>JAOUQX010000040.1:14084459-14103544 GCA_028566295.1 Liobagrus marginatus
CTATCTTAGTGAGGACATTCCATAGGTGTAATGGTTTTTATAGTGTACAAACTGTACATTCTATCCCCCTACCCTACCACTACTCCTAAACCTAAACATCACACACACACACCCCTACCCTACCCCTACTCCTAAACCTAAACATCACACACACACACCCCTACCCTACCCCTACTCCTAAACCTGCACATCACACAAACCAGTCTGCGTTTTTATTAAAACATTTTCGCATGTTTTAAAATCTATTTTACTTATGGGGATTCATCAAATGTCCCCATAAAACATGCTTAACATGTCTTAATACCAGTGTTATACCAATGTCATTATATGAATTAGTGTCCTCATAAATTCATGAAAACAAGTACACACACATACTTCTTAGTGATTCTTTGCAAAAAAAAAAGCTTTACAATCATCTGCATCCTTTTCAACTGAGCAAGCAATTAAATGCACTTAATTGGTTTATAAGTAATAGTTTTTACACGTATTGTCGTATTATTTTGATTATTTTAAGTTAAACATTAAAAAATTTATTGTTTCTCAAAAAGGAAACAAATTATTTGTCATTTTAAGAGACCCATCATATTTTCTCTTGTATATTTAGTATTCCTCTTTAATAAAGAAAAAGTACTACTTAACCGATTACTCGACTAATCGGTAAAATACTTGCTTACTAAAATAATCGATAGCTGCTGCAGCTATAGTGCAAATGTTTACGCTGAATGCTATTATAGCAAGGTGTTTAACAATTGAACTGGCATTCCAATCCAGGTTACACCAGACGTTCCGAGAATGGATCCACTGCAATTGTCTAATTAAATGCATTTCTACCTTATCACCAGTGTTTGCAGTAGATCTAACAAATCTAGCACGACTCTGCCCACGATACAGCAATTACAAAAAATAAACGAGTAAACATCCGAATTATCTCGTTTTAACATGACCATAAAAGCGACCGGAACCATTTTACCCGGAACAACTAGTCTCGCGACTGTTTGTTCTCTACGGAGCAATAATTGTGTGAAACCATCGCGATGGCGCGAGCATCTAAGGTAAATAAAAGACTTTATATGCTTGTTTTTATGTATAGTTTTTAAATACAAGTAATACATTAAATTTTATCAGTAGATGGGCGTGAATGTTAAGAGGGTTGTTTTTGAATGCATGCTGTTTGAAACTTGCTATAGTTACATAAAAGTCTGCAGATGCGCTTAGCTACATGTTCGGACATGTCCGAATGAGGGCAGACATCAAGTTAGCCGACGGAGTAACGTTAAAAGGGATATTTAAAAAATACAAAAGTAACAGAATATACATATTTGCACTGTAAAAAATGTGTAAAAATGCGTGTTGATTAATGACATATTTCCACCAACACAAAAAATTTAACGGTAGATAGCTACAGATTTTTGTTAACCGATAGCATTAGTTCACAAAAGATAGGTAACTAATAACCTATGTTATGGTTTGCCGTATCACCATACTGTAGCCACGATTACATCTCTACAAATTGTGTTTTCAATTTCTATGTGGAAACTGGATTCATAGATTCATAAATGGATACTTAGGTAGACAATTTTAGAGTCTCTCTCTCTCTCTCTTTCCCTCTTTCCTTCTCTACAGTCAGCTGTGGTGCTTTGCATGGATGTGGGCTTCTCTATGAGTAACTCAGCCCCTGGTGAGAAAGCCCCATTCGAGCAAGCTAAGGAGATAGTTCAGAAATTCATCCAGCGCCAGGTATGCTGCTTTAATTCAGTACTTACAAATATTCGTAGATTTGCAGAAATTCACAGTCTAAGCGTGAACTTGTGGTCAGTTTAGGTGTTTGCTGAAAACAAGAATGAATTGGGCTTGGTGCTTTTCGGAACGGACGACACCAAGAATCCACTCGCTCAAGATGGACAATACCAGAACATTTACATACACAGACGTCTGATGATGACTGACTTCGAGCTACTGGAGGAAATTGAACACAACCTTCAGCCTGGTAGTCAGCATGCTGACTGTATCCTTTTTGTTCAATTCACATCTAACTCTTATCATCTAATATTCAGTTCTTTTGGAAATCCATAGAGCTGAGATGAATCTTTGTTTTGACATGCCGTGTCATTACTTAAGAGTATTAACTTCTGATTGCAATTCCAGATATATACACGTGGCCAAACCTTTACACCTCACTAGCACAGCACACATTAGTGTGTCTTCCCTGAACTATGGAAGCATACAGTTGTAGAACGTGTTTGTAGGTCGTAGCGTTATATTATTCATTTGTTTGAACTTAAAACCCCCAAAACTGTTTTATCCTGAAGGCAAGGCATGTAATGACTGGAGTATAAGAACTCAAGTGCCCTGCACAGAGCCTGACCATATCCCCACTGAACACCATTGGGATGAACTGGAACACCAATTCCATCCCAGACTTTAAACTTCACCTGACATTAGTGCACAATCTTATTGATAGTTTCCGGAAGTGTGATAGTTATTATGGAAGTATGAGTGAGTGGTAAATTTGGAATAGGATATTCAAAAACATATGGATGTGACGATCAGAGACTGAGATGTACAATCTCAAGGTTTTGTCAGTGTTGTTGGATGTGTTGCAGTGAAATCAGACATGAGACAAATTCTTAACCTGATTGCTTCCAGGGCTTGATGCGCTCATCGTATGCATGGATCTTCTACAAAAGGAAACGATGTACGTTTATTTATTGCTTTGTCATATATTGATTTATTTTAAGATTTCTGAATGTTAAATGATTTGTCCATTAGGGGGAAGAAGTATGAGAGGTTGAGTATCGCTGTGCTCACTGACCTTAACACACCAGCCTGCGAAGATCAGCTGGACATAATCATTGGCAATTTAAAGAAAGCTGGCATAACCCTGCAGTTCTTGTAAGAGATTCTTTTTTTTAAATTATACCATATTTCTATACAGTATTACTAGGTCGTTATGTTCAAGTAAATGTGTGTTGGTGCTTGTTTGTAGTTTGCCATTCCCTGTGGATGCAGGTGAAGAGGCTGATGGAGACAGGCCAGGTCCTAGGAATCCACCCCAAAGTGGGAAAGGCCTGAGCGGGCATCAGAAGCAGGGGTTGGAGATGGTCAGGCAGGTCATGACTTCTCTGGATGAGGAAGATGGCCTGGACGAGGTCTACACTTTCAGGTTCAGATAATGCTTGCCATGTAAAACAGAATTAAGATGTGTTTATTCAAGCCTGATTTTGATTCTGAGAAACCTAAGCTACTTGAAAAAATCCCCTTCCTCAGTTCAAGAGTTGTGTGCAGATTTATGTCCCACCAATTAAAAAATTGCTTTGATATTAAAGTAAATATAATAACCTGCAACACCATAGTTTGCAAAGAATTCTTCAATGCTAAAGAAACGGTTACTTGCATACATAAGTATTAACTAATTTCGTATGTTATAAAAATGATCACCTAATCAGAATTAGGCTCAGTCTCTACAAGCCAGAATGAGGATTTCAGGGACATCCTTCACGCTCTTATTTTGTGATGTATTTCTGGTTCCCAGTGATGCTATAGAGCAGCTGTCCATATTCAAACGGATTGAAAGACGGCCGACAGGGTGGCCCTGTCAGCTCACTATTGGGAGCTCCCTATCCATCCGTATCGTTGGATACAAAGCTGTAAGTTGTTCTTATCCAAAACCTAACTCTTAAGTGTGACTTGACCTACATCCAAATACATTTTTGAAGGAAAAAAAACAAGGGTTAAGATTAGGAAAAATATCCGTGATGTTTTTTCGTTTTGTTTTTGTTTTCAATTGGGGATATTCAGCAACAATGGCATTTTTATTCACATGATGCAGTCTTGTCATCCATTCAATTTAAAATAAATCTCTTTGTTGACTTGCGTTAACACAGCCACAACTCCATATCTTTATCTGTTCATTGTAAAAACTTGCTGCTTATCCTTAAACTTCTGGCATTAGTTCAGAGTCGGCATGTAAATAAACGCCTGACCAAAAGTTTGCATACAAAAGCTTCTTGTGTTGTTGCATATGCACAGTATTGGGATGTATGTGTCTTGGACCTTTTGGTGCGAGGAAAAAAATAAATAAAATACAAGAGCATTGGATAATGAAAATGCAGTTTTTAAAACTATCCAGATTAAGGAAGCTGTAGCCTTAATTCATACACCGATCATACAATTGTATTGGTACTACTAGTATTACCTGTTCATTTGTGCAGTTGTCCAATTAGCCAGTCATTTGGCAGCAAAGCAACACATAAAACCTTTAAGAGCTTTACTAATTGAGGAAAAAAATCGGATACGTTATCCACAACATGATTGTTGCTGATTTTCACGCACAACTGTTTGAATGTAATTATGTCATCACAAAACAAACCCTGAACCTGCAATGTTAGCCATATTGTGGTTGGTTGAAGGGGGTGAATACTTCTGCAACACATAATCTACTAGTCCAATTTGTGTACTTTTTATTCCGAAGGTGTGTGAAGAGAAGGTCAAGAAGACCTGGGCTGTAGTTGATGCAGAGAGTCACCAGAAAGACGACGTAAAGAGGGAGACAGTCTGCTGCCTTAACGATGACAATGAGACTGAAGTGCAGAAAGATGATCTCATTCATGGTGAGAGGTGGCCATGTGGATTCCCATTGTTTGGATTTTCTTCTTTGGATTTTCTTTGTCCTGTTTAGGCCAAAAACAAAAAGACATTTTTATGATAAATGTATGTATTTTGTACTAATTGTGTGCCCTTCATTAGTAGCAAACTAAGATATGCATTTTATTCCTCTTTCCTATCGAAAGGTTTCTGTTACGGGAGTGACATTGTACCATTCTCCAAAGTCGATCAAGAGCAGATGAAGTACAAGTCTGATGGAAAATGCTTTGCTGTGCTTGGCTTTACGAAACAGGAGTCTGTGAGTTTTTCAACACTAGATGGAGTAGTTTCCCTGTAAATCAGTAAATGGTACTCTTGGAAAAACTTGAAAGTGTGGCAGCAATGCGTTCCTACAATTTAGTTTCTAAATGTAACTAAATGTTCCCTGTAATGTAGGGTCTAAATCAGTGGTGATCTGCAAAGGTCTGGCATGGGTGCAGGTTTTTTATTCAATTCAAGCAGCAGACACCTGATTCCACCTGTTTAATCAGTTGATCTCAGCTTTTGATAGACTCCGATGTGGCTTCTGCTTGGCTGGATTAGAAACGTGCACCCATGCCAGGAAATGATTGGACACGCCTAAATTATGGAGAAAGGTAGCTCTGCGGTTAAGGCCCCAACCATATAAATGTAAGTTGCTCTGAATAAGGGTGTTAAATGCTTTACATCTAATTGTAAATTTAGCAAGTAAAATTTTCAGACTTAAAGAAAACAACTTCATTGTTCCTTTTAATGAATAACATCAAATGTTCTATACTCATAATTGTTGTTTATGTATAAATAATTAGGACCTGTTGTAACATGTATCTGTTTTGTGCAGGTTAATCGGCATCACTTCATGGGCCAGCAGATCCTTAAGGTTTTTTCTGCCAAAGATGATGAGGTGAGTGTAGCTTGATGTATCACTGTTGTTATATATTTTCATGCATAGTGTTAGGGTATTTAAGTTAGACATTTTTGCCTGTTGCATTTAAGGTCCCTGATTGTTGTTGGCAAAAAACCACAAGCTTTGGTAAATTAAAATCTGTGTGTGTGTGTGTTCAGCATGCAGCTGTTGCACTATCTGCTCTAATTCATGCGCTGGACAGTCTGAAGATGGTGGCTGTTGTTCGTTATGTCTATGATCGCCGCAGCAACCCACAAGTGGGTGCAGCTTTTCCTTGCATCAAAGACAAATACGAGGTATGTGGGTCTGACTCATACTGACTTCTGCCTCATACCTTTTGTGTCACCCTGGGGTCACCGTTCTTCTTTCCTTTGCTACTAAGTGCTTGGTGTATGTGCAGTTGCCATACATGGAGGACCTTCGTCAGTTCACTTTCCCATCACTGGAGAATAACAAGAAATTCGTTCCATCAGGTGAGAGCTCATGGGATCCTGTGTAAACTGATTTTTTAAGAGAAATGTGAAGGTTCATATTCAATTGCTTTAAAAAAGGAGGGTTAGGGTAAAAAAAAAAAAAGCAAAAAAGCTTTTTTTTAATTTAAAAGAAAAATCTGTTGTTGGAACTTCAATCAAGTATGGCCTTTACAAAATCACTTGCACATCAATGTTTTACATTCATATATAATACAAGACAGTATATTTTCTTCTGGCAGCATTACTGTGAGCCAACAAGAGTTAATACTATGAGCTATTTAGTCAATAAAAATATATATTGTACAATGTGCGTTTTGATAAGTAGCATTTGCACCAAATATTAGCATTTACTGTTTATTGAATTACATCTTGTTTAAAAAAAAATTTCTGCTGATCTCTTTTCGGAGCTTT
This sequence comes from Liobagrus marginatus, assembly GCA_028566295.1. Taxonomy (NCBI): domain Eukaryota; kingdom Metazoa; phylum Chordata; class Actinopteri; order Siluriformes; family Amblycipitidae; genus Liobagrus; species Liobagrus marginatus. The sequence continues at coordinate 14,090,874 of JAOUQX010000040.1, forward strand.
AAATTGAGCAAGTAAATTTCACCATGCCCAAAACAGATGATTCACTATAACGGACACTTTGAAGCATTCCATAGCCATAGAAATGTTACTTTTGTATATAGCACTACTATTCAGCAAGATTTATACTATAACCTGTAACCGAAATGTCTTGCCTAAAATTTCTGCCAGGCCTTAATTCAAGTGTTTTCTGCTGGGGGTTTTCTAAACATAAGAAGATGTAGGGCGCTGATAAAACATTTGTTTCTTGGCTGTCAGAATTGTTTTGAACCTTTTTTTTTTTAATGTTTATATAAATGCAGTTCTGTCTCTCTTTGCCCAGAGGCTCAGCTGTCAGCAGTGGACAATATTATCAGCTCTATGATGTTAGTAGAAAAGGGTGAAGATGGAGAAATAGAGGACATGTTCAAAGTCAACAAAATCCCCAACCCGCTGTTTCAGAGACTCTTCCAGGTGAGAGACACATAGCTTATTTATAAGCTCAGTTTGTGTAGGATATTGTCTGAAATCAGCCAGGGGCAGAGCGTAAGACTGCTGTGCTTGTGGTTAATCTTGAATATCTATTTTCTTTCTTTTCTGTTTTTGTAACCTTAACTTGATCCATCATACTGCCTCATAAGATTTTAAATATTTAGTTTAATCAAGGAAAATACTCAATGATGCACACTATATGAGAAAGTATTTGGACACCTGACAATCACAGCCGTATATGATTTTTAATTTTTTTTTTAATATTGCTCTTCCTCTTATAACAACCTCCCATCCCAACTGTTTCGTGGGGTAGAGTCAGATCTCTATGCAGGACACCTTTCTTCCATACAAACTATAAAGCATCATGTCCTCATGTATCTCAGGGGCTTTGTGCACAGGGGCATTGTAATTCTGGAACACGGTTTGGTGTCTTAGTTTCAGTGAAGGGGAATCTTAATGCTGCAGCATATAGCGACAACTCGGGTATGTGCTTACAAGCTTTTTTAGGAAGACACGCTTTGGGTGTGCTGTTAAAGTGTCCACAAACTTTTGGCCATATACTGTATATGTGAGGATAAAATTTAACCATAACCTTCATCGAATGAATGGCATGTATTTAAATGTTTTCTGGTAAACCCTACTTGCTAACAATGAAATTTGTTAGAGAGGCATAGAAAGACTTAAAATCACATTTTTTCATATCGGTGGTAGTCACAAAGCAGTCTTTTTTATTATTATTTTTTTTTTAAAGATTTAGTTTCAGGCTTTTATGCCTTTGTGATAGGACAGCGTGAAATGAAGTGGGGGAAAGAGAGCGGGGAAGGGATCGGGAAATGACCATGGTCCGGAGTCGAACCCGGGTCACCCGCAGCGCAAACGCGTTGAAAATATGTCGGCGCGAGTGCGCTACTGCTGCGACACTCCGCCGACCACAAAGCAGTCTTACAGAAATTCATGTACTTTATGTACCTATTTATACTCTAATGAGCAAGACCTGAGATGACATGAAGATAAAAAAATTGGAGCAGACCCAGATTCGGAGATGTGACCATAGAAACTGTCATTAAAATGATCACCTTCAACAACAACAGTATATACGATCATTTCAAAGAATTTTTGTTGAAAGAAAGGTTAGTGTGAGTATTATATTATTATTATTATTATTATTTTTATTCTTATTAATGTCCAGGGATTAGCACAGGAACATCTTTTTGATTACAGCAGCATCTCTGATGTACAAATCTATAGTATTCAGGTAAAATCTTATCTACTGCATGCTGGGACATTCCCAGGTATTTAGCTATCTCCTGTGACATGATGCTTTTTACAGTAACATGACATATCACTGAAGCGGAAGGTGTGAATCGATTGACCTTTAGAGTTCATTAGCTGTCAAACAATTTTATTCTTTAAAGTGTAGGTATTGCTTTACTATCCGGCATTTTAAAATGGCATAGATAGCTGAAAATGTTTATGGCGTCCATTATAAGCCATACATTATTTGGCTGCACAACCACAATATTATAGTACAAGAGATCTGCACAATGTTTGTTTAACCAAAATAGAATGTCTGCATAGAAGCCTAATGGATAGTGTTTTTTTTTCAGTGCCTTCACCACCGCGGTGTGAACCCAGATGCACCCTTGCCCCCTATAGAGCCGTGGCTTAGGCGGATGCTGGATCGCCCCCAAGCCATCACTGCCCGCTGCCATGCACCTCTACAGGAGTTAAAAAAACTCTTCCCCCTAAAGGAGGTGGTGCATAAGAAGGGCCAGAAAACCAGTGCCAACGTGTTTGGGATTAGGTAAAAAAACAAACATTTTTTTACTAGTCAGCAAGAAAGGAGGGAAGTCTTGGGGAATGTGGTTGCATGGCTGAGCACTTATTGCGGAGAATCAATAACAGTTTCCATCAATTCCCCTCTGAAGTTCTTATTATATATTATATCCCGGGCTAAATTCGATTTTTTTTCCCTTTTCCACTGGGAGATATACATGCGCTGTAATGTATGCAATCAATAGACTTGGCAATGTAACTTTATGTTGTTGTTTTCGCTCATTTCTGGTGCTTAAATGTTTTTCCACCTAGCACTGAGGAGCCGGATACTAAGAAGTTCAAGGTGGATGAAGGGGAGAAGTTCAGCCTAGCAGAGACTTCAGAGGGAAACATTACATCTGTAAGAAATAATGAAATGTGTTCCAAGATTTAAGCATAGGATTATGAACATAATTGATGCTAATATGGTACTGATTTGCAGGTGGGCAGCGTGACTCCTGCAGAAAACTTCAGCACTTTAGTTCAAAAGAAGACCATTCCCTTTGACAAAGGTAAAAGATAAGATAAATTGGTGTTATTAAATGAACCCCTAAGAGGTTATTTAAAGTTTTTTAATTTTATAATTAAAAAGGAATACATTTATTTATAAACAGGAAGCTGTGTGGCATAATGCTACCCAATGCAAAGGGAAGTTACTATTTTCAACCTGAAGTTGAGTATGTTTCAATAACAGCACATCCAAGAATGTTGTCTTCATCGTTTACCTGATCCTCAATAAAAACGTTAGCTTTTTCAGTAATGTTAAGAGCATTGCAATTTTATAAGAAAAAAAAAGAAAAATTTTGATTAATATGTCTGATGTTGCCATTTCTAGTACACCATTGAGTTTAGTTTCTGGGTTTTGCCATTGTGTGTGGTTTTCTGCAGAAATGTCACTCAATGCTGATCACCTTCATACATCTGACATAATTGCCACCATTGTCACAGTTTTGAAACACCATGCTGCGTGTCCATGCTTTACTGTCCCACTGACGCGTCTTGGTTTTGGTCCTAACAACAGCATGTGAGCAGCTCACTCACAGGATGGAGCAGTTGCTGGGCAACAGGAGCACCGACTATTATATGAAGACCATTGCATGTATCCAAGCCTTCAGGGAGCAGTCCATTAAGGTGAATGCTCAATCAAGGCTCAATATTCAGTTAGGGTTCACTTTACAATCAATACCGTCAGTCGGTAGCCTCTCTAGCCAGCTAACAGTTTCACTAAATGTGTGATATTTAGACTAACGTATCCACTCGGCACATCTGTGAGTGTTTACTGGCTTGCGTCACTCAATGCTATTATAAGACAGGTGGGTGGGGGGGAAAGGTAATCATTAGCGGTTGCAGTAAATGAAATTTAAAGTGCTCTCAATACACCACAAGCATTGCTAGTTGCAAACGAGATGAGTCGCTTCCGATGAGTCACACAAATTCTCATTTTGAGTGGACTGAACACCTGTTGAGTCTTCTGACAAAGCACTCGTGGGCATTTTAGGCATTTGTTTACAGAGCTTTGCGAATGACTGTGCACTGGAACGTGCTAATGAGTGTTAATTTCAGCTAATCATTATTAAACCACTTCACTTTTTTTTATTGTACATCTCTACAAGGATATTTGATGCTTGAGCGCTTCATTTTAGAGGTTTTAGAAGCTCCCAAGCGTCAAACATCCTTGTTGAAACCCCAAATGAATGTATAAAGTCAGTCTGATTTTTATTTATTTTATTATTCTTTCTTTTTTTTTTTTTTTTTATAAACATTTAACAAATGTGGGTTATATTTAAAACTGGAGCCAGAGGGCTTGCTCACTTGTGGTTAATCTGAAACCGTTTGAATCAGATTTTGTTCATGTGAAAGCTGTTATGTGCACCCGGAGCTGGGCCTGGATTCTTGTAGCTGGATTTGAACCTCAGCAAACACATCCAGTGTGGAAACCTTCAGTTTAAAAGATATTTTAAAAGCTTGTTTTTAGCCTTATGCTAATGGTTAACTGTTATTACCAAGGCATGAGATTTTAGAAAATGCTATGTTCCATGTGCTATGTATATACAAACAAGAACATTAAGAATGAGGTCAGAAATGAAATGAAAACTATGGTGCACTATAGTTCTTCCACATAAACCTCAGCAATACATCTTTAGAGACACACCTGGAACATACACCGGGGAAGTGTTGCTGGATTACTGGAAGTGTTCATGGTCAGTTCCAGAGAAATGAAATGTTAATGATTCAGTGTGTACAGAGAGATTTTCCAAGTGTGTGCTTCCAAAACATTTTGGCAACAGGTTTGGGAGACTCACTTATAGGTGTGCTGGTTAAATTTAGGCTGGGGGGAAAAGGTCCAGACTGATATCTAGATAACCAGTATCCGGTTCCTGCATATCCTATAGTTGATATAGGATTGTGTATACACTATGTAAACAAACGGTGAACAATGTCATGCTAAAGTCATGTAAACTTTTACAGGTATCAAATGCAGACCTTTTCAACAGCTACATGCAGTCACTAAAGAACAGCATTCCAGACAAGAATCTTCAGGAATTCTGGGATCTGGTTGTTGCAGGTGTGACTGTTTGTTTGTTTTTCTGGTTTGATGAGTTAGTAGAACAGAATCATGACAAAGCAGCACCTCTGTTTGCAGATTCTATAACGCTAATCAGCAAGGATGATGTGGAGAGCAGCACAATATCCAAGCAAGAAGCTCACCAGGTGATTTACATTCCATCTTTTTTTTTCTTTTTTTTATAACCTGTTATTCTTTAAAGAATAACAATAAAAAAATGTTGGTGCATGTCAATCATGATATAGATTTATTCCCAGGACATGTTCAGCTGTAACCAAACTTTACACCTTCACTAGTTTTTGACTGTCGAAGAGAAAGACGAAGTGGCAGCTGCTCCTCCCCTTGAAGGCGCAGGAGACGTGGATGATTTGGTAAGTCCTTGTTGGTGCTAAATTAATCAGTGTGGGTGGAAACTGTACTGTATGTTAGTAGGGTGGATTTGTTTTGTATTTACACTAGTATTCCGCGCGAGCTTGGCTAATCTTTTTTCTTTTCTTTCTTTTTTTCCAACACAAATAGCTGGACATGATGTGAACCCGGCCAATGAGGCCTTCGTTCTTTTCCATCAGGAAAAGAGGGCACAGTAATGTTTGCACTATTTTTTCAAAGGAATATGTACCATAATAGAAAGATTTAAAAAAGTTTTCCTTAAAGCATTCAGGGTGTAACTTTAGTACAGGCTTTTATAGGAAATGAACATGTTTCATATATCTCATCAGGCAGGATCGAGGAGTAGCTTGTCTTTCAGAGGGTTTTACAGATCAGACCATGTTCACTAACAACAAACAATCCTTTTTTTTTTTTATTCCTTAGAGAATTTGGGTGCATTTTCCTTTAACTGTTTCTCTGAAGAATTTTCCTTCCTACTTTGGTTGTTTCATGCATGTCCTGTTTGTTTGTTTTTTTCTCCAGAATTAAACTTTTTTTATATTTGATAAAAGAACTATAGCAGGGTTTTATTTTCTATTTTTATCGCTGTGGTATAAACTAGGGCTCATGGTAATATTCCTTGTGTCTTTAACCTCAGCAATTACACTGGATTTGGGATCATAATCGATTTGCGTTCATATGTAAATCAGAACAGTTCCTACCTGTTATTGTTGTTTTGTTAGTTGTTAAACACAGCAAAAGTTGGGTTTTAATTTCTGTTTGGTTTTATTAATGTAACTCATGCATATACATGTTAAGATAAAATTACATTGAATAATCCCAAAGAAAAGCTGTCTCGCACTATTTCTTGTAAGTTCATATATGCATAAGGTAAATGTACATGCCCCCCTGGAGCTTTTTTTAACCTCTTCTAAAAGCTGCACTGCATTTATACTTTTGTGTGATTATAAAAGTGGCAAATGTAAACTGAATAATAAAAATCGAGACCATGAATATTAGCATTTAATTCTAGTATAATTCTAGTTCTAGTAAAAAAATTTGATCTCATTAATTTGCTTTATGTTAACGATAGTGTTAAAGTATGTTAGATGAAGAACACAGCTGTGTGTCTCTATATACTGTACATTTTCCTTCCATGGAACGAAGAGGCCTAAGAAATTCATCAGAGTTGTTATTATAATACGTTAATCATGTAAAAAAAAGTTAAAAAACGTAAAACACCTTGCAAATTAGATTTCAGAATTCAGTTGCTCTGTTTTAAAAAGACCATGGGTTGTTACATGTGTGACAAGACTATGACACCATCAATGCTTAATACAAAAAAAAACCCCAGCTAGATGACAAGCCTAAAAGAATATTCAGAGAAATGCTTGTCAAACTGTCCGCTGATATTGATGACCGACTGAAGAGGATCTTAGTGCATGAAGTACATCATGACCCTCACATGCTGTGTGCACATTTGATGTCTCATGACTTGCAATATGACATTTTGACATCACTGGATATGTTCCTTGACTACAATTTACCCAGGCAAAGTGTAATCATGGACATGTCAGTCTGTGCTCTGTTCTTGACAGTGGCGTCTGGTTTGTTCTTTGAGGTTAGATAAAAATAGTTTTTTGTGCTCCACAGTTAATCTAGATTTTAACCTAGAAGAAATGTTTGTGTTTATCGTCAAACACGCTCCCTGGTCTGCTACAGTGTTGGCTATTTCTTATTTTCCTTTTAAAAGAGCACATGTCAGAATTATTAGCACATGTAATTATTTGTGCATAAATACACTATGTAAACAAAAGTACTGTCACCTGACCATTACTTCCATACATGTATTTTGAACATCTTCCAGATTTAGTTACACTTTTACTCCTATAATGACCTTATAATAACCTTATAATAACGTTTGTTCTAGTGAAGGGAAATCTCAACATTTTAGGGAAGACTTACTCATGACTGTGCTGGTAAGGTATCCACAAACTTTTGGCCATATAGTGTATTAATTTCATGAGTTTAACGAAATCAAAAAGAATTGACCCGATACCTCGGTGCCTTGCGTATCAAAGCCTCATAAAAATTGGGTTGTGCAGATCAGGAAGGCAGATTTAATCAGAGGTGAGAATGCGGGCTTGGTTATGTTTAAATTTGTACGTCACTGGTATTATAAGTGGTCTTTTATTCCCAATTGTTATTGTAGAGTCTGAATGTATTATTTTATGCACAGAAATATATAAACGGCTTTAAATAGCGATACCGTAAACTGTATTGTTACAACACTGATTTGTTTGCTTCGTTAATGTAAGAGTGTGTCTGTGGTAGATTTCACCCAGAGACAGGCGGGAAGAGACCATTTTTACTTGAATTCGTTTGTGGAATTCTTTTTATTCTTTCAAGATAGCACATCATCCATGCTGAGAAGGTACTCGGCTTTTTGTCACTCGTAAGATTAATATCAACAGCCTTCCAATTCCAGTATTTCTAAAACAATACCTTCTTATCAATGTGCTGTTATCGACAGCCATGATGAGGTCAGATATAGGTGAGTAGGTTTTCTTCTCAATTTAATTCAGGCCGCTCAACACTCAGACATTAATGACGGGCCTCTTGCCAGCAGGAAATGCTTAATATCCTTTGGTTTGAATTTTAATTTGACAGATGGAATGGGGGAAGGTGAAATACGGTGGCGTATGAAGCTGTTCTTGAGTGTTTTTTTTCAAGGGAAGCTTTGTGGTTGGTGTGTAAGAGAGATAAGGAAAGAAATGAATGAATCTGCAGAGAACCACACATAAAATATTGATAAAGAAGAAAATTGGGTAATAAAGGTGATGGATTCTAAACAATCTTTTATAGCAGCTGCTATCAGTTATTTCTATTTTGGTTTAAGTTTTTTGGATTTTTACCCAATAATATGTGGGATAGTAAATGTTTATCGCGGAAATCTGACCATCATTGGCATTCAGCGTACGGTATGTATAAAAAATAAATAAAATAAAAATTGCCTTTGGTTAACTAGCCGAATCACTGGCAGTTTGAGAGATTTTGTTCTACTTAAATCAAGCGCATTCCTTGCAAGGAAATTCATTTAGCCCCCCTTAAATGTATAGAAAAATGTCACAATTATAATTATTTAGCACTATGTCAACCTGAACAGCACTGAGCCTTCTCCGATAATGCTTTATTAAGTTTGAGAATACAGAGAAATGACCTAAGAACTTCTAAACACAGAATCCTCTCCAAATCCACCAGCATCTCCTCTTGTGGACTCTCACAGCACAGGCTCAGGTTTAGGTCTGGGTACGGCAAGGTCACAGAACAGCTTTTATGTGGTTTTAGACATATTTTTTGAATCCTCATCCTTCAGAAATGTCAAATATAAAGGAAGGAATCTTGGGCAATTATACAACGCAGAACCGCTGCAAAACCTCTACTAAACAATTGGTGGAATGAACATGTCTGTTCTTTCTGCTACGGTCAGGGAAGCGTTTGCGCTCCTTAAAAGCAAACACAGAGAGGATGAGGAGGAGTTTCTTTCCGCAAGCTATCCGTGCCCTCAACCAAACTACATCTCATAAATGGATAAACATCAGGACTCTACTTTTTGCTTTTGTTTTGTCTTTTCTTGCTTCTTGCCCTTTTCTTTTCACCTCCTGTGACTCTCTTTTGCACAATTGCACAAAATATATACACTATAGCATAGCATGTATATACACTGTATATTTATAACATTTGTACAGAATGTATACGTACACTGTCTATCTACAGTATAATATGTTTATACAATGTATATTTATAGCATACCATGTATAGAATTGTATCCGTACAATGCATATTCATAGTATAGTATTGTAGGTTACTTTTGGTACGCTAATTGTCAGTATATTATTATTATGATTATGATTACCATCATATGCTATCATTTATTATTGTTACTATTACTACTATTATTATTACAAATTATTGTCATGTACATATTGCATATAGATGTACATCTGTAATTTGTAATTACTGTACTTAATGTTAATAGTATTTATACAACCCACCGCCACTTACAGCAAACGTTCAGATAGTCGAAAAAGCATTTCACTGTATGTTGTACCACGTACATTGTACATGTGACAAATACTTTGAACTTGAACTTGAACATTGCTCATATCCGGTTGCCAGGTGGCCAGTTCAAAAGCTTGATTCTGTGCTAATTCAAACATTTTCATTTAAATCTGGTTGTATCCTTTTTTTAATCTATGTCCTGCTATAAGACCGTTTACAGATTACGGAATCTGAAATCATTTCATGATACTGTACTTCTTCAAATAATTTAGCATCTCGTGTCCTCACCTCTCAGGTTTTCAGTTGAATTGACTTTAATTAATTTTGGATATATCTTTCAGATTGTTCTGGGATCAGACCGCAACACAATTGTAACTTAGTGGCAGAGACAATACGATTTTCAACAATCATGGTGCTTCATGGAGTCAATAATGTCCGTTTAGCCGAACAAGGATCCTAGAACAACACTACACGCTTTCCTTTATAGCTAAGAACAGCAATTAGGTTCTTTTCAGTTTACTCAATGCGAAACACAAAAAGTTGGTTAATATGCTCTTTTATCGCAAAAGAAAAAATTCTTTAAATAAATAAATAAAAGTATCCAAATGTGCCAGGCTAAGTTTTTAGTCATTCTGGAAACGGTTATCTTTCTCCTGTGGGGGAGCTATTAGAACCATACAAGATAAAACGTTACCACTAAGTTTAAGCTATTTTGTAAATGCTGATGTTCTTTTAGTTTATTCTTGTTGGGCATTTTTAGTCCGTGTATGAAAAATTTCTTGCCCTGATTGTAAATCAATAAGCCTAAATAGTTCATTTTAAGGCATTGTTCAAATACATCACTTTGATCTTGTATCATGAGACTTAATTGTTATTGAGAGGCTAATGCTGTCCGTAGTTCAAAATTATGATTTAGAATTAAACCGACAGGAGAAAGTGTCCATGTACAGGGACACCTAATTATAAAATCAGCTTACATTCAGATAGCATAAATCGACTGACAGTAACAAATCTCAAGGCAACATAATATGCTCATTATAGTCCTTGGTTCCTCTTTAGGTGACGTTTCTGTCAAATTAAGTGAAAATGTTTAATCATAATTCAAGTTATGATGTAATGGCTTTATATTTCCTTGGCACATATCACGTTATATCCCTGCTACTACTGTGACTACGTCTCACGGCCTGTTTAAAATGGAAATTCAATAAAGAAACTGCTATAGAAGAGAAGTAACTTTTTAGAGTATCGGGTATAATAACTAACATATATAATTCTAATGTCTAGTACTTGAACTAGTACTTTTGAACATGCCTCATTTCAGTTTGTGAGGGATTACAAAATCCAAGAAGTTGACCTCACCCCTGTATTTAATCAGGAAAGGCACAAATTCAGCAATTTTACCTATGAAATAAAGTAATTGAAATTGATTGAAATCGTACATGCATTACATGTATAGCACAGATCAATTCATTCATTCATTGTGTACCGCTTATCCTGTTCAGGGTCGCGTGGGAACTGGAGCCTATCCCTGCTAACTTGGGGCATTAGCATCCTTGGACAATCGCCAGTTATTCGCAGGGCTAACACTTAGACCATGGATGTCAAACTCCGTTCCTGGTGGGCCGCAGCCTTGCAGTTTCGTTCCAACCCTGCTCCATTACACAACATGTAGTTTTCAAATAAGTCTGAAGGACTTCATTAGCTGAATCAGGTGTGTTTAATTTGGGTTGAAGCTAAACTGTGGAGGACTGCGGCCCTCCAGGAAGACACCCCTGACTTAGACAATCATTCACACTCACATTAACTCCTATGGACAATTTAGAGTAGCTAATTCACCCAGTAAATACATATTTTATCATTATGTTTTTTTACTTGTTCTCTGCCCTTGACTCTTGTTCTTGGCTGATAGAGCTGGAACCTGATGTTTCTGCTGTTTCCATTTTCCTCAAGATTTGATGTTCTGCTCATCACTTGTAAAAATTATTTGAGCTACTCTAGACTGTTAATGCTTTGTATTCTCCCATGGATTCCTATCAACAAGGAATTTCCCTCGATTTTATTTTCCCCCTGGAAATTCCAGATCTGAAAATTCCAGATCAGCAGTTTCAGAAATACTCAACACCTGTTACCAACCTTACCACCGTTTATAGTCAGATTTGAACGTTTCTTGGATTAAAATGTGTTTACTTAATTGCCAATGCTATTTAAGAACTATCACTAGCAAGAAAACCTCACCAGTGGTAAACATCATAAACAAATTGCACTTTCCTATCCACAAAGCTACTGAAGTCTTGTGACAACAAATGTTTCTTTCTTAAAAGCAGTAAACCCAAGGTATTTATTCCTTATTCTGAAATATGCCATAAAATAGGGCTGCAAGCAGTCCTGTTCATTATTTTGACATCTGCACCAAGGTTTGCCACACGCAGTTATGGGAACTGTTAAACCTTCAGCAACAAACATAAATGCCCTAACATGCTCTTCCTTCCAAAAAATATTTTATGCACTCAGAACAGCATGACTGGCAAAGTGCATGCCAAAATGTCTGACAAAATCTTCAACTTTTTGTGAAAAAAATCCCCCGTCATGCCCCGTACCTTTTATTTACTTCTTAAACAGGCTTTTGCTTATTTCCATGAGTGCTGCAGCAAAAAGATGCTGACATCAATAAAAATACGGGTAAATTAATTCACTGTGAACTCTCAGCACCAAGCTTTCCCAAGGAAGCTGTTATTGTATCTCAAGCTTATTGATATCATCACTTCATGGACTGAATTATTCAGGGGCCACAGATGGTGGGCACTGAAAATCAGCAGATACTGGCCTCTGTACACACAGGCGATGTTCTGCTCTGAAATGCTCTGGATGAAAGAACCCTCTTCGGTGTTTATCATATTGACCATATTAAAACGAGCGTTAGCGTTCACAATAGCATATTTAAAGTTTATTTCCTGTTCAGTACCGAAATGGAAAGAAGGCAAAAGTAATCTTGAAAGACCATGTGGAAATAGGAACATCTGACATAAGCAGTTCATGGCATCCCATGTGATTGAGAAAGTAAAGGCTTTCTCAGGGGGGAAAACAACCGCACAGTTTATATAAGACTTGATCTATTCGTTTTTTTTATTTTATTTCAGTTTTACAGTGACTTCGGGAAAATAAACAGTTCACCTGTAAGATAAACGATTTCTGACTGTAAACGTTTAGACTGTACACGTTTTTAATACAGAATGTTGACAGCAGAGATGAGACTTGCTTTGTCAGCGTTTACTTAATGTTTCCTCTGCCTGGACTTTCCGACTGAGATGGAGTGAAAAGACGAATAAATGAATTAAACATAAAGGTTGATTGAGACAAAAGGTAAAGGTACAGACAGTCTTTTATATCTTTT
>JAOUQX010000040.1:14114457-14146205 GCA_028566295.1 Liobagrus marginatus
TGTGTGTGTGTGTGTGTGTGTGTGTGTGTGTGTGTGTGTGTGTGTGTGTGTGTGTGTGTGTGTGTGTGTGTTACTACTTGCTGAAAAACATTGCAGTCTATAAACTCCAAAAAAAAGTGTAGTAATATTTGGAATTTGTTACACCCCTGGGTGCTGTCAGTTATCTCTGAGCAGCATAGAGGCGCATCATTATTCTGGTTATAACTGATCTCATTACCAAATGGCGTATACCACATGGCATTGTAAAGTTCCTTTAATCTCATACGAATGAATAGACCTACTGTAGCTCCAACCTTAAACGGACCCTTTCAGACTTTTCATGCATATTAACTCGAATTATTTCAAATATTCTCTAGTATATTCCACTGCCTGATAATAATTCTTGGTGCACTTTAAACCTGCCTGAAAAATTTACTTCCCAGAAACACTAACCAACACACCAATTATTCCCAAGGAAATATTTTCTTTTGCATACTGTAGACCTTTCACTATCCATGTGACACCCAGACGAGGATAAGTTCCCTTCTGGCCTGTTGGGCCTGGTTCCTTTTTCTTTTTTTCTTGTCACCATCTACCTCTGGTTTTCTAATTAAGAATCAGAAAAAAAATCTGGATTTTTGCTGCATTGTGGCAATAACTATTTTTATAAGCACTAATTTAATTGGATTAAATACACAAAGTTTAACAAAACATTTGATCCGAAACAATGATCAGAAATATGTACTGTAATGTACTGTAACCAATTGTGGAAATAATATTTCCATTTATATATAAATGGTGGTAAGCCATTTTAGGGTTACATATTAATATTTGGCCCCTGTGGGTCCAAAAACTGTGCAGCTAGATTGAGACATTTGTTGTAGTCCCAACCTAAACTTGGGCATTAGATAAAGCAGTGACACCTGATTTGCGGTTGTAGGAGGAAACAGAAAGTGAGGATGAGAACAAGAACAGGCCCATGTACAGATGGACGCAGTAGGAGAACGATGGCAGGAGGATGTGAGGAGAGCTGAACTGACCAATGGGAGTAAAGAAGCACAGGAGGAAAGAAGGAGCGCAGCCAGACGCCCAAGCTAATCCACCTCCATTCACCGTTATTGTAGCAGAGGGTGAGCAACAGCACTAAAAAAAACTGCTCCACATTCACACAATCTCTGTCCTGCCATGAAGATCTCGGACAGGTAAGTTAATGGCCTACTAAAAGTAAGTGTACCTTCAGTACAAAGCTGCAAAAAACGGTAGTGACCTTATGCAGCAGTGATATCAAGAATCCCATGAAAAGTAAATAAAAAATCTCTTTATAAATATAAACTATTGTTGGTGCAACCCAATTAATGATGAATTATGACAAATAAATATTTCTTTACTAGGAAAGTCAGACTTTTCTGGTATAGAATGAAATTAATGGAAAACACTGACTCCAATTGACTATATCCATTTTTTATTTGTATAGGTCTCAGTTCTCATATGCTATTGGGATATATTCTGAGGAAATAGCAGCCACATAATATAAGCTTTTCTGGAAATCCAAATGCAGAGGAAGACAGGAAAATAAACTGGCTAATTTAAGTCAAATACATGCTTAAAATATTAAGATGCATACCTAGACATACTGTGGATTCTCAAACAAAATGCAGACCGATGGATTATAATAATAATAATAATAATTATTATTATTATTATTATTATTCATTCATTCATTCATTCATTGTCTACCGCTTATCATGTTCAGGGTCGCAGGGGCACTGGATCCTACACTTAATTAAATGTAAATGTTTCAAAAGGACCTAAAGCAAGCAGTCATGTAAAGCAAGATAATAACATCCCACAAGCTGTTCTGTGTTGAGGAATTGGCTAAAATTCCTCCAAACCACTATGTAGGACTGTTTATTGGTTAACAGAAGCATTTACTTTGTTATTGCTGAAAAAAGGGGTCACTTACTTTTGCCATTCAAAAAAATATGTAATACTGGATCATTTTCCTAAATAAATATATGACCCGCTCTACTCTTTTTGGTTTCATTAGTTCAATTTGTCTCCTTGTTTTAGGACTTGTGTTGTAAACTTTATGAGGAAATACAAAACAATTGAAAGTTTCCTAAACTTTCAAGCATAACTAACCTCATTTTGCCAGATGCTTCTTAGTAACTTAGTGACTTAGTGCTCAAGGCTTTCGGGCAGCTGTAGGATTTGAACGTACTCCTGATTACTAATGCTGAACTGTACGTATTAAATGGCCTCAGCTATTAACCATTAAATCCTTGCCGAAATTAGGACAGTGTGCTGCATGTCCATTTTTCAAGCACATACTTTGTATACTGCTATAATATAAATGATAACAGAGTTAAGGTGATTTGTAGCTGTTCTACAACATTAAGTGTAGATATGTAAGACATCTTGTTCATAGTGGTTTCATGACTTAATGAAAAAGATCAGCTTCGGTCTACAAGGATGTATTCAAAGAGGAATAAAATACTTTGGGATGTGCTGGTGTTAAATAGAATCAACTTCAGGGATTTGGCAGTGTGTGGCTCTGCGTCATATCACCTTGTAGCCGAACACATACAGTAAAAAGCCGGTCATTACAAATATGTTCAAAAACATGGTTTAGCTAGTGAGCCAGGAGTCATACATAATAAAAAAATCAATTCTTATTTTATTAAGGTACCATGTAAAAGTCATGTCATGTCATTGTCAAATTATCTGGTGCTTAAACATTTCCACAACAGGATCAAATTGTGTTGTAAACAGCAAGCTGAGTCCCACAATACTTGTAAAATCAATAGCCATGTAATTATAGTACAGTGTATGGACAGCCATAGCTGTGCCACTTTCTTTTGTCGCATTGCAAAGAGAAGCTATGAATTACTTGTGTCACTGATGACAAAAGAAATATATATCAGAAAAGGGAGCCCTTTGGCACATAATAGCTTAGAAATGTGCTTCGGCAGCCAAAGGCCCACATGAGAATCGCCCTGAGCTGTAGTGAAATCAATTTTTCCATCACTGATTTGCTGGGAGGGCAGAGGGCACTGTACAAGGAATTTAATTTAGCGGTGTGGAGTGGAATGCGGACTCGTGCTATTATGAGCGCTGAACTGTAGCCATGCTGCTTTTTTTTTTTTTTTCGTGAATGTAAGGTCATGACCGCAGGACGTCATACACACTGATGTGCACTGAATAATATTATTGTTTTTCTGTTTCTGATTTGCAATTGATGCTGATTTCTAATGAGTTATAATCTACAGAACATTTCATTTTTTTTCGTTCAGTGAAATGTTTTTATTCCGCATATCCCAGCATATGAATTTGCAGAGCGCAGGGTCAGCCCGAACGAACGGCGCCCCTGGAGCAAGTGAGGTTAAGGGCCTTGCTCAAGGACCCAATGATGGTAGCTTGCCTGGTGTGAGGCTTGAACACAGACCCTCTGATCACTGACCCAGAGCCTTACCATTGAGCCACCACCATTTCTTTTCCTTTATCCCGCTATTCATTGAAAAAATATGAGCAAACTTGAATCATGGTCTATTGTGACATTCTGATACCTGTTATTAAAAGTATAAATCAAAGTGCCATGGAATTGATTGGAGTTAAACGTGTGCACGCTTGGAAATGATGTTGCCAAGAAGTGTAGAATTATACTTATACTACATGTACACCACAAAAAAATGAATAAAACTCGAATCAATATATTAATGATGTAAAGAAAGCTGTTCTGTTCTGTTCTGTTGTTCTGTGCCTATTATATAGTTACTTATCAACTACTACCTAAGACCACACACATACCTGCAGGCAGACAAGATAAGCTATTCGAAATGTTGTAAACAAAATTGCGACATATTTAGAATAGCTTGTTAGAGTAGAAGCATGACATGACAGGACATAACATAAAGACATAAAATATAAAGACAAGCAGATATTAAATAAATGGAGTTAAAATCTAAGAAATAGGAATCTTTTGAAGCCTAAAAGCAGGATAGATAATCGTCGCTGTGCATTGTCTCATTTTGTCTAGTGTGTAGTGCCAGTTTAAAATCGTTAGCTTTCTTCTTCTTCTTCCACCAGCGGCGTCTATGGCAGCTTTTAGGACCGTACATAGGAAGGTTATGAAGCTACTGTGGAGTCTCTATCACAATCCCTCTAGCGCCACCAACAGGTCAAAGTTTCATTTTCAATTTTTTTTGCAAAACAAACTTTTTTGAACTCCTCCTAGGTCGTTTGATCATTTGCACGAAAATTGGTAAGTAGCATCTAGAGAAATCCCTGACAAATCTTTATTAAAATCTTGTTTATTTCTTATTTAGTTCTCATATACCATGTGTATGAATTATTCAACTAGCTCTATAAAATAGATCTGAGGCTGTATCCGATTCATGATCTGAGGGTGCCTGTCCAGTTTCGTCATAGTTCCATGTACTGGTCCAGAGATATGAAACATTTATATTTCTGCTCTATTACTTTGGTCTAATATCATATGTGTGGTCTGTTTAGATTACTTCAGGAATGGCAAATAAAATGATATCTGATTTTCTATGGTCGGCTGTTTTAGGCGTTGCTCATTATTTATTTTATCTTAAAATGCAGTATTTAGCAAACGCAATTGCGTCTCATTATGTAAATTTGTATGCTTCATCAGTGCTACATTCTGAAGGACCTGCAAATTTTGGAGCCAGGGTCACTTAGTGGTCTTAAGGAAAAAAATTCTTACTGCGAAAGCAATAGGTTACTGTCGTAACCCTGGTTCTCTGAAACATCGAGTGGAGCGATCCACATATGGGAGGCCCTTCCCATAGATAGATCTCGAACACGAGGTGATGAAAGAGAACAATTTTATAGCTGAAAATGATGTCATAGCGTGCGTTTGAATCAGCATTGTTTCTAGGACTTAGTAGTCCAAAAGGTATAATTATAAACATGAGTGGAACTTTTGGTGTTCTATGGTCGGCTATTTTGGGCGTTAGCCATTTTTAATTTAGTTTTAAAATGCAGTATTTAACAAACGCAAAACTTGGAATGCTTCATCAATGCTACATTCTGAGGAAACCTGCGAAGCTTCGGGTCGGTACGATCTAGTTGTCACAAGATAAAAGAAATTAACTATAAAAATGCGGAAAAGTTTTATGGCAGAAAATGGCATCATAGGGTTAGGGTTCGAATGGGCATGTTCCAATTAATCAGAAGCAAAAAGAATTTGTTTCTAGGATGTACGAGTTAAAAGTCATGACCACAAACATGAGCGAAACTTTGAAATATTTTATATTTAAAGCTTTTATGACTAATACTACAAATCACAGATGCCCTGAAATATTTCTCATACTATCTTTGATGTGCTTGACCCCGATAATAGCAGCTATATTTTCTTATTAGATATGTGAAATGACCCTGTGACTCTGTGTTTACTTTAGGAATGGAACCGGATAGGGATCCATGTTTACAAAGAGCAGGTGGTTTGTTTCAAACTGACATAAAGACATACAGATTTAAATAGGAGGGGCACTATTATATTTTTTTGTTTTTTTTTGTTTTTACAAGAGCATGCCAGCTCATGACTTGCTAATGTGTCTGCAACAGAGCAGTCAGTTAGGCAAATATGAAGTCTATGTAGGCCATGAATTTACATCATTCATCTGTAGGTTCTGGGTGGCTTAAATGAAACTTTATTTAAATAAGAATGTTGTTTATACTTTGGGTCTCAGAGCTGATAAGAGTCAAAGAACGTGCAAACAAAACTAATAACTGCCGTACACATCTTTATATTAGACGAGATAAATTATATTACAAAAAGAAATCTATGGATAAGGCACAGCCACTTTATGTTTAAATCCAAATCCACCAAAAAAAAAAATAAAAGAATACATACGTTTAATAGGTATACTGTTAAATTTACTAAACAGTCAACATTTTTACAACATGCCAATATTCACAGCTGATAAAACATGGGATGCATTCCATTTAACCCGTCCAAGGGTGACATTTATTATACAAGTGTTTGTAAGTGTATACAAGTTTCACTACGCCAATTTATTATTCCCAAAGATTCTGTTCTGCTCGGCTTTATTTCTGTGTTCCAACAGCAACAATAGCACAATTATCCTGCCCTAGTTTGTATGCTTCTACAAGGACATCGGTGTAATTGAGTGTATTTTGTATGGAGTCCTAATATCTATGGATTGTGCTAGGTTCAGTAGAGAGCTCCTATTTGTATTTAGTGGTCCAACCGAGAATTTACTGAGTCTCCAGAATAACAACCGAAGTGCTTCAGGTTGCGGTCTCATAATAGGAGAAGACAAAAGAAACTGATTGGTTTGTACTGTAGGCTGCATCACAAACTCTCCTTCCACGCTTCTCTTTGATTTATAGCACTGTGCATATCATCTGGGAAGAATTTCAATGTGAAGATCCAAGCGAATGATTCAGATATGTTCTGAAAACATATTTTGTTGGAATTTGTTGAATCAATTTTCTTTGCCAGGGTAATTGCTTCCTCATGCATCATGTGTATCAGCAGAGTAGAGTGTCCATTCCTGCTGAGTAAGATCAGGTTCCCGTCTTTCTGTACATGTGAAGCCTTGGATCAAATGACAGCACTGACACAAAAGCATATCACATAGCTTATGTATTCAGTACTGTAATCGCACCAGCAGGAACGAAAGATATTATTAAATTAATCGAATTCATAGATGAGGATGAGCATTGCTGATTTTCATGACGGTCTGGCAAATAACTACGTATTTATATTTGCACAAATACGCACGTTTCCAGGTGCACCAAACTAGTAACTTATAAACGTGCAACTCTGTGAAGATTAACAAAATTTAAACAGTTTTCTTACCAGTTCAGACTTGGAGCTGACTGTAGCCAAAAATCCTCCATTTTCAAGTCCTTTTCTCTGAGTATATGCAAATTAATTTACACGGGCAACTTAATAATTTAAAGTTTTGTCTGTGACATTCCATAGTCAAATTGTTCAAAGTTTATTAAGGGGTTCTTTACATTGGGCTCAGTGGGGAATCCTTATGACAATGATTCTTGAAGCGTAACTGCTTTAGAAAAAATATGAATTTTATATAACAATCAGAAGTTTCGAGTGGAACCTTTTTTTTTTTTTGCTATATGCCTTTGTAGAATTAAGGGCATATTTCGAAAACTAGATTTTTATCCTATGTTTTTATCCTTTATGTTAGTACCCTATAATATCCAGCTTTTAAGTAATTAAATGGGCTAGTACACAATTTGTCTATAGTCTTATATACGTATGTATAATGGAAAAAAAATTAATCTGTTTATTTTTGTTTTTATTTCTGGGAAACCCACTGCAGGGTCCGGGTTTTTGTTCAACAGGGTACACCTTCGACGGTTCCATGTGGAATGATAAACCGATCATATAAATGATTCTTTTTTTTATATTTTCCCAGAAAAAATTATCACATATAGTTCTATATTTAGAAAGCTACACAGCTCGAAATATGAAACCTCAATACATCCAATAAAGGGTTTCTTAATTTGTCCCTCTGGGAGAACAGAAGTCTTGTAGAACTCTACAACAATTATAACATTACAACCAGTATATAAAAACATTACAACCATTAAGTAAAACCATTACAACCATTACATAAAATCTTCATAAGAATTAGCTAAAAATTCAGTGGGACCCTTAGAGACTTTGTATTATAAATAATTTAAATAACTTTAATTACAAATCAGAAAATAGAATAAACATTAAAAAAAAACATTATTTATTCAAGTGTGTCTTTAAAGGCCCTATAGCATGAACCGCTTCCTCAGGAGGTACATGTGCACTGACTTATGAGCTCTAAGACGCACCTATCTGTCTCCATGAATGATTTAACACTTGCCCTGCATGGTGTGCCATAAGGCATCTGGAGGATTTAACTGCAATGATGCTAACTTTAGATTGCATGTCAAACCTTTCCCAGACACCATTGGAAAAGTATTATTTAAAGGTGCACTAGATGTTATGCACTGCATATCTTTTCCTAGTTTACGAAGCATGCATGTAAAAACAGTACAATCACAAGGTGGCCCTTGGTGGCATGTTTTGTACTTTTACTAGGCTACACATCCTTTACCAATAGAAAGGAGTACCGATCAAGTTTTAAATGTTGTTTTGATACAAGGTACTTTAATCCAAATTGATTGGAGAAAAGGTAAGCGTATAAGCACAGCACCAAGCACAGGTAATGTTTGTGTTTTGTTTTTTTCTAAAACTATAGTTCTGCTTGGAACCTTTAACCTTTAACTTAAATCTTCATTTAACTTTTAAGAAATGGTTTTAAATGTTCGAAGCGTGTACCTGTTCAGGCCCTTGGAAACAGATCCTGCACACTGGAGTGCCCTCGGCATAGCTGATAAATGAGAAGCGGTCATCCCGTTTATCCTTGGAGAGCTCTGCCATTGCTGTATCCAGCACTGAGTCCTCAGTGGACCGGGGCTGAATGTCGGGAGCCTCGGCATCTCGGTGTCCGCTCGTGTCCCTGAGCAGCAGCACCTGAAGGTCCCGGAAGAGTACACAGCAGCATCGGCCCTTCAGCATACCGTGGCCACACTGTATCCGTCCCTCACGAGAAGAAAAAACAATGAGCCTCCAGGTGACTCTGGACACTCTGCTTTCCTTGAGATAGGAAAAGTTTAACGCTGCTCTCAGTTAAAATGGAAGCACAGCTCTCCTGATATTCTTTAAGTCCTTTAAACTTTGCACTCTAATTTATCTAGCCTTCGAGTGGAACTATTTTTAACCTAGCTTCATCATCATTTTTTCTTCTTCCTGAAATCCAAGCAAGACTCCTGACTTATATTGAACGTTCATTTAAAAACGTCTGTAATCAAATTAAACTCACCTGGCTTTCCAAAAAGTATGAAAATGATCAGATGTCACACTCACTTATAAGAAAAATACATAGAAATCTGCCGTTTGCGTGCATTGTGTGATCTGTGCATGCTGCGTAAAACGAATCTCCAGCTTGAAAATGTCTATCTTCCTAGCGCGCGGTGTCCTTATGAGCTAAAAGAGTCCAGTTTTCCCCGCACTTCTCTGTGTAACCTTTGCTCTTTGCTGCATCTCTTTTTTGGACGCTCCCGCACGCCTGGTTTAACCCGCGTGCCCAGCGTTACTATTCACGCGTAGGCTGTTTCAGGTGTTATTCTGCAGAAGCAGATTTGCAGCACGAGCTCGACTCAAACCGAGCAAATCATCTTCCCTTCACTAAACCGTGCGTCTATCCGCGGGGGTTTCTACCGAGAAAAATGGCTTGAATAATCCAGGTGCTAAAAAACTCGACTTGGTCACCCAACGGTGCTTTTTTTCAGTGTGCGCTAAGAAAGAGAAATGTGGCTGGTTGTGACGTTACAGCCTGCCCGCGTGTCGCAGCGGATTCAGCACCACGGCTTCCCGGGACAGATCCCGAGCCGAGCAGCGACGTCACACCAACCTCCGTGACGCAAGAGGGAGGCAGCCAGGGAACGTAAAAAACAAACAAACAAACAAACAAACAACTAACATGCAAGAGGACACCGTTCTTTGCAATTTGTAGCTTCTAATCGAATATATCAAATATTAAAATGATAGATGTTTATTTATTATGAGAATATTTCTCATCTTAAAAACGATAATATTGAAATTGCTGCACAATTTCAAGTTACATTTCCTCATGTTTATATTTACAAAATAATTTTTTTATATATATTTTTTTATTTGTTCCTTCGCGTGTAATTAACTCGTTCATTAACATATTTACCTCTTTTATCCTGGTTAGGGTTGCTGTGAATCTGAAGCTAATCCTGTGAATACTGGAAACCTCAGAGGAAATCCAAACATGGGCTGAACATGTACAGCTCCACACAAACAGTAAGCTCATAAAGGACTATGTACGGCTACTTTAGTGAAGTCATTATGATGTGATTTTGTTGTGAACTCACAGGATGACGTGATCATTCAGCGCATCTACAGAGACAGTAAAGTTAGTCATTGGTCACATGCACATCATACAGTGGAATTCTTTGATCCCAGCATACAAATTTGAACGCTGGGGTCAGAGCCCCTGGAGCAAGTGAGGTTAAGGGTCTTGCTCAAGGATGGCAGCATGTCTGGAGCGGGGCTCGAAACTCCGATCCCCTGGTCACTGACTCAGAGCCTTACCCACTGAGCCACCATCACCCAGTAGATTGCTTAAAATCATTCGATAGGGCTGAAAATGTCTTTGTTTTATGATGTCGACCTACCAAGCTCTTTCAGAAATGTAAGATGATTTACATTGTAAGAAAGTTATTTATTTGCAACACCAACAAAATTATGTACTGTATATTGAATTGCTTACATTAAATTGGTGTTCAGCACTGTATCGGTGTTATTTACACATGTATAGAAACACTATAAAAGTTGTTTATATTCACCTGTTTACATTAAAGTGATGTTAAGGAAATGGTTTATGAATTTATTTGTTTATAGAAAACTATTAAAGTGTTGTACGTGTACACATGTGTATGCATATGGGTAAGCATACATATTGTATTGTATTGTATTGTATTATTTTGTCTTGTTTGTTCTGGGTGTTTTATGTGTTTTATTATGTAATATGTGAATGCATGAAAATATTCTTTTAAATGTGAACAATAAATCCATGCTTTATTTATTTAGTTTTGTTTCCCTACTCTCAAACTATGTAGCTTCTCAGTCTGCCTCATAGATCTGAAACAAGGGTCGCCCTCATGCTGATATCTCCTATCACCTGAAACTGAGAAACATATGGCATTTAAAGGGTCATACAGATTGTATTAACATGATAAAATTAGTGAAACCATAAAAATAGATGGTTAAAAATGGTTATAGATGGTAAAAACTATAAGAATGTATAGTATTAATAGTAATACCTTCCCTTACAGTTATCGATTATAACTTGAAACATACAATTTAAAACCCTTCTCTGTTCTACTTTAATGAAGCATTATATTCTTTTTTAAATTATACTACAACGTTATGGTGCTACACTTAATAAAATATATAATAACAATGCTGTTACCACAACTTTCTATTGGAGAACTCTAAACCGGAAGCTGTAGTACAACTGAGATTTTAGCGGTAACACGTAGACAGTGGACCAGACATAAAGTCCATTGGGAACCCTGGAGCGGTGAAGTATATTTTATATATGTTATAGATTAATGCCAATTAATCTTGGTTTATTTTAGTAAATTATTCACTATATAAATCAATTACGATTTTTCATTCAACACCCCTTAAATACTCATGAATATGTGGCTCAGGTTTGTGGATGGGTCGACTAGTGGGACAACAAGTACGGTATACAAGTTTTGTTTTTTAAGTAAACCTTTTCTCATTTTATCATCTCTGGATTTTAGATTACATTCATAAAGTTGATTACATTATAAAAACAGGATTATATACCTTTTTCTTTTGTATACATTAAACATCACATTTCAGATTCAGTCCTCCTTTGTTGTTATCATAACAGATTTTGGAGTCTTGAGGTGGGGGTTTTATTAGCAAGGTGTGACTCATTGTTGACATTTTATCCCAATTTATTGCAAAGGTGTTGGGTTCATTGGGGTTGAGGCCAAGGCTCTGTGCAAACACTCCAGTTCATTTAAGTAAAATACTTTTGGCTCTAGTACAAAACTGATGCATACACTTGTCCTTTTTCACCACTTCAACTATTAAATACTGAGATATACTGTCAATTTTACTGGGTGGACCTGAATATATTGCTAGAGATGCATTCACTTCACAATTCACAATTGAGACCTTCCCCTTCCAAAATGGCGGACGAGTTGACGTATTGCAGCAGCTGGCAACAGCGGTAGTAACACTCTGTTTCGTCATATCCGGCTGCGACGCGCTTAAAGTTAAATTTGAGCGTTTTACTTTGCATGAGGGATTAGCAAGAAACTAAACTAGACGAGAGCTCTAAAACGTTACAGATATCAGTTGCCGAGGCAAATTTACGTCCGGAGATATCGGCAATAATCGTTTTATGATTTTGTTAATTCTAGCGTTGTTTGCGAGCTTTAATTACAAAAGTAAACAATCTAGCTAGGCTAGGTAAGAGACAGCTCCATATTTACAGTATGGAAATGCTGCCAAACACGAGACTGGTCGATGACGTCTTTTATTCATCTTTTTTTTTAAACTTATTTAGACAGAATTGTTCATGCTAACGTGTTATTGCTCTTATTAGCGTTTTATATGAAACCAGACTTTATGTATAAAGAGAAGTGTTTACAATCCTGAGAGCGGAAATATTTCTTATTGACTTGGTTACTGCAGACATGTCGAGCAGTCTAACGCCGGAACAGCAGAGGAAAATAGAGGAGAATCGACAGAGAGCGTTGGCGAGAAGGGCTGAGAGACTTGCACAAGGAAGTCAACAACATGTACAACCTTTACAAACCCAGCCACATACTACATCTGGAGGAAATGCAAACTACAAACCGAACTTTCCTCCAAAACCTCCCGCAAGTAGCACGCGCCACATAGTAAGACAGGTAAACAACCTGCAACGATATTCATCATATTGTCATGAACATTTGCATATCAAAACGAATAAAAAAAAAAATCGAGCCAACTCTTGGTTAATGTATGCAGTTTGTGAATGGGCAGATGCTTTCTTAATTTGTATAAACACAAGTTATGGTGTGAGAAGGAAAGCGTATCATGTTCAAGCCTGCTTGAGAAGTTGCAATATTTGTCTCGGTGCATATTTAGTTGTTGGGGTTTTAAATAGATCATTTGCTAACCCTAACCCTATTAGTAATGATCTCTATAATAAAGTGTATTCTGTTTCCTCCTATATTCCAGACCCAGCTTATAGAAGCACTTCCCATCTCTAAAAGCACAGACTATCAAACGACTGCTCCATCGACTAGTTTCATACCTCCCAAACCTGTCTCTGCTGTTTTTTCTGAAAGAAAGACAAATTCCACAGCAGATAATTTCTATGGCCCAGGTGTGAAGCCACATAGTCAGCCTTTAGACAAGAAGATGCCCAAACCACTGGACCCTGGTCCTCCTTTTTCTGTGAAAAGGCCTACAGTGTGTGTGAGAGGAAAGTGTGTTCCTCATTCAGAAGAGCGCTTCAGAGTAGAGGTCGGCTACAACGCAGAGCTCATCACTATGTTCAAGAATATACCCTCCAGAAACTATGGTGGGCTCTAATAGTCCTTGCTTTTAGAAAATCGATAATGCCACTGTTTTTTTTTGCTGAGTTGCGCTATAAACTATTATTATTGATCTTATTTTGGCAGTTTGTGGTTTCATTTTCTCATGGCTATAATTATCATTTCAGAATTGTAACTTTCTTTTCAGATCCAGCCACGAAGATGTGGAATTTCAGTCTCGAGGATTATAAACAGCTGAGTAGGTCTTTTTCACTACATGAATTATACAACTCTATGTTTACAATTACTACCTGCTTGCAAGCAGTGAAAATGTGACTTGTGCAAATTCCACCCTCACAAATTTTGATGTATTGTTATAACATATTTGAATGCTAGGTAAAGAATGCATGTAATGCATGTCTTCTCAAATAAAACATAATAGGGCAAATATTTATATACATACTACACCTACGCATTAGGCATTGGATGGCTGAAGTTTTGAGGAATCTTGACCATCACTCCCATGTGTGTCTTCTCCAAACCAATGCCAGAAACTTGGAAGAAACAGTTGAATTGAATAGTATGTCTGTGTATGCTGTAGCATCACTATTTCCTTTCTCTGGAGCCTAGAAGCACAAACATGTTCCAGCATGACAATGATCTGCAGTGCGCAAAGTAAGCTCTATGAAGGCAATATTTGCCAAGTTTAATCTGAAAGAAATCAATGAAACGACACAGAGCACTGACCACAACATCACTGATCACCTTTGGAATAAACTGGAACACTGACTGCTCACCCAAACCAAATCTGCAATAGGATGCTCAAACAGCACCTGCGGTATAGTTGTGTTTGTCAGGTGTCCACAAACTCATGACCATATAGTTTGTACACAATTGGGCTCCAAATTATAGTGTAAATTAGTATTATGCAGTAACGGTTTGGGCTCTTGGATGCCTTTAGTGAGGTAAATATCACTACAGATTAATACAAAGACCATCTTACTGATGATCATTTTAACCTGATGGATTGGCTCATTATCAGACACAGGGCTTTGGTGGTTTAATGAAGTTGAAAAATTATGTAAATTCTATATTTTTGCCTTGTACTCAATAAATCATAATTAAGTTGTACACATTTGGGATATTTTGGAACAGCATCTATCCCTACCACCACCATGGAATATCTGAAAGTTATTTTCACTCTTGTACAGTTCTAGAGACTTGAACACTAATAGTTCTGGTAACTGGTGTTCCTGACACTTTTTCGTTTTTATTCATTTGTCACTCGTCTGCATATTTCCGATTCCCTTCATTATGTCATCATACTTTTAGCTTCAGTCAGTTGTTTATTCATGAAGTCTTTATATTTCCAACATGATAGCCTGAACTGGTGATGGTTACAGTTAGATTTTGGATGATGCACAGTTAATCTTGTGTTGGTTTTTTCCTTTTTCTCAGTGGAAGGGGTAGCAGGACTGCCATCCGTGTCTTTGAAGGCTCTGGAGGGGATGGAAGGTTTGGATTTATCTGCCTCCAGCATTCGCCCCAGAGACTCTGCCGCCTTGGCAGCTATGATGAAACTGTGCCAGGGCTGGCAGAAACCTGGGGCCACAGTCAAGGGCAGATGTGCACTCATCTCCCGCTCTCGACTGGAAGTGGACATTACTTACAACGCAGATGTGATCGGTATCTTGAAACAGATGCCCTCAAAAAACTATGGTAACGAGCAATGCCTTCGTTTGGGTTGTTGTTGAAAATGTACCTGTAACAGATTTTAAAATCAGAAAACATTAGATATGAGATTTCGATGAAATGCATTGGTTAATTCCTTCGTCATCTTCTAGAGGATTCAGAAATTCTTTCAATTATGAAGAGAAACTTAGTTAGTGCTAGCCAGTAGACTAATTGACTTCTTTTTTTTTCTTTCTTTTTTATTGAAGACATGAAAACAAGGAAATGGAGTTTCCTGTTAGAGGACTATGGCAAATTGTGTAAGTATTTAGTTGGATAAATAAAAAGGACACAAAATAGACATTTATAGAAAAGGATTGCTTGATTGTAATGCTAATCCTTTTTATTGGTGCATTATTTTAATGCACCAAATATTAAAAGGATTGTACTTTTTATTTAATTTTAAATGAAGAGACAATAACCCTTTTCTCATAATAATGCTACTGTACTTATTAATATATTATATTAACACTTGTATCAATTTAAATTAATCTCATTTATGTATCATATAATTTACAAAGCTTGACTTATTTTCTATTCTTATTCCTCTCTGTTATAAGTGGAGTCTCTGAACAACATCACGGCTGTGGAGGTTGAACCGTTACCAAGCGCTGTGCTACATGCTTTTTCCTCACAGTTTGAGAAGAGCCATACCACCACTGAAGAAATCCCTGAAGCCGATCTCTCTGGCATCGATATCACTCTCACACGCAGTCTTATGCCCTTTCAACAGCATGGTGTCAAGTAGGTGCCACACACTTCATGCCATCTTGACTATAGTTCTAATGCACATAAGAGCTGTGTCTTTGTTTATTTGCACACCTTTACAGATTTGGAATACGCATACAAAATTTGTGGACTCTTGAGCGGTCTAAAGCCTTGCCCTGCCTTGCTTTAGGCCCTTGCCTAAAGCCTTGTGAGTTGTAAATTTCTTTAGACGAAGGCTAGAAAAACTGAAATAACTTGTTGTAATTGAGTTAGTGTAGTTATGTCTAATGATTGACTTGTTGGGGGGGTAATGATGCCTGCAGAGCTACTACTTAACATTTCTTTTACCGTTCGATTGTAACTATGGATTGTTGACTGTAAATAAAACTTTCTGGCAAGCTTCTTGTAACATTTCTGACAATAATTATGCCTTGCTCACATTTTTATTCTGCATATTTTTATGCATTGTGTGGCTGCCATACAATTGACACATTTGTGTTAAAGTGAGTGTATCAAAAAAAAATAATTAAAGGTCAAATTTCTTAAAATTCCTTTTGTAAATCCTAACAAAGCTGCATGTTGACACATTAATGAAAACTTGATGGATCTAAACAGTGGTTCGATCTTAAAGGGCTATAACGACCATTTCTTAACTGTTTCTGTTTTTGTTGCCATCTAACTGCAGCTACTATATGATTTTATAAGCCGACTTTAGCTAACTTATTTACACCTGTATGGCTGAGGATCGGCTACAGACCCGGATCTGTTCATCTTTAGTATTTTGAGGCTATGAACTATGACCAGTTTTATATATGTTGTCTCTGCTACAGTATTATTTGTGAGTGTTGCTTATCCAATTTGAACCATAGTCCACTGGTTGATGACCTCTGCAGCATGGCTAATTTATGGTGTGTTTGAGAAAACAGTGTTGTCTAAATAATTTAGAAGAAAACTATAATATAACAATTTCAAAATTTCAATAATCCTAAGAATTTCTGTGTAGTAAAGCTGTAGTTCTCCAATTTCTTTTTTTATTTATTTATTTTATTTTACAGTTATGCGGTGTCCAGAGAGGGCCGTCTGCTTCTGGCTGATGATATGGGGTTGGGGAAGACGGTGCAAGCTATCTGTATTGCAGCCTACTACAGGAACGAGTGGCCTCTGTTGATAGTTACTCCATCCTCTGTACGCTTCACCTGGGCTGAGGTGAGTTATAGCACAGCACCTTAAACAAACGGCAGTTCATGTCGATTCCTGTTTAGTTTTGATTAGTGTTGGTGTGTGGTAGGCGCTCCGCCGCTGGTTGCCTTCAGTAGCAGCAGACAGCATCAATGTGGTGGTGACTGGTAAAGACTGTCTTCATGCTGGTCTCATCAACATCATCAGCTATGACCTGCTTAGCAAAATGGGAAAGCAGAATTTAGCAAGTCCATTTGGCGTGCTTATTATGGTAGGTTGCCTTGTCTTCCTGTAATAGCACAATCAAATATATAAAAAATGGTAGAATGTGGTTGCGATGTAGCACAAAGGAATATGATTGTAAACCTGTTTCATTTTGTTTTATAGTATTGTAGTAGTATTTTTTTAATGTTTGATGGAACGATTTTTATTTGTTTATGTAACAACCAATTTTTCATCTGCATTATGATACACATACAGAAAACTCTCAGACCTCCAGCCTCACCATCAGTGCTAGCTTTCTATTGAAGTTGTCTTATAGGATAGCTTTCACATTATATTTTAGTCTTTACATTTTCCAACCCTTAAATCCTGAAAGGCTTTAAGTTCCTATGCAGTGAAATCCTCATTACCTCAGTTAGCAAAAAAATAATAATTCAACAGTAGGGTGGTGAGATACAATCTGACACGTATCAGGCTTCCTGTTACCAGTCTGAACACATACTGGTGTATGCAAAAAGAACAATTTCTGTATGCATTAATGTATCTGAGAAAATTAAGGTTAGCTTACTTACTTACTGAGCCTGTTCTATGATGCTGATACTGTCGACTCTTTCCGCAGCTGCTACACTAACATCTGCTTATAGATTATTTCAACTATCAGCAATCAATATTCATTTTACAGTTTGTTTTTTTGTGATAACCTGAATAGATTATTATAGATAAAGTCTCATGTACAGTCTCGCATTGTTACTGTCTTTCCTCAGGACGAGTCCCACTTCCTGAAGAACATAAAAACTGCTCGCTGTAAGGCGGCTCTTCCACTAATAAAGGTGTGACGAATTCCTCCAGTGTAACCAAGCAAAATTATTTTATCTTATTAGTGCTTTGTATTTTTTGTGCTCCGTCACGCTATGTATTTGTTCACAGATATGCATTCCACTGCATGTTGTACTACGTATGGTTATGCATGTGACAAACTTTGAACTTGAGATCTTTTTTTTTTTTCTTTACTAACTTATTTGTTTCTCATATTTTGGTATTGATTCTTCTCTTTATCACTGGTTCATCACTGATTTTTCTCTGGCTGTGTGAATATGGCAGGCTGCTAAAAGAGTGATCCTGCTGTCAGGAACTCCTGCTATGTCCCGTCCGTCTGAGCTCTACACACAGATTCTAGCTGTGCGGCCGAACTTCTTCCCTCGTTTCCATGATTTTGGAGTGAGATATTGTGATGCGAAGCAGGTACTGTAACTTGTAATCAAGTGTTGATGAGGTCACCACGGTGCTTTGTTTTTAAATATTAGAACGGGGTATGTTTGACATCACACTGATTAATCTAACATTCAATTCAGTCGTTCTCTCTATCCATGTTTAGGTGTCTCTCTTTGTCGCCCTCTCAAATATACTACTTCTTGCTTTCCCTCCCTTTAGCTCCCCTGGGGTTGGGACTATTCTGGTTCCTCTAATTTGGCTGAATTAAAGCTGTTGTTAGAGGAGTGTCTTATGTTGCGGCGATTAAAATCTGATGTACTGTCGCAGCTTCCTTCCAAACAGCGCAAGGTCGTCACTGTGACTACAGACGGCATAAACTCCCGTACCAAAGCTGCACTCTCAGCTGCAGCCAAAGAACTTGCCAAAGGATGCCACAGTGTAAGTGTGCACTACATTTTAGTATATTTTATTATTATTATTATTAATATTATCTATTATTATTATTATATATTATTGTCATATACACATTGCATATAGATGTACATTTGTAATTAGTAATTACTGTACTTACTGTTAATAGTATTTATATGCCCCCCCCCCACAATTTCCCTCGCTCCCTCACCCCCCACTTACAGCAAACGTTCAATTAGTTGTCAAGGCATTTCACTGTATGTTGTACCACGTATAATGTACATGTGACAAATAAACATTAAACTTTGAACTTAAGTGACACTCATACCAACACACACACACACACACACACACACACGCTGACACGGATCTGGACTTTATTTCTGTGTTTCTACAGAAAAAGAAAGAGAAGGAAGCTTTACTGGTTTTCTTTAACCATACAGCAGATGCCAAGATTAGAGCCATCCTGTGAGTCTTCCCATCATGTGCATTTTCCCTTTTAAAACACATTTATTCAGAATCAGTGCATTAAAGCCTAGACTCCTTGAAGCTCTGCTCATACGTCTTTGCTAGGCTTTCACATTTAATAACACTGTCATGACTATTTTTCCCCCCCATTCTAATGTATTTGCTTTGTGTCAAATATTTGTATTTTTTAAGGGAGTACATTTCGGACATGCTGGAGTGTGGACGAGAGAAGTTTCTGGTGTTTGCACATCACAAACTGGTCCTGGATAGCATAACCAAAGAGCTAACTGCTAAAGTAAGAGAGACTTTTGGCACTTATTCAGCAAACCCAAAGAGATTTAACTCCCAGAGGCTTAACAGATGGCTGCATTTGTTAGTGTTTGGGTAAATGACCTTGGTGCCAAGGTGCTCCATGATGACAATCGCTTGGTTTTTGCATGAGGTTTTGTTTTTAAGTGCGAGTAGCATTTCTTTTTTGCCCTGTTGATTAAACTAGCAACATTAAACGCTGCCACACCTCTTAATAATAGCGGTACAGTTGTTTACTTTATTTTATTAGGTTAGCCACTCTCAAAGGTCTGACGAAATGCCATTATAGACGTGGATTTTCACAAAGCAAGAGGGAGAAATAATTTCAGCTAATTGTATGACAGGGTAAAAAAAAATCACTAACTTTACAAAGTCCGGAAAAGATGACTTTATATAACCGTTAACATAGCAAGTGTAAGTTATATTAACTTAGCTTGGACAAAGTGGTCACTGCACACATGAGCATTTGCGGACTCTGCTCCCAAACACACACAGGGTTTTAAGCCATGTTTTTGAGTCAGTTTCTTGAAAATTTCCCTCCTATGAGCAACAACCTTTGGTACACGATAAAAGCGCTACGTGATTTCATGATTTGACCGAATTGTACATCCATAAACAACGCAAAACATAGGCATGTTGTGTTTCTGATTATCATATAGAAATATCACGTCCTGCCCTTCAGCTGTATTTCGTGCCACCCCGTGACATCATGAAGCAAACAACCTCTACTGAATTTTTGCAACAAATGTACTGCCATAATTGGTGCTCAAAGATGATATCCATTCCAAGACTGTACGGTTGTATTTCTTTTATATAACAGTATAATGATCAAGATTTTAAATTGCAATACGGCCAGATATGTTGTTGAAACAAAACAGTAAAAATGGTTCCCAAAAAACCTTCAGCGGAATAGACCTTACTGACAGTCCATAGAAGAGCGTAGGAACAATTGCTACCTAGCAAACAGTGAAATGTACCATACCAAATATTAGCACTTTTGTAAAACAGTTTGTCCAATCAAGTTAACGGCATAAATTTTTTTGTGCTGACCCGTTTTGTCTTCTCTTCCCCACCACAGGGAATCAGTCATATCCGTATCGACGGAGCTACACCTTCAGCCGAGCGCCAGCAGCTGTGTGAGAAGTTCCAATTCTCAGAACAAAGATGCGTGGCTTTGCTTTCCATCACGGCTGCCAATATGGGCATCACTCTGCATACTGCCAACCTTGTTGTGTTCGGAGAACTTTTCTGGAACCCAGGGGTTAGTGTGCTTCTGTGAGGGTGGGAGTCTATGAGAGTTTTTAATTCTATTAATAGGTGGCTTAATGAGTCTGCATTTTGCAATCATTCAACAGGCTTTGCAACTTTTTCCTAATGGTGGGGAATTATTATTTTCTTAAACATAGAGGGAGTCACTTCTGTGAGATGAGATTAACATAGTATACAGATCTAGAAATGTGAGTTGGCTGACATAAATTTGTCAGGGTTAAACATGTCATTATGGCAGGTGACATAGTATTATTACTATTAGTATATCTGGTCCTGCAGGATTAATTTAAATGAATTAGAATTTCAATTAGAACAAGGAATGAAATGTACTTCTAGGTGTTGTCTGCCCAAAATGTGCTTCAATACGCTGGAACCTGTGCTGCTAAAGCGGATGTGGGTTCGAAATGTCATTCTTAATGCATTGAACCACATAAAGAGCAACATCAGCACCCAATGTTCCATGCTTGGGTATTTGTACTTTTACAGATATTAATTCAAGCAGAGGACCGAGTTCACCGTATTGGTCAGACGAGGAGTGTAGACATTCACTACTTGGTAGCCAAAGGCACAGCCGATGACTACCTCTGGTAATTGAAAGTAATATGAAATACAATATCATTCTCTTTACCAGCTTTTTCTCTGTAACACTGACTTTTTTTCATTCTTCTAGGCCAATGATCCAGGAGAAAATGAATGTTTTAGAACAGGTTGGCTTGTCTGAGTCCAACATTTCAGACAAGGCGGAGTGTGCCAGCTTCCACAGTAAGGTGGGACAACCTTTCTGTTGCTAAATTTGACCTTAGGAACCTGTAACAATGGAGGTGCTGTAAATCTCCTGGTACTCTAATCAAGTCAATGTACTAAACATCTACACAACTGTAAAAAGATTATATGCAAATATTTATCCCATTATTTATCATAAAAGGTTAACATTTGACATTATACAGATACATATGCACGTCTCAGTTTAGCTTTGTTTAGTTTAGTCTGACTTTAGTCTACGTTTAGTCTAACTTTACCAATTTTATTTTTGACACATTTCCCAGAAAGATCGGGGCTATTTTTAGAATTTTCCCCTTAGTAGCACATTATGCCACATGATGGACAGTTATACTTCCACACAATCAGTGTGGGGCAGTGGAAGGTCATATGGTTGTTGATCGAAGGATCAAGGTTCAAGCCCCACTGCTACAACTGTTGGGCCCTTGAGGAAAGCTCTTAACCCTCATTGCTAGTGTATTTCATGGTTGATCCTGTTCCTCTGACCATAACTTTCTAAGCTTGGGTATGCAAAGTAAGTAATTTCACTGTGCAGTAATGTATATGTGACAAAGACTATAGTAGCACTATATAGTAGCTTATCTCGGTCATTATTGCAGTTAAAAACCAATGGCCTTGCTGTGCCTTTTTTTATTTTTATTTATCCAATTGATTAAAATGACAAACAAAAAAATGAAAAAGCACAATACATTGAATGTTCAGAAATAGTGGTTTTATGTGTTTTCGATGGTGGTAGTAGTAAAATATCTGAGTTCCTTTGCCTTTTAAAGTGATCCCTGTAGACTAAATATAGTTAATTGGGGGTGTGTTTATATTTCAGGACCAGCTTAATTGTGTACTCATGATAAATGATGGCCCAGCTCTTTATCTTTGCTTCTCAGGACCCCAAACAGCAACGAATCACAGAGATGTTCCAGAGATCCTTCTCGGAGGAGGATATGGATGAATCCATGTTATTAGAGGCTGTGAATGACTGGGAGGACACTGAACAGACCGACTCAGTCAGCCATGCAGAGAGCCCCGGCAAGAAAAGGCGCATAGAAGACTGTTTCAAAAAGTACCCTAAACTCTAAAGCATGCTGCTTCCAAAGTAGTAAAGATATACTTTTGGATTATCATGAATATTGGAGAATCATTTTTTCCTTTTTGCCAGTTGGTTTTTAAAAAGAGTTATATTTATTTCTAAACCTAATTATTGTACATATTGTTGTAGGAAACGTTAACTAATAAAGCATGTATGTTTTCTCAGACAATACATAATCATTATGATTTAATAACTTTACTGATTATGTAATCAACCAGAAGGATCTTCATTCTTTGGAAATGTTTATTTCATTCGAATACCTTTTCTACCTATTAGTGGAAAATCACACAAATTCTAAAAGCCTATGACATAATATTGCTAACACACCAAAATCTAAACTTCATAGAAGTATCAGTTCCCGTGTTCAAATGACCATCATTATTTTGTCACATTTCGCTGAGGTTACAGCTTCTCTTTCTTCATGAGCTTCTTGCGTATGCTAGGTTTACTCTTTGTGACTAAAACTTTGTGAAGCACACCATTTTGTGCTTGTTGAACATCAGTAATCAAATTTCTACTACTTTTGTTATAACCTCCACTCTAATGAGAAGGATTTCTACAGGATTTCGGTGTGCCTGTGTCTGTGACTTTTCACATCCCAAAGGTCAGGAATCTGTGCAGGGCACTTTAATTATTTTACTCTAACCGTAACAACTTATGTGTTTATTGAGCTTGCTTTGTGCACAGGGTGTGCACACCTCTTAAATTCATTCAGTCATTGTCTACCGCTTATCCTGTTCAGGGTCGGAACCCTAACCCATGACCTTCTTGCTGTGAGGCAGGAGTGCCAACCACTCTGCCAGTGCCGCCCCCTCTTAAATTCAATGAAGGGAAATTTTGACATAAACGCACACAAATACATCCTATAAAATTGTCTGCTTTTGACTTTGTGGCAAAGCTTTGGTCAATAAACCACATGTAAGTGGTCTGCTAAACTTTTAAAAGGATCAGTATCATTTAAAAGCACAGTACTTGTAGTCTACTCAGAACTCCTCAACACTGTGTGAAGTCTGTCCATGATGATCTACAGTGGGAGTCTGTTCTTCTAAAATAAAGCACAAAAGTACATTGAACATTATTAGGAGTCAGAATAAAGGAAACTTCAATAGTGATGATTAGTTGTTCCTGTACAGCATTTGTATTAACAAAGTAACATCTAGAGTGTTTTGAATGCTTTAATTCTGATTGGCCGGAAGGGCTTGATTCATTTTCTATAAGAGCAAGCTGTGAGCATAGATTAGGGTTATGACGTTTATATGAATGCACTTGTTCTGATACATAAGCAGGTCTTTAGTAACTGCTAGCACAGGAATTTGGACACTCATAAGATACAAACAGAACAGGGTGAAAGAAAGTCTTCATGATGGAGGTGTTTTTGCTTTCTAGTTTCTTATCAACATTACAAATCTTACACTTTGAGAGAGAGAGAGAGGAAGCTTGATATGGAATTAATGAAGCTGCTATAATGCAAATGATAATAGATGCTAAATAGTTTTCTTGATGTTACACACGATTAATTGTAACTAGAAATGATAACATTCCTATACCAGCATCTTAAAACAGAATTGGAAGTCTGCATTTTTTTTATTTTCACCCAGCAGCAAAAGCGTTAACATTTCTTAAAGCTAATCCTGGGTTAAAACGATGGTTCCACTACAGAAAATATGCTCATACTGCATTAGCGCCAACATCACCGCCGAGTCATTGGCCGAGGGGCAGACTTGGTGTTTTCCCACCTGCATATGCTTGTTCTACCATGCAATGATAAGTATGCCACAGTGCTTTTAGCAATTCAGTCTGTATTTTGGGACAAAATCTCAGCGGTCAGAGGCTGCACAAACCTGTATTTCTATTGTCCTGCTTAGGTAAATCCAAGGTTCTCTCAGAAGCTGCTGGATGATCCTCTGTGGCTTCTAAGTTCAAAGGTAGACTTGTCGCTGCTTCTGTAGTTTTAAAAGGTTTTATTAGTTAAACAATTGATACAAGTCCTTAATACATTACTTAGGGTTAGTGGCCTTTTTTTAAATCTATTTTCTGCTTGATGCCTGCTTCTGGTATAACTGAGTATATCTGGTGTAACTGATCAGGTGTATGAGGAACATGGAAAGTGCCAAAAAAAAACAAAAAACTAAAAGCTGAATTTGAAAACACTGATTTTGGGATTGCTATCAAAGAGAAGGCATTAGTTTTCCAATAATGATCTCCAAGTACCTTTCACTGATTGTGTGTGGGACAAGCCTACAACATGATTATCTAATGTATTTACCAGTAAAAGAGTTTTGTCACCGTGCGTAATCGTCTTGACTAACCTTCGCTTCTTGACTCCGTTTGGTTCTGTAGTTCACTAAATGATCGTGATCTCGATGACTGCAAGTTCTTCAGCTCTGCAAAGCTTTCTTCTGTTTCTAAGGACATGGGTAAAGTTTAAATTCACGTATAAATCATATTTGGCTTAGTATGACCTAGCGTAACTTTGAACTGGTTCTTTTTCATCATAAAATGTTCTGCTTGGCATATGTTCTTATGTCTACATATGTGAATTGAAAAGAACCTGCATTTATATTATACAAATTGTATTTATGTTCTGAGAGAAAAGAGATGGAATCTCAGTGTTAAAACGAGCGTTCATCTAAAAAAAGAAAAAAAACAACTGATTTTTAATTCCTGTTGAACTCAATTTTATTTGCATTTATTTAGCTATACACATTGTTTAATTTGAAATGACGACAATTAATGGCTAATATTCCTCTATTTGTCTATTCTCTAATATTAACTCAAAAGTGCTAATAGAGTGCTAAACTAGCACCAAAAAACCCCCAAAACAATTGATTACCACCTTCCCAATTCTGTGATTTATCTGCTAAAAGCTGAATTACCTAATGGATTTGACTCATCTTCATCTCCTCCACTGATAACTCGACTGTCTGAGCTGATCTCCTCAAAGACGACCTTTATTATCTCCTGCGCGTGCTTTGAGTCGGATGAGCCATGCACAGTATTCTCTAGGATGTCCTTAGCATAGCGAGCTCTCAGTGAACTTGGTGCTGTCTTTTTTGCCTCACTGGGGTCAACAGGGCCCATCATCCTCCTCCATTCCATTACTGCATTCTCTTTAGATAGAACCAGCAATGTGCACAGGCCACTGGAGACGGTAGGATATAGACATAAATAGAGAATACAATTAACTCTCTAATTGAATTCAATTTGCAATACAAATGTGAGACTATGACAAGAACTTTGTTTTATGCTATTTGGTTTTATTCAACGAATGCACAAAATGTCATGGACGTTGCAAAGAAAAGTGAGTGTGTTACGGTGGCTCAATGATATAAGGCTCTGGGTCAGTGCTCAGAGGGTCGGGGGTTCGAGCCTTGCACCAGGCATGCTGCCGTCATTGGGTCCTTGAGCAAGGCCCTTAACCTCACCTGCTCCACGGGCACTGTTCATTCTGTCT
The DNA here is from genome assembly GCA_028566295.1 of Liobagrus marginatus. Lineage (NCBI taxonomy): Eukaryota > Metazoa > Chordata > Actinopteri > Siluriformes > Amblycipitidae > Liobagrus > Liobagrus marginatus. The sequence goes on from JAOUQX010000040.1 coordinate 14,140,416, forward strand.
GGCCCCAGTGTTCAAATTTGTATGCTGGGATATGTGGAATCAAAGAGTTGTACTGTATGATGTGCATGTGACCAATAAACTGAACTTTAACTTTAATATGTTAAAGCAACGGTTAGTCATGTGTCCCCTTAATTATCGCTACATTTCTTAACTGAATGAATGTTTTGTATTATTGACAAAACACAAATAATTTTTAACATAAAATGTAGTTGCAGGTTTTAAACTATGGTCTCTACACATTCATTCACATCATCTGTTATTGCATTTATATAGTGTTTAGGAAACATGATATCCGTATGTAAGCATGTCTTAGAAAGACGGAATAAAATGTTTCCCCCTCAGGCCTGATCTTTTTCAAACCAGCTTCAGAGGAATTTAAATAAGCTACAGCTGAAGAGAAAATCAGCACATCCACAACCCACATGGGTCTAAAAACGAACAGCCATGTGCATATGTTTAGTAAAGTAGTGTGACACTGAAGCTACCTTTAGTCTCCGATTTAGTGACGTTTAAATGTCTGGTATGTTGGAAGAATAGGTCGAAAACTTAAATATAAAAACGTAAAAACATTGCGAAGAAAAAGTTCAGGGTTAAGCCTGGATTGTGTACGCACATTTCTCCAAAACGATGTATCTCTTTTGTTTCTGTACATTTCCTAACTCAGATGGTTATTATTTATAGAAAATTGCAAACTGAATATATGAAACCAACCAGTTTCTTGGTTAAGAATTGAGTCATGTAATGTATATAGCACCTTTTAAAAACAAAGTTTGCAAAGTGCCTCATAAATAACCCCGAATGGACAGAATGAAATGAATAAACAGAATAGGTTATATGCTAGTTTGGTTGATTTAAAACTTGAATCTTTTCTAAAACTGTTTAATCGTTGGTCAGGTGTCAGTTAATTTTATACAACATAAAGGCTGTGAGGAAAAAAACACGGCAAGACTGTTGTAACTGGTCGGCGGAGTGGCGCAGCGGGAGCTCAGTGCATTTGCGCTGCGCAGGACTCGGGTTCGGATCCGGCCCGAGCTCGTTTCCCGAGCCCTTCCCCAATCTCTCTCCCACTTCATTTCACTCTCTGTCCTATCGATTAAAGGCATAAAAAGCCCAAAAATAGATCTTAAAAAAAAGACTGCTTTAACTGAGAGCACTTTTTCACACTACTCTATACAGAAGTTCAGGGTGAACAATTTTACTTTGCTATAATCAATGGAATGTACATTTTACAAGACAAGTGTATATGAGCTCACCAGGACATGTAGTCCATTAACTGGTTAAAGAATGGCTTGTCCCTGTGCTGTTTGTAGAATTCTTCAGCCATCTGCCTGGACAAAACCATCTCCTTCTGCTGAGATATGGCGAATCCTGCAGAACGAATTTCCCCCAAAATCCTATCTGTGAAACAGGAACCGAGATTTAAGTTTCTTCTGTACGATGAGCAGAAGTGCCATAATGAGGTTAGGCTTGTAAGATAAGCTTGTAATTATAAAACATATAGAAAATTGCAGTGAAGCAGTATTCTGATGTTAAGCACCAGACACATGTTTTATCTAATTATGAAAGCCTTGCTTTATTTGGTTTCTTTAGTTTGCATTTAGTCTTTTAGTATTGCTGATATTCCTGATGTTTTACATGTACTGTATATCTGATTACTGCTGCTTATATTATGTCCTTTTTTCCTTTTTATTATCTATTTTAGTTTTTAATTTCCTCATGAAATAGTTTAAGCTGAATTTTATGTGTAAAAGGAACAATATAAGTTATTATCATGGGAACAAATGAAATAGTTTAATTTATTGCCTAACCAAAACATTTTAATGCCACTTGAATAACTGTGTGGTTATTAGACAGTTTTACTTGATTCAAGATTACTGTATGGCCAAACAGGATTGCTGATGATAATAACAGCAAATAGAATGTGCAGCTCCCATAAACAACTCTGATTAGAATAGTGCCTCTGATCTCCTCTGAAGTGTCGGGTTTGATAACGGCCAGTGTGCACTCTTTAGGGAAAAAGAAGCTGATCTCCTGCTCAGCCGCTTCCATGCTCTCGCTTCCATGCAGCTGGTTCACACACTTGTTCTCCCCTGTGAACTGAGCTCGCAAGCTTGAGAAACAAACACACACACACACACACACACACACGCGCGCGCATAAATGTAAACATCTTATTTTTATTTATAATATTCAAAATAAGAAGTGAATCTTATTCAGTCTTATAATCTTTATTGCTAAGACGAGTAAGTTAAAGAGTCGATAAGCAGTTAATGAGAGCTAAAATGACAGGATTCCTGAGATATCATTGTGATTTTGCTGCTAGCACTAGCCAGCTGGTGTGTTAGCATGAGCTAATTGGACAGAAATTCATATTCATTGATGATTACAGACATGGCTGCTAACACTAGCCAACTAGCTAAAACGAAATTACTAGGATGCTCGATGGGATTATTAATCATATTATCAAAAAAAGAATTCTAAAACTATAAAAAAAAAAAACTCTAAATAAAACTCCGTGTGCACTAAACAAAAAAATTGTTCTATTTATGTTAATTTCTATTAATTAATGTCTATTAATGTTTCTATTTAGTCCACATCTGTCATTACTTTTAATCTTGAAAAGAAGCTAGAAACAAGGTTTAGGCGAAGAAATTATGAAATTTAGAAAATTAATAGACTTTCTTCTAAAGTTTGCAAATGAACTGAATTCATTTTGTTTTAATATAGTAGTACACTATATAATCATATACAGTAGTATTTGTTGACACCAGCACACGAACATATTTGTGTCTTCCCCAGATTGTTCCTACAAATTTGGAAGCACACAGTTGTGCTGGAGTCTGGATGATGGAACTAAGCGACCCAAACACTTATAGCATGACAATGCTTCCGTATATACTGTACAAAGCCCCCGAGCTTTATGAAGACATGGCGTGTTATGTTTGGAATGGCAGAATTTGAGCCCTGACTCAACTCCACTGAACACCTTTGGGATCAACTAAAACACCGACTGCATCCCAGACCTCCTCTGGGCTAGTGCTTAAACTCACTATTACTAATGTGGCTGAATGAGTAAATCCCCACAGCCACAGTCCAAGATCAAGCAGAAACCCTTTTCAGCATTGTGGAAGTTAATATTGGAGTAAGAGTAAGCAATAAGATGTTCAAAAAACACATGTATGTGATGGTCAGGTGTCCGAGTTAAATAATGCAAACATAAAAAAAAAAAAACTGCCAATTTCAGTCAGTAAATTTAAATCTGGCAAACTCAGCAATTTACCAGTGTGGTTGTTCCTGCTTTGCCTGAATTGGGTCTTTGGGTCCCAGCAGACTTCTCCAGTGCTCCACAGCCCCTTGTTTAACGAGGACCAGAGCCAGCACAGGGCCACTAACCAACCAAAACACCACAGCAAATCACAAACTTTATACTACCAAAGCATTTAATTTTTACAATCAACGAGTTCTATTTTATGTCACAGCATTACTTCATTCCCATTTTTGATTGGTCAATAAGTGTTGATTTGTTTTCTACGACCATACGTTAACATGAGCCATTACCATCTGGTTTATATTAATGTGCTTGCTTTGGTACACGTTAGTGTATTAGTTTACACAAAATGTTACTTACATGATTGGCACTTCACATAAACATTATAAAATGTGTCATTTTTGTGAAAAGATTTTTATTTATATGATTTATTTCTAGGGGGGGGGTTGGGTTTTTATGTTATTATAACATCCTGTAGCATACCCTGTTTCTGTGATGTTCCACAATATTAAATGTAACTATAGTAAGGGAGTACAATACAATGTAGTACAACAATAATAGAACAATAGTCATGTACTATTAAAGCATAATCTGTTGTTCTTTAGTGGGATAAAAATCATTAGTGTAGTAACAGTAACTCTAATGTTACCTTTCTGCTACATCTAAAGAAGATGCCATAAAAGTCATAGGTCAGAATACTGCAGATATTATTGCCACATCACAATTTACCTACCAATAATAGTATCGGAGATTAGAATTGGTGTGTACCAGACTGTAGCCTGCTGAAATGAGTGTCAAAAAGATACCTGGATGGTCTACCAAAATCTTTCCTTATAGAGCTTCAAAGTGGGACTGCATGAACATTTCTTTATTCAGCTAATATTGCCCTCAAGTCCTTATGCAAAGGAAGAGCTTTTTATGACAGTATATAGATAGGATACATTTCAGAGAGGTACAAATAAAAATGTGGGGGGAAAAGAAATCAAGTATATTATGGTATTCATTATATTAGCAATAATGAATAAAGAAATAATAAAATGCAACAAAAAGGGACAGTGTCTCTAACTGGGCAACAAATATTTGTTCCATTTTCTCCCAGTTGAATACTGTATTGTTTATGTAGGTGAATTGGGATGCAGAATATGTCTTGCAAATTCTCCAACAGAATAATTTACACTACTGTATTGAGATTACCTCGTCATGTTAGTGAGAAGCGCTTGGAAATATTCCTCATCATTGTGCTGATCATAGAATTTGCACATGTTTTTCTCGGTTAGTGTCACCTCCTTCTGCATGGCCACTGTAAATCCTGCATCATAGATCCTTGCTAGAATCTCACCTGCCGACATAAGACCATATTTTTACTACTTAAGAATCATTAAAAAAAAAAATCACAGAGCAGGCTGTACTATAGTATATGACTGTACAAACTCAAAATCATGAAGTCTACACACTGGAAGTAGGTAATACAATGATATAACATTATTAATCCACACCAAAATATCTTCTCAGAGTTATATCTGGAGATATATCTAGTTCTTCAGCTTATATTAATGAGCTAGACTCTATAGCTGACTTGATATTAACATTTTCTAGATTGTTGTTTGTAGGTTTGTAGGTCTATTTGTGCCCTTAGGTTGTACTTCCATGCATGCAGACGTGTTTCTGGCACATGCCTCTATTTTCTCTGGCTGCGTCAGGCCGAATGAGTGCCAGCGTCCTCTCCACAGGAGTTGGTGGTAGTTCCGGTTCTGGAGGTCCGAAGTTAGGGAAGAAGAAGGCGAGCTCCCTACCAGCCTCCACAGCATCACGACTACCATGAAGTGCATTAAAAAGACCCTCAGCTCCATACTGAGCTCGCAGACTTGAGAGGAAAAAAGAAAGAGAAACATGATCAGTGAAAAAAAAAGATGAGAAATCGAGGGAGACGAAAGAGATACATGACGAAGGAAGAGACAAGAGAACTAGTTATGGGTAATGGCACAATTGAGGGGGTAGTAAGTTTGCGGAAGAAAATTACGGTATAGTTAAATTAAAAAACACAGAACAGAAATGCACAGAGAAAGCAATAGAGAGAAAAATAGAGAAAGAGGAAAGAACAGATGGTGTGACTGCTGGTTCTCAGTGAGCAAAGAGAGAAGGGGAAGCTAACGATAAGCACAGGATGCGTACTGTTATATCGGTTAACGCTCATGTCTCTGAAAACAATATGGGAGCGTCTCACTAAAAGCACACATCTGCTCATCTCATATTTTGTCCTATAAGATATCTGAAGCCCTTTAGATTATTTATATAGACTTTTGAATGTATGAGAATGTAGTTCTATGGCCCTTACCTAAAATAAGTTAAGTGAACAAGCTTTGCCCAGCTGACTCTGATATCTTCTTAGACTCAGTTCTTCCTTTAGTATGAGTACAATTGTAGCAACCACTGCAGTGAGCTCATTTATGTAACGTGAAGGCATGTGCCTCACGGGGTTTTTATGTTTAGTTCATGCACATGCCCTTTGTGTTCACTGTTAT
>JAOUQX010000040.1:14162839-14175042 GCA_028566295.1 Liobagrus marginatus
TAATAGTTAAAAGGAGAATATACAATTATGCAATAATTGAGTTTCACTATTTTGTGTTAAATGTGGATAGATGTCATTTTGAGTCTTGTTTCTAACCAAGGCTTCTATTGTTTACGTTATGCCTATTGGTAAAACCAGTACAAATAATTAAGTATTGCATGGATTTATACGATATTTCAGATTAATGTCCTAGCCATTTGGCAGAGATAACACGCTAAACTCTGCAACATTGGCTTGTTTATTTTGCTTTTCCATTTTTTCATGTGATTTATTTATTTATTGGTGGAAGGGATTCAGACGAGCAAACGCTTTTGGGGACTTTGGGAAAGCAATCAGGGGCTGCTTTATCTTATTTCCAGCCAACGATAAACTCGATTGGAGAAGGAACAGAGGCAGCCTGGATGTGACCTCAGCTCTCCCTAGAGCAATGGCACTAATTTGGAAACATGATGCTTCAATGGGACTGTTACTCCAAGCACAGTGCTAATAGAAGGTTTGGCCTAGAAAGGAAACTACAATCTAATGCCATTGAGAATGGTGTCATTCTAGACCATTCTAGCTAGTTTAAAGCAACAATATTGTATTATGTCAGTATTTTATGTCATTCAACTAACATTGCTCTGTTTGCACTCTTCCTGAAATCAATTCCATTAGGTTTTATATGTAAAGCACATTTCAACAATAACCATTGTAACAAAACAGCATTACAGTCTCTGTATCAGTGGCAATAAAAAAGGATGCTCATATTGTACTGTAAATTCTTCAAAAGCTCCTCATTACACATGACTATATATAATTGTAGAAAGTGTGATTTATAATCACACTATTATTTTACCCAGGTGAGGATGGGTTACCGTTTGAGTCTAGTATTATTTATATTACAGCATAATGAAAGACTTGACTTTGCATATCCCAGCGTTTTAGGAGGCTGATGGCAGATTTCAGGGTCATCCATGATACAGCATTGTTGGAGAAAAGCGAGTTAAGGGCCTTCCTTTAAGGTCGAATAGTGTCAGCTTGGTGATGCTGTAGTCTAGTATGGGTATTGAGAAGAAACAGTTAATAAAAAAATTCTAACTAGGTTTATAGACTATAGTGTTATAAAATTTTATTTTGTAACTTTCCTCGATTCTTAGCCTGTGCAGTGTATTTATTACAACAATGAACATATGTGATGATTGAGGTGTGGCCATGACACTGTCTGTAGTGTGAAACATTAAAATTATAATGCATTAATAATACAGTATATTACTCTGAATATCCCTCTGACCTAGAGAAAATGAATATTAATTTACAATCAAACAGCACGTTAATTTTCCAATTTGTGCAGGCCGATTATAGAGTTATATGGTACATTAGTTAATATTATGTGGTCATTGTTGTATGATGAATAAAATGTACACATTCATCGAAGTTAGACAGCATTGAGGAGAAGTGCTGAATAGCTTAATGAAATGCAAGGTAACCTGCATATAGAAACATGTATAGATACGAGAACACAGTTAAATAGATAGCAAAATATGACATATAGCTAAAGCTTTCTGTTCCGTCAGTAATAGTTATTTGCTACATGAGATAACATTTCAAATGATAAAGTTTTATAATAATAAAAAAAGTAATCTTAACAAAGAAACCACATAGTGGTTGATAACTCTAAATGCACCAGTATCAATTTGTCAATCTTAATAAGTACATATAAATTTGCAAACGTTGAATTACTGTATGATGCTAAATAGTGTAAGGTGTGTAAATATTAGGTTTTTTTCAGCCTTAGGTGTAAATTCTTCTAGTTTAGAATCAGTTGTTCATGGTGATGCTGTTGCTTATTGTGGGGTTCTTTAAATTTATTGAAGATGTAATTAAGGCCTTAAGTCTTAAGTCATACCCACCCTGTATCCTGATGGCTGATTGGACCAATTGAGGAGTTCTCAAGAATCTGATTAGGTGTGGTGCAGTGCTTGGAGTAATTGTTAAAATGTTCACAAACAATATTAAGGGAAAAATCAAAACTTTATTTCCTTTTACAAAACATTTCAAAGATAATCTATGCTCAATCTTTTGAAACTAATATAGACCTGCAAGCGGCAAATTATGCAATGTTAAGCAATTACTCCAAATAACAATGTACAGAAGCACAAAGAGGAAAAGGGCTCGTATTTTTTTGCCCCTCTAGTACAACAAAATTCATATATGAGAGATGGCAATTGTTTGAAAACAGTCTGGTCTGTTTTGCATGTGACTAAGAGTGACGTTATTAAGCTATTAATTATCAAAAGCTAAACTGCAAATAAAGTGTCTTTAATGATGTCATGAAAACGCAAAGTGATAACAGAAAAAGCAATTAAATTAAAACACAATTGCACTGAATAGCTAATAAAATTAATGTATCATGGAACACCTATTTTATTGCGTTGTTGGAGATGTAGCAGTGATAATAATAATAATAATAATAATAATAATAATGCAAGTACTAATATTGAAAATATTAAGCCTATGTATATTGAGCTACAATACGGCACATTACATACCCAAAACATAACAAAAAATATTCCATATGAATATTACAAGACACAGTCTTGCTGAAACATACAATCTAAATTAATGTTTGACTACAGCCTAAGCCAGGCCCAAAGATCCTACAAAAGTGCACATTAAAATGTACATTTAACAAAATGACTTCTAGCATGTGACTGACACAGGCATAAATAAAACTAGAAAAAAATTTCAATTAATCCATTTAAAGCAACAATATTATTTCATCTCAGTCACTTGTCATGTGCCATAGGCTTGAGATGACAGTGTGCATACTTTTTTTGTGTTCACAGCTGGCAATAATTTGCCAATAATCTTCAACTTTTCGTCTGATTACATCTGAGCATGTTGCGTAGCAGAACAACATTCACTTGCATATAACTGGAATGTATAATTGATCCCTTTGACATACAACTTTTGAGTACTTACAAAATGTTCTAAACATGAATACAGTATCTTTTATAAGCATATATGCTTTCATCATCCATATATAGTTTAATAATAGTAATAAGAGTTTTGTGTTTTACAGACTCACATTAAGTCTAATCCCAGATTGAAAGCCTTCTCAATGCTGAATGTCCACAAATGTCTAATCTACTTGAGTTTAGCAAGGTCTTGAAAACCAGGTCAGGAAGTGATCCTTCTAAAAACAACATTTTTATTCAAGGAACCCAAACCCCTATACAAACAGCCTCCAAAAGGGTGTGATGAAAGACTTGTATTAAATCCATCCTCCGTATCAAATCGTTTAATCTGACACCAGTGTGCGCACTGCTAATTTGAGATTTGCTCCGAAAACGCAGTTTAATAACCAAAATATTTGATTCGAAAATAAGGATGATGTGCACTTGCCAGGACCTTATAGATTAGAGTGTCACTTTTAGAACAACAGCCGATGACCAAAGCTTAAACCAGCCAAACGGATGCAAAGATTTCGGAAACTGCTACACATTTGGCTCTGAAAGGGTCTCAAAATATCTCCAGATTGGACACACAGAGTAGCACAGAAAAATGACCAGAGACTGCAAGGAGCCGAAGGTTATTGTGTGCTAACACTGATGATTATACTAAAAGATTGGCAAAAAAAAACAGTGAACAACCACCAGGAAAAAAAGAGGTCTTGACTCTACATGGGGAATCACCAATCACACGATGGTATACATCAAACCTGAATACCAAATGCTGTGTGATAATGTTTTTAAGGTCGCAGGTAATTTCACCAAACCCACTGAAAACAATCATGAATTATTTTTACACAACAGTGTTAAACGAATCTTGATGAGCTTATACACAGTCGTCGACGGAAACGTCTCAGAGAAACATATTGCTTAGATAAAGATTAAGTGGTTAAATGTTCAAATAGCTTTCAGAAGTTGACGGGCTTTTTACCTGCATTTGCTATATCCAGGCAATGAGATGATTTCTGTCCATTAAATACTAAAAATGAATCCAAGTGAGTCATGCACCCAATGTATGTGGTTTCTAAGAATCAAGTTACACCTTCAAAGATATCAGCAAAAGTCTTGTATAAGATCTATTATGTTACATATACGATCATATATATGTAGAGGTTGTGTTTGAAAGTGTTTGAGTAATCATCCTATTTATATATTAAATTTAAGTAAACTACAGTAAGCAAATAAATTACACTGGATTATTTCTATTCCACTTCTCTGTGTGCTATAACTGGATATTTATTTATTCATATTTTCAAAAAAGTGAATGCAGGAAGCCGCTGACAGACAGTGAGTGTTGTGTTATGCTGTAAAAAAACAAAAGATTTATAACAATGCAGCAGAACAACGACCTCTACATTTGTTCCTAGCATTAACTGGTGTGTGAGGTCAAGGTCTGAGCCCTTGCGAGCTACTATTTACTTGTTAGTTCTGAAATACATAACTTTTGAAACTAGCCGTGCAGATCCAGCAGCACAGCAGAATACCAATTGTGGAAAAAAAAAAATAATAATAAAAAATAAAGATGACGAATGACTCACAGTGAAAATATGCAGTGACATGGAAAGTACTAGAGTGTCAAAAAAAAGTAGTGTCCTTTACAATCAAGAGGTAAGAAAAAAACTAGAATGCATTAAGATTACAACGTACGAGCGGTAGGAACATCAATGAACTGTCGATTTTAAATAGACAGAGATTATAGAATCTAAAATTGTAATAATTATTTCAAATTCAGGGTAAACTAGTACAGAGGAGGAGTAAAAAATAATAATAACCAAATTTAATGCCATTGGCTCAAGGCTCAAATGTGATGTAGTGAAGGATGATGGGTAGAAATTAGAGAGTGCCCATTCCAGTGACTTCAGACGTCAGCCTAAAACAGTCAGGAGAGTTGGGGCGGGGAAAGGGCAGGGGAAGGGTTGGTGGGTAGAGACAGAAAGGTAGAGAAAATAAAATAATAGAAAATTATTTTTGAACCTTTAGTGGTAATATCTCACTATAATGTTAGTGCTAAATGTTTTTTTTGTTTTTTTTACCCAGCACAGTACGTTTGTATTTGTTGATACAATCAAGAAGAAAAAAGTAAAGCATGTGACTATTCTGAAATAAAACCATAAAAGAAACAAAATTAAGTCATCAAAAAGAACAACCACCTCTGTAGTCACAGTATATGACAAGAGCAAGCAATCAAATACCAAAAATATCTGAAAGAAATAATCTTTACTTAAGTGTTTCTTGGCAACATATGCCACTAGATCACCTATCACATAACATTTATCTTTATTAGGGTCATCATTTATTAGGGATTTTAAAAAATGAATATTTTTTTTATCTAATGGAATTAAAAAAATAATCATATATTTTTAAATCATATATCAACTTACTAGGGCTGTGTAAAAAATATCAATTCCCCGATTTTAATAGATCCTCAATTTTACAGAGCGATATCAAATCGGGAAACTGAATCGATTCTTAACGTGAGTGCTTTACTTATGAGGATGTGAATATTATCTGTAATTCAACTTTGATCCTGAATATGGCACCGTCTTTCAGTTGCGCCACAAAAGCAAAACAAAAAAGGGACAGATGATCATGGCAGGAGTTCACGGTAGCCAATTGAAGCCAACGCCGACTAAATTAAAGTCTGATGTGTGGAAGTATTTCATGTTCAAAGGCAGTGGTGGTAAAGATGAAGTCGACAAAACCACTGTCGTTTGCATGTTGCGTCGGCAAAATCTTAACCATGTTTCATAGTGTTAATCAATTTCAGTGTTGTTACTCAAACATTGTTGTTAATGTAAATGTGTATTTCAGTAATATAGTTAAGTGGGAGGGTTTCAGTTTACAGTTTTAATATTAAAATATGGATTACATGTCTGCAAAACGAACATTTTTAATGAACTATTTATAATATATCGAATTCCAAACCATATAAACAAGAATTGAATCAAATTGTTAAATTGAGTCGCAATACCCAGCCCTTCAACTTACAAAAACGTATAGCAAAATTTCCCTGTAACACTTCATTATTACGATTTAATATCTGAAGGCATGATTGTACAGTGACTGTCAAATGACATAACATTTTGTAAGAGATGCTGCAGTTCACGGCTTTCATAATATTGGACTATTCTATCAGTCAAACAAAATATTCAATGATAATCCAGAAGAAACATTCAGCATGCTGAAACACTACTTAATTACTACATAGCACGGTAGGTTCCTACTCTGTTACAGTATTCTGTAGACACAAACGAATCAACAGGTAGAGGCTCGGGAAAGGCTGGGACAGTTAAGGAATTCAATGGGTGGAAATAGCTGCTGTTTGCTTCAGATAATAAGAGCGGATTTGAAGCTTCAGGATGTAGTCATTGATGAGGGGTCAATCCACATGGCTGCCACATCTCTGAACCTGCCATCGGAATTGTGGGAAAGCGATATTCATTAGTACATTACCTGCTGCTGACATGCAAGGCCTACAATCACTCACCATACATGCATGCATATTCATACAATACACTATATGGCCAAATGATTTTGGACACCAGCACACCCATAAGTTTGTCTTTCTGGCCTGTTGCCACAAAGTTGGAAGCATACACTTGTAAAGGATGTCTCTACATGCTCTATCAAAAACAGTATCCTTCACTGGAACTAAGAGGCCCACATAAAGGCCCCTGAGTTCAATAAAGACATATGTGTTATGGATGGAATGAAAATGCTCAACCTTTAGCTCAACCTAAACTCACCTTTAGGTGAAACTGAATCACCGACTGCACTCCAAACCACCCCACTCAGCAATAATGCCTGATGTCACTAATAATTGTCTAAGAATGCAAATGAGTAAATTCCCACAGCCATGCTTCAATTTTTACTGGAAAGTCTTTTAAGAAGTTTGGAGATTTTTAATAGAAATTCAAGTAGCAGTAAATATGACATAGGATGTGGATATAAATAATGGTCAGGTGTCCCAATACTTTTGTCCATATAATGTATATACACGTGGCTAGGAAGCGGCTTGTCCTACTTCATATACAGAACATTAAATAACAACATCTGTCCGATATGCCAGTACCGAATCATTCACTTGCCTTCTTTTTCAATGCAACAGTCTGGCACAATGTATGTGTTAAAAACGTAATGAAGAGTATTCATTCATTGTCTAGCGCTTATCCAGTTCAGGGTCGTGGGGGCGCTGGAGCCTATCCCAGATTGGTTAGGGTGTGATTCGGGGTACACCCTGGACAATCAGTTAATCACAGGACTAACACTTAGAGACAGACAACCATTCACACACATTCACTCATATAGACAATTTAGAGTTACCCTAACCCTAATTCACCTATGCCCAATTGCATGTGTTTGTAGGCGGGAGGAAACCGGTGTACCCGGGGAAAACCCATGCAAGCACTGGAAGAAAATGCAACCTCCACACAGAAACACCCTGGGCAGGAATTGAACTCATGACCTTCTTGCTTTGAGGCAGGAGCGCTAACCTCTCTGTCACCATGCCACCTAGACATAAGATATTTAATAGGGGTGAATACTCTTGGCCTCTAGAAAGCACGTGGTACACACACATCCTACCTCAGACCTTTTCAGCTTATGCTCATATAGCCCTTTAAATATACTGTGTAACTCACACTGTTTCAAACAGGTTTCCTACAGATTATTTCATTATAAGATTGAAAAAGAGAGTTAATGTGGATGGGGCTGAGTTGTTTACCTTGCATTAATGAGGTACTGGGCAAGGCTGATGTTGGCAGGGGTTCCTGTAATAGTAATCTGGCGCTCTGATGACCCTTCCATGGCATTAGCAATTTTGATCTGTGCTCCAGACATCTGACGGATCTCGTTGATTTTGGTTCCCTGGCGCCCGATTATGCAGCCTATTAGCTGGAAAAAATTGTGAATGCAAACTCATATTCTAGAAAAGAAAGCTGGGGAGCTTTTTGGTGGACCCAAAGTAATTTATCCAAACTAGTCTATCCATCAGTATACTCATTCACCCATCCATCTCCGTGTAATGGATCTGTCAGTCTGTGTCAGTATGTGATGATTATCACTTCTAGGTTAGCACTGTAAAAACCTGAATCTAAATACATACAATAAATAGTTCTATACACAATGTTAATACACACTGCAAATAATAATAATAATAATAATTGAAGATCTGAATGATTACTGACATTTTCAGATCCTATTTGTCACATACACCTACACGTACATGCAGTGAAATGTTTTATTTTCCGCATATCCCAGCATATCTGTCAGAATACACTGGGGTCAGAGCGCAGTACAAATATTGTACAAATAATGTACAATAATATAACAATGGGTAAGAATTAAAAACATTAAAGGCATGCTGCAACGGGAAAATAATCAACCCAACACAGCAATTAAGGTTTCATCCACTTAAAGTAACATTTAATGTTGTAGTTCCATTCATTTTTTAAACTATAAAAGCTATATCATTCCTTCATCAATAAATAATAGCTTTAAATAGTTCTTAAAAACCTCAAAAGTCCTCTGCACCCGAAGCATTTTTGTTTTGCAAAACTTAAAGGTACAATCTAACACTGACTGATACAAAGCTATAGAAAAGTGAAAAAAATCTTGGACATATTCCTCCTCTCACAAAACAGCAATACATTCAATATATCGAATTTTATAACCCATCTGTAGAACATCTGTTTATGTGTAACGTCAATCACACAAGTCACTGCAGAAGTTGCAATCTACTAGACTATGTGTATAAGAATATAATAAGACATTAGGACATAATACATTATATGGAAAAAAGGGTGTGGACACCTAACCAGCACACCTACGTGTATTTTCCCGTAACTGTTGCCATGAATTTGGAAGTACAGAACTCAATTGTCCTTCCTCAACCCCACTGAACACCTTACGATGAACTGTGGAACGCTGAAGACACTGCAGACCTCACCCAACATTAGCACCTAAACTCAGTAATACTGCTACTATTTTCAGAAGTGTATAGATTATTATGTGATGGTCAAATGTATGTAGGAATACATACCGGTATATTTTTAAATTAAATTTAATCCATTGTGAGCATCCATGTACTCTAGGTTAATAACTGTATTGATGAGGATTACAATGACTTGATTTTCAGCACTGTTGCCAAAAAAGACATCTCTAATAGGTTTTGATTGTGCCACTGTGCTATAGGACTAGTTTATTGTATGTTTGTTTTATACTTACATCATTGGGAATGGTGAGTTCATGAGTACTGGCCGGGGGACTGGCATCCAGACCTGAAACAGAGAGCAGGTGAGGGTTGGGGAGAGACCACGCTAAACCATTCACACCAAATATCCACAAATACGCACACACACACCCTTTAATATGATGGCACAATGTAAGGATATACAAACCAAATAATTAGAGACAGTAGAGATATTTTTTCCAAATTGATTGACTCAGCTTATTTAAAAAGGTCTGATATGCATAATTGATATACTTATCATGAATATGCATGCAGTAACGCTGCATATCCACTTTAAGCGCACACACGCACTGCAAGAGTACACATTCTCTTATTTCAGTGCCAGAAACGCCCATGACCTAATGAAATGAACTAAAGCTTAATTAAATCACTTTGTTTTCAGTCTATACTTCTAACATATGCGTGCAAAGGTTTGTGGACACCTCACCAGGACATCCACAATGTTGGAAGCACATGGCTATCTAGAATGTCTTTCCTTTTTTCACTTTTAGTGAGTATAATTGTATACAATGAATGGTAGTTATGATTCTAAAGGGAAAACAATAATTCAGTTCAGGACAATGTTTTTGAAATAAAATGCCTAATGGCAAATGGCAAACTTTGACAGCGTGAAGAGTTTGCACAGGCTGCCACACATTTATTATTAATTCATGAGCTCCTGTGCATATAAATAAGATCGCAATTTGCAAGTTTATCTCTTTGTAGAAAAGCTGGCGAAAGTGAAATAGTCTAATACATAATCATTAAAACATATAAATGTTAATCTAGGTCATTTGTCAAACATTAATAATAAATTTCATATAGCCCATGATAATTTTTTCAGCAGGTAAAAAGCAAATTGATTCTTCGATAGTTACGATCGCTGTATACACTGATCAGCCATAATATTAGAACAAACTGACAGGTAAAGTGAATAACACTGATTATCCTGTTACAATGGCACCTGTCAAGTGTAAAGTAAACAACAGTCATTTATAAAAAAGTCAGTTTGTTGGAAGAAGGAAACTGGGCACTCATACAGATCTGAGAGGTTCGACAAATTGTGTGGTCTAGATGACTGGTTCAGAGCTTCTCTAAAACAGCAGGTCTTTTGGGGTGTTCCAGCTACGCAGTAATTAGTTCCTACAAAAAGTGGTCCAAGAAAAGACAACCAGCGGCAATTAAGGCTAACCGATGCATAAGGCTAGCCCAGCTGGTCAAATCCCGCAGCTACTGTAGCACAAATTGCTGCAAAATATTTAATACAATATAGCTATTTTACAAAGGTGTCAGAACACACAATGCATCACAGCTTGCTGTGTACAGAGCTGTGTCCATGCAGATGTCTGACCATGCCTAGAAATGAGCGTAAAACTCAAAACTAGATCATGGGCAACAGGAAAAGTGGCCTTGGTCTGATTAAATATGTTTGACTAGGGTACATGTGCATTACTTACCTGAAGAAGACTAGACCAGGATGCACTATGGGAAATTTCAAGCCAATAAAAGCAATGTGATGTCATAGGCAATGTTATAGCTGTGAAACTTTGGCTCTGTGCATTCGTTTGGATGTTACTGTGATACATAGCACCTGCCTAATCACTCCTGCAGAGCAAGTCCATTGCTTAAAGGCAACAACAGTATTTGCTACTGGCAGTGGCCTCTTTCCAGAGGATCATGTGCTCTGTCTGCCATGCTGCAGAAATTGGTCAGGAAGGGTTTTAGGAGCATGACATAAAGCTCACGGTCTTGACAGGGACTCTAGATTACAGAGAGCTCATTTTACCCGAGCATCTGTAGAATGCCACTGCTAACGTCTTGGTGCCGAATACCACAGACTTGATTTTCTGTAATACATCACTTGTCTTGAAGAAAGAGCTTCATGCTTAATGACAAGAAATTACAGCTAGTTATTTTCTGCTTTCATGAACAGTGAATTTGGTCGCGTTTAAAGCACTGTTCTTCAAAGTATAAGTCGGCTCGAGTGACACTTGGCCTGTTTTCACAACAGATTTACTTACATAGAGTACATACAACATACCAATGTGTGCATAGAAAATTTAAATGCACATTTAAAAGCTGTCTATTGTGTGAGTTTTTTATTATTATTCATTAATGTATTTACTTTTTCTAGATGAGGGCACTGGCTCTATGAACAAAACCTAATCTACTGAATTTATTGCCATAATAAAGGATAAAATTCTTGTTATTTATAATTATGTATGGTTGAACCCACAGACATACACACACCTGTACACACATAATCCACTTTATTCATTTATTTATTTATTTAGTTATTATAAGGGTCACTCTGAACTAAATTCTATTTCTATTAGTTTATGTAATGCCCTAGCTAATAAGAGGCTGTTCAATTAAATAAAACCAATTAATATAAATATAGACAGCTACGGTTAAAAATAGCTGTCACAGCAATGTGATGAGCAACCACCAGGGGCATGTCAAGAAGCGTGACATTAAGAGGAAAAAAAAAAACCCACAGAAAGACAGAGAGTAAAAGAAAACAACAAAAAGAGTGTTTCTATAGGTACAAATAGAAGGAGACTAAAAGGGCTTGTGGGTACGTACCGGGGAAAGCAGGGGTGGTCTGTCCAAGGGGGGTAAAGGGGGTTTGCTGCATAGCCAACTGGTGGAGCTTGGTCAACTGCTGAGGGGGTAGGAGGGACAGTAGAACTAAGAGGTTATTGTTAACACAGGTTACGCTAAGAAAATCAAGAAACTGAAACTAGTATGAAGAGAACGATTATGATGAGGAAAAGAAGCTGTGACGTAGTGGTGAAACAAAAGTGCCAGAGTGTGAGAAAGAGAGCAAAAAGTGAGATCAACTTGAAGAGGACTTGGCCTGGCACTTTAAGTAAACGTCTCAGACCTGGTTTATACTTGTCATATTGTGTGTGTGTGTGTGTGTGTGTGTGTGTGTGTGTGTGTGTGTGTGTGTGCGTGCATGCGTGTGTGTGTGTGTAGTG
>JAOUQX010000040.1:14176067-14187506 GCA_028566295.1 Liobagrus marginatus
TGTGTGTGTGTGTGTGTGTGTGTGTGTGTGTGTGTGTGTGTGTGTGTGTGCGTGCATGCGTGTGTGTGTGTGTAGTGGCACCACAAGTGGCAATGTTACATACTTGCCTGCATACTTTGTCCATTTTTAACATTACAAGCATACTCCCCTTGATGATATGTCAGTAACAAAGAGCACTGTTTCTTTAAACACGTTCTGCTGTTCATAACAGTCTAGAAATATCTGCATCTTGCATTGATAAGCATTTTTAAGTCCAGACGATTTAGAACACATTTCTGTAAACATGAACGTTACATAATTTCATGATTTCTTTATATATTTAAACACCACAAAGGGTTAAATGGTTGTAGCACTGAATAAATGTCTAAAGCAGTAAATATAAATGAGATTTTCTCAGATTATTTATCATGCTTAGTGAGTTACAGTGTCACATGATGTTATATTGTCCTACATGTTTACAGTGGTATTGCAAAACAACAGCAGTATGTCATGCAACAAAGAAGCTTAAAATAAGGATGAGTGCTGCAATTATGTGGGCTGTGAGTTTAATTAAAAGTGAGCATAATTTGGGCTCCATTGTGCATGTTTTAGCCAAAAGCACCCTTTCTTCTAGAAAATATCCATCCACTGTCTACCGCTTATCCTGTTCAGAATCGTGAGGGCGCTGGAGTCTATCCCAGCTAACTTAGGGTGTGAGGCGGGGTACATCCTGTACAATCACTAGTTAATCACAGGACTAACACTTAGAGACAGACAACCATTCACACACACGTTCACATTCACACACTAATAGAGTAGAGTAAGCCAATTAGAGTAGCCAATTCACCTATGCCCAATGGCATGTGTTTTGGAGGCGGGAGGAAACCGGAGTACCCAGGGAAAACCCACCCAAGCACAGGAAGAACATGCAAACTCAACACAGAAAGACCCCGGGCGGGAATAGAACCCATGACCTTTTTGCTGTGAGGCAGGTGTGCTAACCACTCTATAAAAATAAACAAGTAATCATTAAAACATCTCATTGTCTCTAAATGTAAAATTATGCTGACTATCCTGTCAGGTGCATGCTTGAATTCTATATGAGCTGTCCTCCATTTACATCCTGTCATACCTCCCTTTATTCATTCTAACAGATAGTGTTATATACTCCCTCTGTCTCTGCCGTTCCTTTCTTTTAAAGACGTAAAGATGCATAATGCTACATTGGTCCTCTAAATCTGTGTTTAAAAGCGGGTGAAATTTAGGGTTCATTTGAATGATTGTAATGTCCTCCACCTTCTTACTGACCATCAATCATTGCTTAAGTACACTGAGAAGCACTGACGTACACTCATGTCACTGCATGTGATTACTATTGAGACATTCATTCTGATTATTAATCGAGACAATGATGAGGCTTGAGGGGACTTGAGAGGCATCTGCTGCGTTCTTTAGTAACCAAATCTGTTTAATCAGAAGCTTTATTTTGTTTATCAGGAGTGTTATTGACAGATAATTAAAATTTATAAAGGGCTATTCAAGGGAGAGATGATGATAAGGGCAACAATGAATTAATTGAATTAAAGTTTAAACTGCATAAAAATGTTCTTAAAAATAATATTACAGATGAACTGTTTTAATATTCACACTACAGATACACTATATGGCAAAAAGTTTGGACACCTTAACTGTTTCCACAAAGCACACAGCTGTCTAGAATATTACATTACATTACATTACATTACGTTATATTATATTATATTACATTGTTACATTATATTATATTATATTACATTATGTTACATTACATTACATTACATTATATTATATTATATTATATTACGTGACATTATATTATTTTGCGTTACATTATGTTATGTTATATTATATTATATTACATTATATTATATTATACCAATATTAGTATATATATAGTATATAGAAAATGATACCAATATTAGTGTCTGAACTCATGAGCATTATTGTTGCTGAATGGAAAAATCCACAAAGTCATGCAAGTGGAAAGCATTTCCAATAAGTGTATTATAATAGAAGTAAGAGTAAGACTATATCTGGAATAGGATGCTGTAAGCACATGGATACAATGTTTAGGTGGCCCAATATTCTTTCAATATAGTGTATTTTGTGTATGACTTAATGCTTTTCTATTTTCTGAATTCAAGTTACTGTCTGTGTGGAGTTCCGTGTTGAATGATGTTCTTGTTGATTTCCTCCAGGTTTTTAAGTTTCCTTTTACACTCCAAACGCATGCATTGGCTATGCTAACTTACACCACAGTTGAATGAATGTGTGAATGCATGTCTACAGGTTGTCTAACAATAATCAGGGCCTTATACCCAGGGACCCATGATATCCCCTAGTGTCACTGCGACTGTGACTACGATGAAGCCCTAACTGAAGATGTACACATGAACAGTGGTGTACTTTTTATAGTAGTAATGTATAATACACCATTACACCACTAGAAAATTAAGTACCCGTTAATGTAGGCCTGCACAATATAGCCATTAATAGTTTGGTTGCATTGATATTTCCATGCTATAGTGTCACAAAACTTACTGACATTTGTTTCCTTATTAATTATTTGTTTGGCTTATTTGGATAAAGGAACAAACATGAATTACTTCGTTCACGTCACTGCTGATGTTCATGGTTTGTATTTGTTAATGTTGTAGATTACCAGCAGAAATCTTATGAAACTTCATGGAATGCTTGTTTTGTTAGAGAAATAGATTTCAACCAACAGCATGCTTATAGGAAATCAGTATTGCAAAGACTTATAGAGCAATAACCTAACAATGTACTGTGCAACCTTACTTCTCTGTAAATTATTTTATTGGCTTCATACATTTAATATTGTGCTTTAAGACAACAAAAGCTTCATTATAAATATCTGAATGCAAAAAAAAAAGACTGTTCCTCAAAAAAAAGACCTGTGATGGTATCATTTTTGAATGTGACAGGCCAAGTCCTAGGAAGTCTGGCCCATACCGTAGAGGGCTCAGGATATGACAAATTTCAGATTGTAATGCAACAAGAAAAAAGTTACAAATCAAAAATATCATATTAATATTATTGTTTAATATTAGTAGATATGCATGTTAAAGAGATATAATGTATAGCCATGCATATAGTAAGCTTAAAAGAAGGTGGGGAAGGTAAAAGGGAGAGCTGTTAGGAACTCACATCTGGATGTGGAATAGCATACTGTCCCTGAATAGTGTAAGCCTGTGAGAGAAAGGGAGAAAAGGGAAAGAGGGGACAAAATTAACACCTTTTATTTTATTTTATTTTTAGCAACATATTAAACAACAAAAAAGAGTGGTGCAAAATCACTAGAGCTCCTATTAACACTGTATTAACATACTTTCATGTCTAGGCTTGAAATATCAGCTTGGTATACGAAAATAAATAATTGAAATGTAAAACAGATTAGACCTCCCTCACCTCAACATAGCACATATTAAATCTGGCAGTCACCAATTATTTTAACTGACTTTAATTTGTTGGGATGGGTTTATTGTGATCTGCATTTGGAAAAAAAAAATCATATTAATGATTTTGTTTTGAGTTCCATCTCCAGCCAAGTGTTGAGCTATAATTATTTAATAGCTGTTTGAAATGAAAGTGGAGAATTTGAAGTAGGTAAGCGGAATGTTAAAAGGGCAAACTCTTTACTGTATTATCTTACATCAGAATACTATTGAAAATATATTAGAAGCACACACTGCATTGTGAGTCATGTTAAAAAATGAGTTGGAATGACTGTTAAACTTGCCTGATAAAATATCCCTTTAATTCTTCTGCCTTCATTGATTCATCACTTTCCTTATTGTTCTAGTCCATTTAACACGCAGCCTGGACCATGTTACCCCACATTATTAAACTCATTTATTTTTATGCATTTAGTTGCTTTTTTTAGGCATTTTAAAAGGATATGATATCGTATTTGAAGAGAGAGAGGAGTTTTGTTGGCAAGAACTGCACATCAGATATTTATATAAAAATCTTATTCAAGTCAAATACAACACATTATTGAGATCAAGCCATACGATTCATTTTTAAAGCGTCCAATTACTTAAAAATATAAAATGTACATATTAATTAGGGGCTGCAAAGATTATTCAGCTATTACATTTGCTACAGCTATTACATTTATTACATTTATATTCCCTGCTGTGCTGTCACGTAGTCAGGATGGCAGGGAACAAAGCAAGGCTTTCAGTTAGGAAATGCAGGTATACTGTAAAGAAACACAGCTTTGTATAATAAATTGTTAGTGTAAAAATACTTATGCCAGTTCTAAAAAAAATTGTTAACTTATCCAAAATAAACGGTAATGCAACCCCTAACATTAACCAACAAATTGCACCTTAATGAGCAGTGCCGCAGGCTCTATAAGTCCTTTCTCCTTTCTCTCTCTCTCCATTTTATACAGTATTTGTCCCTAAGCAGTAGGGACTATAGCAGTAAGTAGCATGCATGTGAAAAGGTGAGAAACCTGAGTGCACTAACAGGCAGTGGCTGGTGCTGCAGTAAAAGGCTGAGATTGGCTGCGGACGCCGCCAGCGGGTCGGCTCTTACCTGGCCACCTGAAAAAATGACCGGGGTGGAGGCAGGCTTTGGGCGATAGGGGATGGTGGCACCTTTCGGTGGGGACTAGCAAAAGGAAAGATGGGAAGAAGTGGAGATAGTGTTATGCCTCGGAATACACAACATGCCCCTAAGTTTAAGTGCCAACACATCAGTATAATTGCAGCACACTGATTTTATTAATATAAATCGATTATTCAAATATAAATCACATTAGGCAAATATGCTTCATAATGTCTAATGACCCAAGTGAATAAGTGGTCACTGTTGCTGAATTCTTCCTCAAAAAAGAAAATAAAAAGAGTTTGATAGTTACACAACTGAATTTTAAGAAACAACTAAAATGTATTATATTTAAACAATGAAGTTTATTTTTACTTATTTCATATTCATTTATTTAATCTTAGGAATCTTGGCTGCCTTGAAGAAGAAGAATTTTTTTAATGCAAAAAGTTTTAAATGCAAACGTTGTCCTCCACTTTTAGGGGAGGCCAGAATTTAAAATTCTACAACTTTACTGATAAAGATACAGACAAAAGAGAAGCCTGTTGTAAAGTCTACAGCAAGGCCAACTAAAACGGAGAAAATATGAAGGAGTTTGTCAGGCTCTCACTTACAATGCTTTAAATACCGGTAATACCTTTAATATGAGGTTTTTATGGATACAGAAGACAGATGCCTAACCTCTGCTCATGCTGCATCACATGGCAGTGTAATGCACTCTGAGAAAAACTCTATTTGTTGTCTTCTTCAATACAAGAGCTAACAGCATACACAGGTTTGTGTTATTAGGATTCACAGGTAAGAGTTTGCCACCATTTCCACCCAGAGACCATCAATGAACATTGGATGGTTGTGGCAAGAAGGGATTAGTGTTAAATCTGAAATGAACTAAGAAGACACTGATTTATTAGTTGCCAAAAAGCTCCTGATCACATGATTCTAATAACTCTATATAGTTGTAGGAAACACATTATTTATAATTACACTTGAAGGAAATGGAACCTCAGAAGGTGTTCTAATGCTAATGATCGGAAGATTGTGTGTTTTATTCCCAGCACCACCTAAGTGCCATTGCTGGGTGCCATCACTCTTCATTTGGTTGAATGACATAAATGTAATTACGTCTAAATAAGGGCGTCTACCTAATGCTGTAAATGTAAATTTAAATGTACACTTTCAGTGTCAATGATGATGCCGGATTTTACTCGATTCTTCTTCATACCGCCATCTCAGAGATTTTTTTCTTTATCACAGTTGCATCTGGCTTGCTCATAGAAAAATTAAATTATAAACTTGGCATATTGTATGCTGAATTTGTATATTTTTGGAACGCTTCTTTAAAAAAAAAAAAAAAAAGTCCATCATCGCTTCTTTAAAGAAAAAAGAAGTCCATTGTCAAACATGCTATACAAATAAACTAAAGTATAGGAAATGATAGCCAATTTTGCTTTCGTAGCTCCATGCTCTTAATTGTGTGGAATTGTTGCAGTTTGAATCTACCAACAATCCACTGAATTTTTTTTCATACCACATGTTGAGCCAAAAACAAAGAAAAAACGAACAGAGGACCACTTCGACTATGCTTTACGCTACATACTGTTTTTAAGCTTTTGTGGCATCTGCCTCTCGTGTTATCACAGTTTCCATCTATTTGTGTTTCGACTGGATGAATAGCTCAGTATGCCCCTCAACTGGCCACCAACATTTTGAGTGTGCAAAAACATTCAATTAGAAACATTCAAGAGCCATTTGTATCTGTATCATGTATATGTATATCAACAGATATACATGCTATGTTTCCTTAGCTTATGCGATCTAAAATAATGAAACATTATTTTTTTCATGGTTATTTGATTTAAAAACTCCTCAATGAGAATTTTTGTTAGAAATGTGAATTCATTGCTAATAACTGTGTGGTTTTGCATTTAAATATCCATTTAGAACATTTAAATGTCGTAGTTCACAGGTTTTGTCAAACAGAAATATTAACTAAAGAGTAAGAGAGCAGTAAAAGAGGGAACTTGACCGAGGTGCAATAAAGCATGTGCATTACGACGTAAAGTTGGGTTTATTCCACGGAACCGATTGCTGTGGTAGAGAATGAGCAGATAATTCGATTATTTCAGTTCTGTCCTGTAAAAGCAGAGAGAAAGAGAAGGTGTATCTCATTTAAGGGAATGTGAATGAGGGACAAACGTTTAAGGCTGTGTGTGTGCTTTTCGAATGTGCGCTGTCGTATAAGGTGTGATCAGCTGAGTTTGTACTACACAGGTAGGCATGTTTCAGTTTTCTCAAAGCCTTGGTCCAAGTACACTGGCCACTGAACCCTACCTCCAGCATGATCACACATATCTGTTTGACACACTGGATGATGGCGTCTGGGGTGCCCGAGATTGTCACAGCGCGCTCTGTGGAGTTGGGCAGCATGTCCCCGGCCACTTGCACCTGAGCTCCTGTAGACTGGAGAGAGATGGAGAGAAACTGGGTAACACATGCCCAAACACATCCGACACACAAACATGCTTAAACATAAGCATAGGTGCACAACGTAAGCCACTCTGTAGAAGGGTGTATGTGCAATGATGTAAATGTAAAATATACAAACTAAACAGACCTATAAAATATTTGGCACTATTTTGTGTAAACTAGTGTTGTGTGTATGGTCGAAATGTCAATAACATCTTGATTTGGCTTGACGAATATACAATAGAATATTATTTTAAAACAAATTCTTCATTTTTCACAGATTATAAAGTGTATATAGTAATTTGTATTAGTCTAATGGTGGCAATAGCTTGTGATAGCCATTAGGAACAAAAACAATTTCTTAGTATATAAAGAAATTAAAATGACTGAGAACATTCTTGCGAAATTCAGAAAATATGACTGCCCGTTTAAAATCATGAACTATTCAGTAAATAATTTAGTATTTACTTTATTAAATTACTTTAGTACATAATTAGGGGTCTCCTATCATACCACAGTGCTGCTGAATTCTTGATTTTGATTGGTCAGAAAGTAGCTCTTATAACAGGAGCTCTTATTGAATCTCTGTAAGGCAGTAACAGATTTATACAGCTCATTTTAATGTGGTTGTAGAGCAGTAAGCATGCCTGCCACACAGCAAGAAGCTCATGGGACCATGGGTTCGATTCTCACTCACTGTGTTTCTGTGTGAAGTTTGCATGTTATGTCAGTGCTTGCCTGGGAACTCTGGTTTCCTCCCGCCTCCAAAACACATGCCATTGGGCATAGGGGAAATGTGCCCCTGAACAGGATAATTAGTAGACAATGGATAGATAGATGGATGGATTTAATCAAACTGCTGTGGTAAAGGACAATTAATTTTAACATTTCTGGTCTTGCAGTACAACTGTAACTTCTAACAGTAACTCTGCAGCATGTCAAGCTGCATCACTTCACTTCATGGTTCCTTAATCATTTCTGGCTGTTCCCATCCACATGAGAGTAAAACTGTCATGCTCTATTTATTTATTTTTTAAATATAGGGTATTCATCTTTCTGCCATACTGTGGGTAAGAATAAACACTGTACCTCTCTCATCTCCTTGATCTTGGAGCCTCCCTTGCCAATGAGAGAGCCACACTGACTGGCTGGAACCACCAGCCTTAAGGTGACCGGGGGCTTGCTGGTGGCCGGGCTATTGCTCATGGAGTTGATTATATCCTGTGGAGCCATGTGAGGGAGAAAACAAATCAAAACATCAAACATTTAACAGCTGCGAAGTTCTATTTCTTACAGGTTAACTGTCAACTGCAATATGGGAGTTGATTTTTTGATTTGGAAAATTTGATACATTTTTCAGTAGCTACAGAAAAACGGAGAAAACTAATTTATGTATAACAGCAAAGAGTTTAAGAGGTTAAATCTCAATAGAACCTTTTATCCAATTTTATTTGGATAGTGGTTTTAAAAAAATAATTTGAATATTAATGAGCAGATAATGTCAAATTACAGATCTGAACAGTTAAATGTCTTTGTGTGGGTTAGACTAGGCTCTTGGAATTGTGAAACTCGTACAACATAGTTAGGCTTATAAGGATTTTTTTTTTTGAGGAAACCCATCTTCCTCATCATCATCCTCTTCCTCATCCTATGCCACAGATAATGAGATTATACAAAAAAAACTCAAACAATTCACTAACTGCACTGAAATGAGTGTTAATATTGACATTTAGAGCATTTAGCAGACACTGATATCCAAACCAACTTACGACTGAGCACTTGAGGGTAATGGGCCTTACTCAGGGGCCCAGCAGTAATAGCTTGGTGGTGATTGGAATTGAACCCTGGTCTTTGGATCAGCAGTCCAACTCCTTAACCACTTAACCACACCATAATATATAACTATAACACTTATAATGTTAAGGGTGAACATAGTGTGGGACAGTGTTTAGGAGAACAACATCAGTTCATATGTACAAGGACAAAATAGTATCCATGTTTGTTTATCCACAAAAACAAAAGTGAGGCATTTCTAGAAATATAAGTATATTATATATATAAGAGGATAAGTATAAAGTTGTTTTTTTTTATTAAATAAAGACGTTTTATATACCGGTAATTGTGGTAGAGCTGCTTTGCGACAATGTCCTTGTTAAATAATAAAGAATAAATAATCGGTGACTACGGTGTTAGTGAAGTGCCAGCTGCAAGGATTGCTGATTGGAGATTTAAATTTGATTCCTTTTTTTTTTTTTTTTTAAATTAATGTGTTAATTCCGCTGACTGAGGGAATTTAGTTCCATGAGGACAAACCAATATTAATGCATTAAATAACACACAATGCTTTTTTGTTTCTAATATATACAGATAGACAAGACAAAATAATATAAAACCGTGATGATTTATATTATTAAAAGCTTCGCCTTATCAGCGGATAATGAGATTTACCTCTTCAAATTTGTAGGCAATCATGGCAAAAGCCTTAAAGATGGCATCTGTGGGTCCTGTGATGGTGACGATTCGTTCCGGACAGTTCCCCTCCGAGATGTTTATGCGAGCAGCACTCTGTAGGTCACACAAAGCTTGAAGTGAAAATCATGCTTTAAATTCATGCTTTACACATTATATTAATTTTTACATATTTTAAGGTACAAATAGTAAGATTTTAGCCTTCGGTTAAATATGAAAGCTGCATATTCACCATAATTTATTGTATTTATGTACTTTTTTGTAATAACTGCTAGTTTTGATATTTACAGCTTTGCTTCTGAAGCCTCTACCAAAGCTTGTGAAGAAACGTCTTTTTCTCACCTCCTCACGCATCTTTTTCACAGTTTCTCCTTTCTATAAATAAAATATACGGTCAGAATTTCAAAAAGATTAAGATCTCAAAATGCTTTTGAAATGTTTTATTCAGGACTATTATATTGTGGATCTTATTAACGTACCTTTCCAATGATGCTTCCGACTTCCTGAAAGTATGAAAGGTTAAAAATGATTATGAATACATTCTCAGATAACGCAGTAATGATTTAGTAGAGAGGAGTAGTTAATATGTTGTTGGTTTTTTGCTAGTTATCAAAATGAAAAAAATCTGCCGATATTCACTTTATTTTTCGGTCTATAAATAAATATTTTATATTACATTATATATTATTTTTCTTTATGAATGTATGTCTGACTATCTGTCTGTTAAGGAATTCATTCAACCTACTTTCTTACTGTTTGTCTGAGATCTATCTTTCTACCTACCTACCTAACCAAATCCATCCACCTACCTATCCATCCATCCATCCACCTACCCATCCATCCATCCACCTACCCATCCATCCATCCATCCATCCATCCATCCATCCATCCATCCATCCATCCATCCATCCACCTACCCATCCATCCACCTACCCATCCATCCATCCACCCACCCGCCTGCCCATCTGTCCGTCCGTCCGTCCATCTGTATATTTATTGATTTGTCTGTGCATGTCTATGTCAGTATTGATTGAACTGATACAAAGCATATATAGAAATAAAGCCCAGCCCCTCTTGGCTGTACATACTTTGCCATGCATGAGGAGGCGGATGGTAAGGGTGACATTTAGGCCACCCTCAGACTGCACTTTGTTGGATTCCATGGTGAGATTGGAGGAGAAGTTGGTGTACGGTCAAGTGACAGGAAACCACCAAAAGTAGGAACAGAGAGATGGTGATGACAGCCAACTAGCCACCTAGAAAGTATACATAGGTATTTACACTAATAAGTGATATGTCTCAGATATACCATTATGATATAGCAGTAGCTTTGCATGTACTGTATGTGTAAAATGTATACAGCACTACGTTGTGATATCAGTAGGGATGATACTGTGTATATGCAATCTTTGGACACGAGAGGGAGCACTTCTCATCCTGTGAATGTGTCAACTTTTCTGACACACAGTACATCTTCAAACCTCAAGGATTATTCAGCACTTCCTCCGGGACTTTAGTATACATAGCTATACATTTCTCAAACAATAATAATACATATCAGACTCTTTTTTTATGAAATAAGAACATCTTCTGTGGCACAGAATACTCTACTTGTATATGATTCTCAGAAAAAAAGTATTTACTGTATTTACTGGTTACTGATGTGTGTACTGTACTGTGCAATGGCTATACAATTTCATTGTTTATTCTAATTTGCAAGATTTAGGATAATTCAGAGGCGTTATTAAATTTGATTGAGTCAACTCAACTTAAATAAACATGATTCAACTTAAACATGATTCAACTTAAACATGATTCAACTTAAATAAACATGATTCAACAGAAATTCACATGAGAGAAAGACAGAGAGAGAGAGAGAGAGAGAGAGAGAGAGAGAGAGAGAGAGAG
>JAOUQX010000040.1:14189777-14200109 GCA_028566295.1 Liobagrus marginatus
TTTTACTTATCTATTATAGCATTTTAATTTTGTATGGACTGTAGGAATTAGGTAGACATGCATAAACTGCCTCTACATTTGCAGTAAAAGGATAAACAGGAGCATCCTTTCTACTAAATTCAGCCTTCATTCTGGAAAAAAAATGACATTTATTCATTAAACACATCGAGAGGTTTGTGATGAGATTTATAAGTTGCCATAAGATTTTTGTCCCTTCGAACATCTTGAGGGAGGCTACTTTTGTTTAAAAGCTAATATTGCAGTCTCATTTCAAATTTGTGCACTTTTCCCGACCCATATTTGCATAACAATTTTTCACAATCATATAATATTTTTGCTCAAAAGTTTGATTATATTGTCATTTTTGAACATCAGTACACCAAGGCAAATTCCATGTACATGTAAACCCGCTGTATTGTTTGGATTCTGATCATGAGGCAGGAGACAACACTAAAAACAAAGGTTTAAACACACCGTTGCATAATTAACAAACTATAATGAAGAGAAGGCGGTAAAAGACTGCACTTGTTATATCTCTGGCATTTATAACTACAAATGGCTGATTTATACAGTATTATTTTTAGAATTCTAACATGAGTAATATAATTGTAGAAAAAAACAGAAAAGCAGACACTAAAACCTGCTCAGAATTTACAATCGGAGTCCCTTATTTGTGTGGGCGAGCTGAGTCAGTTTCACAAATATGATACATAAGGTTTCAACAAATAGCCAGAATTACACACAAGTTATGTATACACGTCTGTATCCAATTCAATCACTGTTAACATGACAAATTCGTAAATTGAATTTATGCATTGAATCAATTTATCATATTAAGAGCCTTCTGCTGATGTGTTGCTGTAAGTGGGTCATGCTTTTCTGTAAAAAGCTTACGGCCCCTTCCTCTCAGCTTGCTATCAAATTAATCACGTTTTATGCTTGGTCAAGCATAGAACCCACAAAATTATGCTCTGCTCTTATTTGTTTAATTTAAACATATTTTCGTACACCAAATAATCGAGAATGAATGCACTATAAATAAGCATATGCACACTATCTATATCCTTGTTAGGGACCGAATGGTACAGCGTATGTTAAACAAGGCATTTGATTGAAAAAATGAGAAAATACAGAAAGCTACGGAACTCTGACAGTGGAACAGGAAAATCCCAACATTTCAGACGCACCCTTAAAACAAGCCCAACAGTGCAACCGTAGCCGTGTAAATACACTGTAACTATATTTTAGTTGGCTTTTGTTTAAATCAACTGAAAATGAAAAGATAGCACACATCCCGAGAATGGTTTCAATGTAACAATTGAAAAATTTTCAATGAAAAATGTTCAATATCAAGAGACCACTGTATTGTTTAAATGAATTTGTTCAGTGTATGTCATGGAGTTTAGTCATAACACTATACCGAGGGATTTAAAGTAAAATATTCCTAATGAAATATAAAGATAATAAAAAATGCAATGTTTGATCTTCAGTTCGCCAAACCTTCTCTAGCTTACGTGTGCATCATCCCGATCTTTAAGCACTATGTTTCTACCAATCAGCACCACTTTTAAAAACTTTCTGATTGATCTATTTTGCTGACTACTGGTGCTTTGACCCTTACTGTATACCTCTCTTAACTTTTCAAAATGTTCTCAAATGAAAAAGTTTTGAAATGAAATATCAAGTCTACCAGTCACGTGCAAGACCTGAAGTGATTCAGCACTCTTTTTATAAACTGTAAAGGTGCATCAATAGATTATTGGGCTAACCATGCATTATCAGGCAATTAGTGTATTAAAAGCTACTAAAGAAGAATGTAAAGAAATTGCTAAGTGTCTTTCTGGCAATCTTGAGTTGTTTAAATTTCCATATTGAATAAGAGAGAACATCATTGTTTTCTCAAACATAATATCTAAAGATATCACTGGACACAAGCACGTCTCATTATCACAACGAGAGCTGTATGCACTAACCTAGTATGATTAGATTTTATAGAATATAGTTGTAAAAGAATAATTAATGAGTTGAAAGCCCTAAATAAAGTTTAGGGAAAAAACAACAACAATAAAATTGTATTGGTAAATCAGCTGAAAGTCTTAATCATAATGATTTGTCTAACATTTAGTAATATTAAATTAATATTAAAAGACACCTTTCAATGATGATGTACATTACAAACTATCTTAAGATGTTTCTTTGATAAAGATTTATGCTATGGTGTTTTATATATGAATTTTTAACATTTTCAAATACTTTTATTATATATTTTTATAACATTTATTATTTAATTATTTATTGATGCAGTGCTGTTGTATTGAATAAAATGTTCTAAAAGGAGCTGGTGTCAGATTTGCATGCTTTATATCCAAATCTCTTCTTTAAGAAGTAGAAGTTTGAGATCTTTGGGGTTTGTGTACATGTAGGTTTGATCATTTATTCTAAATGGAGCTATTTTACGTACAGGTTTGTACTGTTCTCTTTTAAAAGCTAATTTCATTTAATTACAGGAATTTAATAAAGATGAACTAATACATTAAGAAAAGACATCATTCTATTTAAGTAGGACAATAGAAATGCCACCTAATAATTGTAGGAAAAGCATATTACTGAAAATATTTGTACATATTGCAAGAGATTCATTGCTAATATGTGCGTTTATCAAAATATACATGAAAATGTTCAGTTGTTTTAACTTTCACCGAATCTAATCGGAAGTTGGAGTTGTTTTACCCTACAAAGACATTTACAGTCAATTAAAATTATTTATTTATTTTTTTATAAATAAGGCCCAATGTACAACTGAAGATGTTTTGAAAACTCATAATTTTAAGCATGGTATATTATTTTAGGGATTTAATTAACCATAAGCCCAATGTCCATTAAGCATCTCATGACATTACACTAAGTACAAGTAATAATCTGGGGAGTTCATGTCTTCCAAGCTTAAAAAAACGGGTCCAGCTTTGCTGCATGAAATACAGAAAGAGCTTTGAGTAAAACGTGACACGATATTTTAGATTTAGACAAAGCACTAAAAAGAGAGAGTGAGAGAGGAAACATTGGGTACAGCCCTTGCTTTGGGCTGTGGAGCCCTGACAGAGAGGGACGAGGAGTAAGAGGAGGACTGGAGCTGGAGGGGAGCTGGCAGATCGGCCGGCGCAAATCGGCAGCCATGATGTATTGTATTAAACACATCAGTAGGCCTGTCAGTGTGTCAAAGGCCTGAGCATAACCTGACATGGCAGTGTTTATTGGAGACACCATGGTGCATACTACATTTCAGGGCAAATTACTGCCTTGGGCGACACATCTTTATTTTTGTTTTGTTCGTTCTTGTTCCACATTGCAGCTACAGCATATAGAACAGGCAGAAAAACAGTGCAGAGGAAAATAAATGGAAATCTGAAAAAGAAAGACAAAGCAATACATTTTTAATTTTAAAAGCTCAGTCGTCAGTTAATGAAAATTTGAAGTGAACCATTTTTTCATGAGATAACAGCCAGACAAAGTTGTATTAATGCTTTTGTAAATAGATCTTTGTCAGTGTATAGATGATTCCAAATGACTTGAAATTTTGTAATAAAAATGTATTTATAGATTTAGGAGTATAAATTTACAATTTTCTGGCTGATATGGAAGAGGCTGTTTATATGATAGATGCTCAAATCTAACAGATTTAGATTTGGAAAGCTATTTAGAAAATAGCTTTTTGCATTTCAGCATGGGCATCGTTCTTTTCTCTCTTCCCCACTTCTCCAATCCTGCCCCTCTCTAACCCTTGCCTTTTCTTAACGACCGCCTCTGAAGCTGTCAGCACAGATCTGTCGCCCTCGCCTGAATCTCACTCTGAATTATGATCACAAATCCAGCCACATATATTCACTAAATAAACCCATCATATAATGGGTTATTAAAATTTTTACTAGAAAAATTGCAATGAGAGCGTATTTTAAAAGGAGACACCTCGTGTTGATTTTTGACATCATAGCAAATGCAAGGACTAAAGACAACCAGTGGCCTGCTGACTATTATGAAAAATAGCACGATCATGTCCCATAGGGAATAGGATAATCAAAAATAGCATGATTATTCCTACAGGGAATAGGATAAGCATGCTCTTAGAGTGCAAAGGAAGTGCAGCCATTGTGATGGAATTAAATGTTAGCGACCATTCTGAGATTCCAACAACTGCACTGAACACATCAGCATCTGGCTAAAGGCACAAAAACCCGATCTCAAATCTCCAAGCGATGTCGATAAAGGTTAATCAGTAAAGCTTCAATCCCATCAAAAATGGCAACTAGACAATCAAAACCAAAATATCAGTGATTTTCTTATGCTGGTAATATGCGTTGGTATAGCCATGGTTGAACAATGATTGCATATCATACATTTAATACGACGTGAAATCTATTAGATACATCTTCGTTAATATGCCAATGACAACAAGAACGCCGTAGTTTAATCATTTTATGTCAAAAATCAAATTAACGATGTTGTGGAAGACCATAGCGTCGTTAATCAACGCGATTCTTTTTTCTTCTTTACTCAAACTGACAAGCATGACAGATTATGCAATACAATACTATTCATACTTGTAAAAGCTGTTAAAAAAATGTTGCAGTCAACATTAACACAACCCTTTTCTATCACTAGAAAAGCTAGCTATAAAATAGCCGTCATGTTATAACAACATTACTTTCTATTTACTGATCATAAGACTCCAGACATGCCTTCCATTGGCAAGTTTAAGACAGACAATAAGTGAACCAATTAACAAATAATTAGAAATCTGGTCCAAATAGTGGTCCATAAGGCAATCCCAATCAATCATGAGCATAACGCTAGCACAGAAGCCATCAATGAGACGATCGCTTTTACTCATCTTCACAGGGTGATCATTCATTTGGTTTATAAGAGCTTTTCAACTTGGCATATAAGACATATCATTTATTCTAACCTTTCCATAACCTAATATTTAGTCAGTAGACAATAGTAAATTATTTAGTAAATAACTTAAGAACAGGATGTTTTTTTACCTTCGTACAGCTCCTAAGAAATGGCCACAAATTTGGGATGTTGGGAACAAGTCCAAATATTCAACAAAATTGCATAGAGAAAGGATTTTCCACTGTTCTTTCTCACTCTCAGCCCTGAATGAAAGCTGGAATTTGATTGGCCCACAGATGAGGTCAGGTGGGCGAGGCTGTGGACACGTGACCTTTGTGGCGAAAGTGAAGCACAAAATAATCCCTGCATCAAAATGTCGCTGTTGTTTATGCTACTGTTTCAATTAAAGTTATACCTAGGTATAGATTATGAGAGGTGGTCTCTGTGTGCCAATCAAGTTGCCCCAGGGATGTTCAGGGCGAATAGGAGGGGTGGACAGCACCCATGCCACCCACTTTAGTCATCTGGATTCTTATGCCGGTCAACGCACCGACACTCAACACTCACACTGTATAGTTTTATTATATCAGTACATTCACGGCTACTGCTTTATTTGTTTATTGAAAAGAAATATTTGTTGATTAAACCCATTTAATCTTACCCTATGTAGGGTTGGCAGCAGTGTCACAAACCCAGGCGGGATTATAAACCCCACTGACTAATCCACGTCAGAAATGGGAATTAATCAACAGCGGATAATCTGCATTGCTTTCACCACAATGGGACTAGACGACTTTACTTAAAGGATGATGATGGCATGATGAAGTCACGGTATAAAAATACGTCACAAAATTATTCCTTTAAACCATTATTGTAATGTAATTCCAGTAACATTTCACATCTGTTATGAATAGAGGTACTGTGGGCTATGGTTTAAAAATGTTGCTTTTGGGACGTCAACTCAAATGGAATATCATAGCAGTGATTTAAATGAGGGCACAGCAGCCGAGCCTTTCTGTGCATTCAAACATAATTAAGGTCATGAGCAATTAGTTTCCTGTACAAACGCAAATGTTTTTATGGGCCTGTAAAAAAGAACACAACTAGATTCAAACTAAACCAAGCAACAAAACCAGAGTTCTTCCTCTGCACAACGATGTCGAACATCTATAAAACAAGTCTAAGTGTACATGTATACTTATACAAGTGTAAGACATTATCCTAATATTATAGCAACTATAAGCACTTTTTCTCTCACTTGCCTCTTTTGTTAATTTGTGACAAAAGAGGTGGAAATAAAAGTACTAATACAAGAAATAAAAAGAAATACCTATAAAAATACAGCTAGTCATGTCACCCAAAACGTTTTTTGTCCTGAAGACATCACAATGTTGGGAATGGTAACTAATAACAGTATAACAAAGCACTGACAATGGAAGCTCCTTCTATAAATATTAAATGATTCACCACATCATAGTTATAGTTCTTTGTTACAGCATGTTTTATTATTACCATAGGAAAAATAACATTAAAACAATCATATTATTGTCCATTTCTATTTTTGAATCTTAGCCATAACTACCATCAGACTACCACTGCAGAACAAATTAATTAACACCCTTCGACCAATCAGATTCAATAACAAATCAGCGCAGAAGTTTAAGGATCTATAAGTGATGCCTTAAACACTGTCTTAAAGCTGTATTTAAAATAGCTTGAATGTACACAAATGTTTGGAAAGTGCAACTTAATTCAAGTTATGTCATTTAACTATAACGTCTGCCACTGGTCTTACCAGATGTAGGTGACGTTCCTGAGGTTGATTTGGGACCAAATGTGGTCGAGAATAGGCACAATGTTGGATAAGAGTGACATCCTGGTCCTATATGTAAACTGCCATATTGCCCCAAGCAAGGACAGACAACTTACATAAAGTGGGGCATGATTGGCCAGTTGGTTGTTTAGGCACATCAATAGCGACATCATCTACCCGTCAACTGAGCAAGCTAATCGGCCCAGACGATCGTGAAGGACACAGTTATCAGTGTAATCAAAGTGACAAGTTATCCAGTAGATAGTAGATCGAATTTTACGAATACTTATGATATGTAAAGTACTGTACGCTTCTTAAATGTCATCGATAGGTGGTACACCTACTCAAACGTCTTTTTATCCAGGTTGTCGCAAATGATTAATCATTTATGAACTATGTAGTGCTAAACAACCTCCAACATCGAATGGCTGAGCAAGCCTTGGTGTCAAATTGAGCCGTGAAGCTGCAGGCTGTAATCAATGCAGCTCATTATAGGGTTGGAATATGACCATGGCTGGTTGGCTCGGTTCTTTGGACTCCGAGAGCAGTGCTGGGACGAATAAAATCTATACATCACTGAGTACTGATGAAGTGTGTGAAATGCTGCTACAAAGACTGACACAGTTCAGAACAGTCCATCATCCTTCAACGTTCACTTTAGGGACAATGTATTTTATTGTGTTGTCACAGACATTTGTCTTTCAGTCTCTACAAGATGAAAGACGCGAAGGACAAATTACTCTGGAAGCTTTCTTGGAGAGAGTTAGTGTGATAGTGCGTATAAATCGGGTTTAAATGGAAAATTCTTAAGCTCTTAGATTGCATTGTGTCCATTTAAAAGTTTCTAGATTTGATTCTATAAGCTTTTATGCCCTCTGTCCACATTCAACCCGGATGTAACCAACTAATGGAAAATATCGCCTGACCCTCACTACGGCCATGCTCAGTGCTTTTATTACGGAGAACCCTTGCAGCTAAAACCAATAACCAATGTACATGAAATAGAACAATAGGATATCTACACACTTGCAAAAAAACACTTCTCTGTACATTTTCTAATGTCTGGCGTGGTACCATCTAGTTCACGTTTTTATATTATAAATATGTATCTTTTTACATCGAGCAACAATAAGATAAAAACCCAAAATCAAATCCTCGGATAAAAAGTAAACATTATACGTCTAATAAATGTTGATTTAAAAAAAAGGGTCTAGAACAACCCTTGAGTTATGTTGTATTTATTGATGTTCTATTTATTGATAGAGACTCAAAGCATTTTTGTATGCCGCTCTGGATAAGGGCTTCTGCCGTAATGCCGTAAATGTGTATGTTTAAGGTGCAAATGAAAGCTAATATTATATTCATACATGCAAGGTATTCTACCGTTCCTGGGTTAAAGACATCAATAACCAATTATTTCTACAAAATAAAAACATCAATTGTGCAGTGCTATGTTTTGCAGGATGAGGATTGAGGAACTCTAGCTTGAAAATAATACAGATCTCAGCAGATGGTGGACCTCAGGCATGAAGCCAGATAAGCAGCGCACCATGCAGTGCTCTGGGACAAAAAAGAGCAGCAGGAAGAATAGAACCAGGAAGCAAAATGCAAAAACAAGACTCACCAGAGTAAGTGCTGGGTCAGGGCTGCCGTGTCATTAATGATGCGATCGGGCCAACAAAAAACAGCCAACAGCTGTGCCGCAGTGTGGATTAGCGCATCAGCCTTTAGACTTCTTTCCAGGTTGATAACTGGCCCATTCTGCAATAGAACCCACAAATCTCAGTAGCAGTATTGAATACATTAATCATAGCTTTCCAGTTATTCTTGGCCACCTTGCAGAGCACACTGGCCATGCCAGGCCTAACTGCAAATGGGCCAAATGGGCTTTATGACCCAACAGCATGCATAAACACACACAAGAACCATATGGGTACTGTTGTGCTTCTCGTACGCTCAGATGGCTTGGCTCCACACAGATGTAGAAGAGAGAAAAAAGAATTTAAACAAGCCTATGAAATGTATTAATCATCAACATCGTCATCATAAAAATGCATTGATATATACAGTACTGGGGAAATGTCTTGATGCTGCACATTTCTTATGCACATAATGCATTAGTGTGCCACCAGTGTATAATTAGACACAAAAACAAGTTTGAATAAAAATGCACCACATATCTAATTTAAACATCCTATTTAAAAACCTACTTTTTTATTGTTTTTTTTTCTCTCTGTCTTTTGGACTAGGAGTTAAATGGACTAAGCACAAAACAAAGTCCAAATTACACTAAAAGACAAAATTATAACGGAAATGGAACTTTTGTGAGGAATAGTTTGGCCCACATTATTTTAATTCCTGATAGGACCTCATTATATAATATAGAAATAATCTTAACAGCTCATTGACAAGTCATCAAGAGATTTTAGATGTTAGTTTTCTATCGTTGTCTTTTAGTCTAGTGAACAATATTTTATCTCGATTTATTTTTTACCGTTAAACATACATTTGGCATAATCACAAACACACAAACATAGGCCCATGAGTCAAACAAATGAATCATTCTAAATTACAATCTAACCAGAAAGGGATCCAAAATGTCTCCTGGCTTTTCTCTTCCAGGTCATGTGACCAGGCACTGTCACTCTTCCAGAAGCCTGAGGAGAAATCAGTCTGTTCAGTACAGTTCTACCTGCCTGTGAGGAAAAAAGAGAGCCGATGTGAATGTGAAAAGAAGAGATGATCTATAATAAATCGTAATCAATTTTCAGTATATATTATTGACAAAATGTACATATTACCTAAATCTTGTTTTCTTTTAAAGGGATTTGTAGATATAAACAATGGTTTCCTTTTTCTTCTGCAGTTCTGAAAATAAATAAAAAAAAGTCAAAAGGCATATCACTTTATCTGTAATCATTAAACCCATCTGTGATATAAACAGATATCATTTTATCATTTCTGATAATCGTAATTTATTAAAAAAAAACTTAAAAAAAACAACGAACAACATGAAGCAACAGGTTTGTCACCAAAGATTTCATTTAAAACACCAACAAGAACATTTATCAACGAATATGCAACAGCGAATGATTCATTTTATAATACTTGATTCATATTTGATATTAACGTTGTAATGTGAGCTGTTAATCTGGCTGACAGTTTTCTCTCTGTATCATATACGCAGTTATATTTCCTGTGAAAAGGAGGGACCAAGTAGCGAAATTTCCTTTTTAATAAATGTTATTGAATTTGTCGCTATATAAGTAAGGTTAAGTTATACGTTTTCAGATTAGAGTGATATGGGCCCATATTTTCAAGCATTATTGGTTCAGACAAAAACATAATCACAACATTTAATACACTAAAAGGTTGAGTATAAAATTTCCCAAAGGTTTTGCAGTGTTCATTCATGTTTGATACTGTATATGTAAATGGTTTGCTCTAACAAAGCCAAAGTACCGGCTGACTAAAGTATTTCAACCATTTGCCCTTGCTATGACCCTGAGCTTGTTTGAATCAAGTCAGTTCATCTGGAGGTTAGCGATACTACCAGATAAATCGTGCAAACATTTGAGGACTCATTTTAGAGATACAAATATAAATATACAAGCAGAGGATAACAGATC
>JAOUQX010000040.1:14239261-14255641 GCA_028566295.1 Liobagrus marginatus
ATAATTAGAATTCAAAAAACTGTATCTACCTTTGTTTCATTCCAAATTGACATTATTGTTTTATGATTGTACATTATTTCCACTCTATTAAATTGAACTAAAAGTGTTATTTGTTGTAAAATATCATGGGATTTGGCTAATTATAATACAACCTTAAAAATAAAAAAAGTTACTAATCTTATTATATACTCACAAATCCAACTTGGTAGCTTGGTCCTGGAGGCCCAGGTGGTCCCACAGGTCCCATTGGTCCTGGAAGACCAGCGAGGCCAATCTCCCCGGGTGTTCCTGGAGGACCAGAAGGCCCCTGTGCACCCTGTAAAGATAGAGTAATATTTAATAGGTAGGAATACATACAAATAGGTACAAATCTGAGACATCACCACCAACACTTGATTTAGTTGGGTTTTAAGCTTAGTTAGGGTTAGGGTCTTATACTATTTTCAGACTCATATTCTATGCTGTTCTGTTTAATTTATGTTTTTGTTTTTTAGATTCTATTGTGCTCTATTCTGCTCTGTTCTGTTAAGTGCTAGTCAATTTAGTTTTATTATTTTCTCTGTTTTCGTTTTAACGTATTGGGCCCCATTTCATTCTGTTATTTTTTTTGTGTTCTACTTTTATTCTATTCTGCTGTAAACTAGTCTGCTCTGGTCAATTCCTTCGCTCTATTCGGCACTGTTCTAATTTGTTCCATTTTTCTGTTCAAGCTGTGATGGCAGTAAATAGGCCGTTACAACATTTACACAACGTTACGTAGCCAAGAGGCTTGTTAGGTGTGTGTTTGGTTTTATCTTTTAGTCATTTGATTTCACACAAACCACAACCAGGAAAGTGAAATAAAAAATAATAATTTAAGTATTTAGGATAGAAAAAAACATTTTAAGAAACCTTTTTCAGGCCGTCATTGTGAATTTTAAGTTTTTTTAGATACATTTTAGTTTGATGGTTCACAAAGATAACAACTTTAACCCTATTTTAAAGAACAAGAATGAACTTAATTCTTATTTAATAAGATTTATTAAATAACATGATTAATAATTAATAATAATTATAAATAAAATTTACTATAGAATTAACAACCTAAACTGATATAATTTTTTACAAACAAATCGAAATTGAGAGGATGTGAGAAATTGAAATTCCCGATGCAAAAACCATTTAAAGTTTTAAACATTGAGCTGGGTTAAATATTAATGTTTCATTCAGTATTAGTCGCAGCATTCAGTCAAGCCACTTGTATCACAGTTAGAGTTGGTGCTGAACAACAAGACCATATTTTTGGCACATAAAGATTAGAAAATTAATACAGTAAATTCACAAACGCATTCATTTGATGTATTTTTTTTTAAATACATGATACATGAAATACAAAAACACATGGCATGATTCTGCATGTGACGCAAGCACCAATCAACCCTAACCTCTACCTGTCGGATCTGAGGGGGTTTTATCGGATAGAAAAAGAAGAAAAAATACCAAGCTAAAGAAAGCAAATTTATGACAAAATCCTGAATAAGATATATTGAATATGTCTACACTCTACTTGTGTATATGTATATAAAAATGCTAGCTCGATTGCAAAACTAGGACTTTTTGTCATCTTGAAAAGGCCATACTGTATGCTCTCTAATACACACCCCACACTGTAACACATCACTACGGTCACAGGAATTCACAAACTCTTAAAACGCATTGGTTTTCCAGAGCATTTCATAAGTTTGCATCAGCATGTGCTTAGGTGTGTGTTGCTATGTATGTGTACGTGTTCTAACCTTTTCCCCGACAGCTCCAGGTAAGCCAAGCTCGCCGGTATCACCCTGAAGAGCATGACGTCAGTGCGTTTAAGATCACATGCATGAATGACATTACAGCAGCCTTACAGCAACAGAATTAGGTCTGTCATGCATTTATAAATCCCTCGGGGGGATTACCATCATCACGTTTAATTTTAACATGCAAATTCTTCTTATCCGGGGGAAAGTAACTATGCAAACCTACAACTTGTCAAAACATTTGAAGGATGCTAGGGATTATGGTGCTAATGCGCTACTACCTTTTCTCCTTTAGGGCCAGGCAGGCCGGGGATTCCAACAGATCCAGGAGCACCTGGAAGTCCCTGCAGGTCACAATATAAACATTTTTAAGTACAAACAATATGATGAAATCCACAAATAAGGCAATTAAGCCGTAC
This sequence comes from Liobagrus marginatus, assembly GCA_028566295.1. Lineage (NCBI taxonomy): Eukaryota > Metazoa > Chordata > Actinopteri > Siluriformes > Amblycipitidae > Liobagrus > Liobagrus marginatus. The sequence goes on from JAOUQX010000040.1 coordinate 14,241,456, forward strand.
CGGTTGTCCTGGAGCACCATCCTTCCCAGGTGGACCTGAAGGTCCGGCAACACCAGAAACGGAACCTTGAGAAGCAGTAGAAGTACCCAAAGGCCCTGGGGGTCCGGGTGGGCCTGGTGGGCCAGGAAGACCAGGTAAACCCTAGAAGACAGAGAAAAAGCAATCAATTTAAAATATGCTGTATGGAAATTAGGGTGGACCAAAATGCTGGTAATTAAGTAATAAAATAAAGCTAATGTTGATAGCTACTCAAATGTTATCAAGTAACCGTCACATGACTTGCTTACATAGCAACAGACACACAAACATTTGTTCTCATAGTTTAATTTTCACCAGTGATGTTAAAATGTAAAAAAAAAAAAAAAGTTTAAAAAGGAGGATCATTTGGATACACTCCTAATATTGTCGATCAAAAACCTGTTTAGCTATTACTGGCTCTGTGAGTGGAAAAAAACATTATGGAAAAAAAACATCAGAAAAGATGAAATAACAAGAGGACAAGACATAACTACATATGTACATACATGCTAAAATATTTTACTAATGACATCTACATTCCATTATACAAAATTGAATATTGTGCAGTTAGGTCAAAATCTAATTTCTCTATAATGTACAGCAACTGCAATACAAGTTCGTGTTTCTAACGCTTACCCGCAAACCGTCAAAATCACCAAAGCCAGAGCCCTCCATGTCTACAAACGTCTGCAAATAAAATAAAGATCATTGATTAGTAACACAGTTTTTACTGAGAATACTGAGACGGTTTACTGAACACTCACAGGCCTGTCTGAGCGAGAAGGTCCTGGAGGTCCGGGGGGTCCCGGTGGTCCCCGGGGGCCTGGATGACCGTCACCCTTGTCACCCTGAAAATAAGATAACAGATTTCATGTACCTGAAAACTTTCATCTTTTTACGTACATGTTTTATTCCAGGTGCTTTAGCCATTCACCACATTATGAGCAACAATGCTATTACATAATAAACATGCACTTTCCACAATCTACTTCTTAATAAATGCTTCAAAGTATGTTCAAGTGGATGCCTCTTGAGTTTAAACAATAAATACATGAAGGATAATGCAATTATTGGACTCACTTTATCTCCTTTAGCTCCAGGATCTCCAGGGATTCCTGGGATACCAGGTGGTCCGGCTGGTCCCTAATAATGTATGAGAGAAACAATTTAAGTACAAATAACCATTCTTATTCAGTAATGCTTTGATTAATAATCATTAAGCTTTTCCTGTGCTACAAATGAAGGGTTAGGGAGCTGAAGCAGTGCACTGTGGGACATTTTCAACTATTTGTGCTAGTGGGTGTGGCCGGTTTGTTGGCTATTAATGTTCTTGCAGATTAACACAGAAATGCTTTTCCTACGTATAAAATAACGCAATGTACAATGGGAACAGTGCAATGATATTTGGAACACCCATAAAACAGTTACGTGTGTGTTTTGAATGGGGAAGTTTATTTGTATACAGTGGTTTACATTCAAAAACTTCATAATGCCCAAATATCCAAGTAAAAGTAGGTCGAAGTAAACTGTCTTTAAATCCCAATGCTGACCAATCATAAGCTTTTCCTGCTTATGTAGTCAAAAGTAAAATATATTTCACAGAAGTCATTCAAACGCAGAAATGCACTTGACCCCTGGTTCACATCGTATAAATGGCCCATTACTCAGGAGAACTTACAGCTTTTCCATCTTCGCCAGGGTCACCCTATGAGAGAACACAAAGAAGGATATTTATAGAGTACATTTGTTCAGACACAAGCAGAGGCATCTAGAAGACCCCTACGCATTATGCTGAACCTTTCAAGGACAGAATACAATAACGGTTTCCTCCATGACTTCCATTCACAGGGCAATACATAATAGGGTTTTGACATAACGGCAGTTTTTGGAACATTAACAAATGAACAGCACATACTGTATTATACGTCAACCTATTATACTAACAGGAAGCTGGGTGACAACAGTCACAGTTGAAGTCCTAGCTATAATAAATAAAGGTTGCTTTAAGGTTGTAAGAGTGCCTGGATTACAGCACTGAGCATGACTCCAGTCTCCAACATTAGGATAACAGTGGGATGGGTGTTGTAAATAGTAAATAGTTGATGAGCTAAATCTGACCGAATAAAGCAGGACACATGCTAAACTCTACAGCGCTGTGAGTGGGGATATTCTCTGGCCTCATACTGCAATCTAGAAATTCAATTCATTTTAATTCACTCACTTCATTTAGCCTAATTAAGTGGGTCATTAGTGATAATTATTATTAATTGGAAATATCAGGCTGCAAAGGTGCTATACAAGCGCATGAGATGTGGATCTTAAATTAAAAGCACAGTGATCCAAATTCGACTTGGTTTGCTTGAAGCGAAAGCATGAAACCACACATGTAACAGGTATATTATAATGTATTTACTATTTTATTTTTTTTACCTAGTCCTATATACATCTAAAACATTTGCTGGCTTGGGTAAAGTTCACAAGGTTGACTTTTTCCTCTAAACACTTCTAAACAACGTTCTACAACTACAGACTATGAATGGAATCGGAAACGTTCTTTTAAAGACTTCATTTCAGATGTGGCGCAGGAGCGTCATTGCTGGTATCTGATTACAAACTCAATGTCCAACCATTTTTATATAGGACTTTTTCATATATGTGAAAGAGAACTAGTGTTTACACTATACAATATAATATGCTTTGTTCTTCACAAGTCATTGCCGTTTATTCTCTCCCATATTAATATCACTAGCAAAAAATTAATTGTTTAGAAAAGAACTATCTTATATGTGATGCAGAGATGCTTACATGTTCTCCATCAGCCCCAGCAGGACCTGTAGGCCCTGGAGGTCCTGGGGGTCCCTTCGGTCCTGCTATACGTTGCACTACTGAGCCGTCTCCCCTCTCCACTATATCAACACTGGGCCCAGGAGGACCAGGAGGCCCTTGAGGACCAGGGGGTCCCTGATCACCCTTTGATCCAGGATAGCCAAATCCTGCGGCACCCTGAAAATGAGATAAACAGGAGTTTCAAGAAGTCCATGTGACAAAGCACATTCTTAAGAACATTTGTAACTTTTGTACATGCAGGAAATTTGTCACATTTACACATCTGGCAGACAACCTTATCCAAAGCTACATTTATCTTATTTAGCAATCTAAGCAGTTATGCTTAGGCCCCTTAAGGGCCCAGCAGCAGCAATTTGGTGATGCTGAGAATCAAACCCTCAACCTTCTGATCAGCAGTCCACTAACTTAACCAATGAGCTAACACAATCATGTTTCTTTATTTCTTTTTTTCTTTTTTAATTTTAACAACTGTTTGGGTTATATTTTTATCCCTCTGCTGGCTGTGGATTGCAATGACAATAGCATTTCTACTGAAACTACACTTGTGTGAAATACTTTTGAGGAAAATGGTAAAACCATTAGCAAGAATAATTAAGAATAATTTCTGACTTATTCTTCTTTCTCTTCTGTGAAGCTGCTTTGGGACAATGTCTATTGTTAAAGGCGCTATAGAAATAAAATTGAATTCAGTTGAAATAAAAAATGTACACAGTCCAATCCTATGCAAAACATAACTAATAAATCACAGCTTTGTCTTTGACTGTTAACTCCAATGTACAGGGAACATCAACCATTCAAGTTCCGGTGCAAGCTGTTGTTACTATAGAAACTACAAACTATTCAGTAATATAAAACTCTGTTTTGCCTCACAACCAGAACAACCCTCGGTGCAGTTGTTATATAAAATAACAACACTTTTGACCAATCCAAATCAAGAACATAACTTAAGCTATAACTCAGTGATTACTATATATCGGGTTAGGGCTAGTAGGTAGAGAGCATTACAAATAGTTCATTTACTATTGAGATTTCAATAGGGGAGTCAGTTTGTTTTACTAATGCAGTAATAATCACTGTAGATTTTGATAATGGTTATAATGTACCTTCATTCCCTTTTCGCCTTGGCTACCCTGAAAAACAAACATAAAAGGCAAAATATTAATCACCACTATAGTGGTGATATTATGACACAAACATTTTGACATGTATATGGCTGAACTAAGAAGTACTGAAGTTTTTTATCTCTTGGTTTTCTCAATGCATGTCTCAATCACCACAAACGTTTATACAATATACAATCAGGGCGGCACGGTGGCAGCAGAGCGGTTAACACTCCTGCCATCAGGTCATGGGTTCGATTCCTACCCAGGCCCTGTCTCTGTGGAGTTTTTATGTTCTCCTTGTGCTTGCACAGGTTTTACCCAGGTACTCCGGTTTCCTCTTACCTCCAAACACATGTGATTGGGCATGATGAATTAGCTACTCTAAATTGTCCATAGGCGTGAATGTGAGTGTGAATGGTTGTCTGTCTCTACGTGTTAGCTCTGCGATTAACTGATCATCGTTCACGGTGTACCCCGCCTCACACACTAAGTTAGCTGGGATAGACTCCAGCGCCCCCACGACCCTGAACAGGATAAGCGCTAGATAATGAATGAATGAATGAATGAATGTACAACTATAAATTTTTTTAAAGATAATACTCAGCATACTTTGTCTCCCTTAGCACCACCTCCAGATCCGATCCTGGATCCTGAATCTCCCTTGGGCCCCGCAGGACCACGGTCTCCTTTGGGTCCTTTGTCTCCTTTGTCACCTTTTTCTCCCTGAACTACAGACCCTGTTAGCACTGGACAGAATAAGATGTTTAGTTGCAAGAGGCATCAGTGATATTTGGGGGGGAAAAAACAATTTGAAACTTGCCCATTAACTGTAAAAAAGTATTTCCTTAACTAATCAAGCAGCTTTTCATTCAGCCCTTACATCAGCATATTCATCAAGGAATACTTTCCATCATACTTCTCATTTATGCCTGGTACTTAAAGCATTTAAGAGCGTCAAGAGAAAAAAGCATAATGTTGAAGTATTGCTGTCGTATTCCTTTAAGAAATATTCCTGCATCTTGGCAAACTGCAGCATCAGCAGTTCTGCACAGCAACAAAATAATAGTGCAGCAGTTCAGCATTTCAAGCAAAACGTCACTGGTGGAACCCGCCCTGGCACTAGCGCAAATGGCCTGTCAGAAGCTTTAAGTTTTATACCAGCACTTCATGCATAGCATCACTGGAAATGTCGCCCGGAGAGCACAGAGCAGTAGCAGGCCTACGTTCATACTCTGCAACTCACCTTGGGAGCTGGACATTCCAGTCTCAGCACCGGAGCCAGAAACTCCTCGGCCACCGGTACTCAGGGTATATGAAAGTCGGGAGCTATCAGAAAAACCGGTTGCTCTCCCCGAGCTTGAAATTCGTTCCGAATCGGCAGTTCGGCCTGAGGTTCGCTTGCCATCTTGGCTCAAAAACGAAGTTCGGTGCCCATTAGTTGAGACGGATGCGTGCCGGGAATCATCATACGTGTCAGATGTTGATTTAGAATTGTCATATGAGCCAGATATTCTGTGTGAATGCTCAATAGTGGCAGAAGAACCGTCATATGAGCCAGATGATCGTCCAGAATTACTATGTGAGCCAGAAATTCGCCCGTAGCCATCATAGCCTGATGTTCATTCAAAAAAAGATGAACTAAGCCCATTGTGGAAAAACAAAACTTAAAATGTAGACACGTCAGTTAGTCTGAAGTCAGACGGCATCAATCTCGCACCACTAGTAAATTATTAATGCAATCTAATAAATATATAATATAAAGGTATAATAAACACTTTAGCGATGTTTTTTTTTTTAAATACATCCCCCCCCCCAAAATAAATGATAATCATTTACACGCAATCTCTTATACCTTAGTCACACATAGCTGTAAAAAACTTTCACGGCCACTAGAGGGCGAAGCATACATGCTTATCGAACTCTAAGCACTGCAGGTTTCATTAACCGTCCAAATTAATATATTGACAAGTAATATTTGAGCATCAAATAAAAAATCGGAGACTATTTAATCCCTATGCTCAAACCTTAAGTATAATAAAAACAGCTTTTCTATTCTAAAAGATTTTCCAGGTTAACTCTTAAAACAAATTTCACACAAAGTGTAAAACAGTTTAAACCAAATATATATATTTTTAAAAATCTTATTTTATTTTCTAAATTACGCAGTCTAGACTGAGGTTTACATCATAAACACACTCACCTGTGTGCACTTCTTTGCTCACGGTTACCACGGTAGGTTTCACTGGTGGCTGCTGTAGAGGATTGGAAGGTTGACTTGTGGTCTATGGGGAATATACAAACAAAAGTTGAGATTTCAAAGTTAAAAGTCTGGTCTGTGATGGATAACCTTTTCTGAGCATTACAAAGCACTAGCATTAGAGATAAATCAAATGTTATATATTATTCTTTTGTTAAAAAAAAATTATTGTTAGATTTACGTCAGGTCAAGGTCCACTTTTCACATCCCTGTGAATGAACTTTGGATTAATCAGAAGCAAGTTCCAGCATCGCTGTCGCATACAGTAATATAAATTGAATACTATTATTTGTATACAGCTTAAGGAGTGTACATGATTTCTCTTTTCCTGAATCCTAATGTGTGTTGGCGTTTCCTACTATAGAAGTCATCGTTCCCTACAGAACCTTTGTCTCAAACATACTGCGACAGCACAGCCTTATTTTAAGGTCTGACCCCCTCACAGTAAGGCCCAATAAACAAAAATTAGAGTCAACTCCAACCTGGACACAGAAATAGGACAAGAACGCAGTTTAAGAGATAACACCAGTTTGTATTTTAGCCTGAAGCAAGGATGATAAATTGGGCCTGGGGTATAACATAAATCTATCGATCAGCAGACCGAAGCATGTGGAGGAAAAAAGCTGCACATCTGAGCTACTGCTCTGTAGAAGAGTCCTACTTACTGCCACAAGGCAAAGATGACATATGACATAACTCATGCTGAGCGCATGATAGTAAGGGAGGATATGCGATGCCAAGTTAAGCCTGCTTCAAATGGGAAAAAGGCTCTCCTTTGTTGGTACACATTGCTCTTATTGTTGCCCAAACAAGGTATTTTGCTCATGTTTGGACGCTCATTGATGCTGCAATAAGGCAGGATCTTCCACTTCCACTTCACACGCTCATCAGCTCTGTCCTGAGGGAGCTGATGAGTCACTGACCTTTCACTAGATTACTTAGTAACTTTACATAAACTGACAAGAAGCATAACCTGGAACTGGGAAAGACCCGCATGCCAATAAAGCCAAATACTCGCAACTCTGCAAATCATGTTTCCATGTTCCTAACAACACAAATTAAATGGGAACAAACTCGAGGCACAGGATGAAGCCTTCTAATTTTTAGAAGTAATTAAAAAACAAATCCCACAAGACAGGATTAGATGAAGCAGCTCATAAATGGTAGCTACAGTAGGTCATGCCCTTCAGGACTCCTTTAACCCAGCAATGCTTTTCACACCATGAACCATCACACATTTTAATCCAGCGTGAAACAAGCAGGGAAAATGCCCCTGAGGGAACAGACCATCAATCAGGAACAAATTCCACTGCAAACACAATGGAAAATTTGCTTTGTGGCACTTTCATGCTTTTTTTCCAGATGCTTGTTTAAACCCGTCGCATTCTGTAGGAAGATCGGAAAAGAATGAAGCCGCTGACTCTGTGTTTCCTAACAGATGTTAAGAACATTTAAGTGTGATTTTATAGTCTTAATAAATACCTGCCAAAAACAACAAAAAAAGAGAAAAATCTCGTGATGCGGCACAAAATTCAGAACAGACGTTTGATACCTTAAGAACTGTTTCACTAAGAATTCAGGAGTAGCACCGAGGCCCAAACACCTCCCGATCTGTGCATAAAGTTCCTGTATACTGATTGAAAAAACTGTGTGTTATGTTAAAACCCACACAGAGTCCAGTGGAACCACCTGGTTTTCCTTTCCTCTATAATTGGGGCTGGCATGCTCAAGCAGAAGCATTGTCTTTCAGACTAAAGGTTGATTTTTCACCTTAATATAAACCATTGTATGTGGAACAGGAAGACAGGGGATGTTTTTCTTGTCTTAGACTTTGCCCCGGATGTCAGTGTTTGACTGGGATTCCCTCCAGACAATAAAAGTTTGTAAATCTGCAGTCGGTCCAAAACACACATAGCACACATATACCTTACCACGATGCTCTTCGAGTGCGCAGGATTACATTTACACTGATTGTGAACATTTGAGGTCACATGGTTCATGGCTGCAGATGAAATACTGTATAAACAGGGTTTTAAGTCAACAGAAGAAGACAATACCGTGACTGTGTCCTCGTGGTCGTAAGCACCGCTTCCAGATTCACCTGAGGCCTGAGAGACACAAGGACAGAGAAGACGGAATAATTTCATCTCCTTAACAATATCAGTATTATATTATTATCTTGATGTTCTAAAAAAGGTTCTGTCTGTAGCTGCACGCTAACAAGTCTTTTTTTAGTGCCGGTTAAGATTTGTGGAAATGGGTACTGGGAAATTCTCTCTGAAATATATGAGCGATTCCATGCACTACCAGCCACAGGGCTGCTATCTATCAGTGCACATGCACATGAGAGTGTAGACCCTGGTCAATGATTAATGGTTAATATAAACCCCAAAACATGTCAAAAATACTTCAGAACTACATAGCATCTCTACTTTAATTTGACCTTTGACAAACAAAATAAAGTATGTATCTACCTTTGCCTGTTATTGTGGCATCTGGCAACATTCATTTTACAAAAATTTTAACATGAATAAATGTATTATTAAATTGGAGGTTTAGCAGTTATAGGTTTGAGCCAGTAATTGAAAATTGCTATGTTTAAACACTGGACTCTGTCCTCTTTAGTTTTTTTTTTTTTTATTTAAAAGCGTTCTCATTAATATTTCTCACACATTAGTGCCTAACGCATTAGGCTGATTTGCCAAACACATATAAAGAATTTCATCAAAGATATAAATTCATCCAATGCAAGGGGTCATCTAAATCAGATCATCTTAATAAGAGTAAGGATCTGATAACAGGCCTTCTGGATCACGGAAGCAGCGCTTTGGGACTTACTCCATCAGAATCATCCTCTTCTTCCTCACAATAATGTGCAGCTACACGAGGGTCTCCAACCACTTTCAGATCTCCAATAACACCCTGAAAGACAGACATTCGCGTAAATGTAATGCAATCTATAAAAGATTTGTTTTACATTATAAACGAATTATTCTGATGCCAATCATGTCAACATAACATTGCCCATTTATCCATGTCCTTTATGGCCATGACTACAAATAGTGCCCTGACCATAATGCTATTCACACTACAGAGTAAAATTTGCCCAAAACACATAAGGGGCTTTTCCAAATTACATAAACAGAAATGAATCTTCACCAATGACTGAATCTCTCGCTCATTTGATGCCCAGGGTTGAGGTCAAAGGTTTACCTCAAGAAAGCAGTCAAAGGGGCTTTATGACTGCTTAATTGAGCTTTTGTGCTGCACGGTGACCCTTATTGAAAATCCCACACATCCGCAGTCTTGCTTGCGTTAGTCAACCCCAAAGACCTGCCGATTAATACACAGCCTGAACGAGACCAAAAAGATGGCAATCATATCTAGCCTAATGAAGCTTGTTATTAGAATAGCTGACTCGTTACAAATACTTTGCTGATGTCAGTATATAAGGCTTCCCTAGACCACATGAAACACAGCGAGATCAGAGGAGTCGTGTTGAGGCACATCCCACCCATCTGCTCCGGAATGCCTATTGTGAACCCTTAGTCCGGCACTGAAAGTGAAGCATTCCTGCTGGCCCGGGCGCCTCACTATGGTTATCGCCGACAGCAGGACAGTGCTGCTATAGATAATAGATAATCGGAGGGAGATCCGGCCTCAGTGTGGTCCTACTCTGTTGTAAAGAGTGTGTTGTAAAAATGTATACAGATTTTATTTGTCAATAAATGCGTTCATGTTTACAAGATTTGTTTCCTGACGATAACTGCATTGTCTCAATGACTCACATCCACTAACAATATCAGATGTGTAATATCACATCGTAGTCACGTCATTATTGTCATATTTTATTGTTACTTTTACAGTTGCTAATCAGTCCATCCTGGATTTCTGGATGTTGCGATTGCAATTATTAAAGCAAATTCAATCAAATCCCTGTGTAATTTGTGTGAACGTCCAATTTGATTGAATCACTGGACCTTATTTTCTAATTTGATCAATCACTGTACGACTCTCCCATAAAACGTCACCTAAAACATTGTCATTGCTTCTTATTTTGAAGACGTGTGCGACACTAATGCTTCCAATTTACCAACGAACTTTACTGCAAGGGACCATGCAAAGCAAATCCCTCATGTTCTTCATGAACGAGGCGGTAAACTGTAACACGTACAATGTTGTAGTGTAATATTCACTTAATCCTCCAACTTTATTGCAATAAAACACCAGAAAACATTGCAACATGTATCACGATGTTTAAAAAAATCTGTGGAATTAGGCATTTTAACCCCCATTTAATTAAAAGAACCCACAAAATCCTACGGGACTGTCTATTGACGTTTAATTTTACAGTCATTTGACTTCTTCCCAGTTTGTTAACTGAATCCACTTCTTTTAAACACAGAAAATGAGCAAGGACTGTGATATTTACAATGAATCTCAGAGGAGTACTTGCTTACGGTATACTCCAAACTATTCACATGCAATATATATTTACAATTTTGCATATTTGTTTATTGTTTTACTAGCTACCGACAGGAGAAGCACTCCAAATTACATTGGAATAATAACGAAATCATAAATAACATGACCTGATTAACTGGGGACACAAACAGCAAAAGCAAATGCTACTTGCACACACTGTTACAGATTGGAATAATCCACTGGGTTTAAAAGTCTGCAGTTCTCATCAGCAGACCAGGACGGGTTAGTCAGACCACAAACACAATGGGCCATTTGGAAACTGAATATCTGTATTTCCTTTTTCTAGAGCGGAGTGCTTGACTCGAAACAAAGCCCACAGTGTACTGGCGTATAACCACATATTATTAACAGTTTGTCAGCAAGAGAATCTATAGCAAATGTACACTGGGCAAGAGAGTTAGCCCTTACACTAGGTTTAAACGAGCATTCTATAGCCATTCTAGAGATCTTTAAAATGTTCACAAAGATTAGGAGATATCTATCTATATTCAGGCCTTGGATAAGAAGAAGACTGCTGTTTTAAATTTCCATTTGTCATTTTCCAGTTCCCATCATCTAGCTAGCACTCCTGTTACATGACATTAACCAAGGCTGGCATTTACATCCTCCAAGAAATATGAAGACAAACACAATTTTTTTTGTAACTGCTGTTTAGTTACGTTGAAGCTGAACAAACTCTGAGGAAAACAATGCCTTCTTCAATATTCGTGTTGATGTGTTGGCTAGTGTCACTGTGATTGACAAGGGAGACGGTAATGACATCGTCACCCGCCCATTTTGCACTCTTCGACTCTTAAACACCGATAGCTGGATATTATCAGAAATTTAACTCCCAATGATATGGCACATACCGGTACTTTTCTCCGAATCGACAGGGCCCCTTTTAATAGAAATGGCAATTACAGTATTCGCAATAGAACATTAACTATTCAATCAAATGAAACTATTATAATGGCACGCATACAATGGCTAATGCTTAAGAATTCAATCTGTATTTGTAAATCAATCACAATACTGTTTAATTTCCCCTGGCTCAAATTTTACTATGTTTCATTTTTAAGCTGGAAGATCGGCACACATACCACAAACTTATCATCATCAGCTCCTCCGGCTTGACCCACAAAGATCCCAGCTCCTGGTTCCAGTTCCATTTCATCTGGAGAACGCTCAAAAGGGAGCACCTTGGGTTCTGAGTCACAGCTGGGGTACAAGGTGACTTTATCATCCAAAACACTAATAGAGAAACGATTCCAGTAGTTGACGAGGGAGGGAACTGTAAAGCTGGCAGCCTCATAAGATGTCTTGGAGTCTGGCTCAGTGTAGAATAGGACAATACTCTGCTTATTGTCCTTCACGGGTGTAAGCTTCACCCCAACGTACATAATTTTCTGGTTGGTGTCGGTGATTGAGAAAATGACTCCAGCTTTGCTGGACGTGGGCTTCAGGTTGAACATAAGCGAGAAGTCCCGGTAAAAAGATGTGGGCAGGTGAACGCGGGCCAGCTGACCAGTCTTGGAGTTGTGATCAAGCACAAAGCCTGAGACTGGTTCATAACTCCTAGTGACGCCTTCAGGAAGAGGGTAACCAATCAGCTGTGAGAGCGTAACACCTCTCTCTCCTGTAAAAAGAAGGGAGAGAGATAGCGATTAATTGAACATGGCCGATGGCATATAAATGAAAAAACTAAGTAAGGCTTACGTTTGCAGTAAAGGACCTGGTTAAGACAATGGTTTTTGTTAAGACTGTTGGATCGCAACTTAAAGGAAAGCACTTAAAGTGCTAACATGGCTAACAGCGAATGAAAGCATGTAAGGATCAGTTAGTATGGTTATGTTTAGTATAATCCCTACACAGCTTTGATTCAACATTAGCAATTAGCATTCTGTTCCTTTAAGGTGGAGGTTACAGGCTAGATTTGGAATTAAGCAGGCTTCACATGGAACAGTATTCAGAAGACCCCATTCCCACACTTTTCCACCTCTTACCCACCCTACCCCATCCGCCCAAAACACCCAGCACCAAAACACTGCATAACGTATATATAGTACATGTACATATACATATACGTACGTATATATACAGTGGCATATTATGTTTTTCTTCCAATGCAATTCCATAGCTAAAAGCAAAGTCAAATTTAAAAGTACTTGCACTCATTTTAAAACTTCTATAATTATATTATACGCACCCAAAAAATAAAAGAAATGATTTGGAATCTCTGGGGGGAACACTTTGGCCTTAATAGGACATCATTTCTATGTCAGACGTCAAAAAGTTCTCATGTTTTATTAGCACAAAGATATTTATCTCATTTCTCCTTAGAGGATCAGCGGTTCAACCTCAAGAGAGATATAAATTAAAATAAACAAAACCAGCCCTGTGTGCGTGTCTCTCTTTGGGGGTGGGGTTACACATAAGCACTATTTTGATTAGTAGGTTCTACAAATTTAACGCTTGTGCAAAAAAGGAAAATAATCTACTATGAATCAGAATAAGCAGCTCTCGTTGTTTTTTTACCACCAATTTCTGTTTGTCAGCTCACCTCAAACCAAATTAAAATACAAAAAAAAGCACATTCTCTGCCTCTTAGTGTAACTAATTCAAATAAGCAGACGTGTGGCCCGACATTATGCTATATAAAGCTTGTCTTTTATTGAAAACAGTCTCGTTTGTATAAACAACAATTCAACCTCATTCGTCCAGCAGTGTCCTAAGAAAATAAGAGACGAGGTACAGAGACATCTGATGGCCATGCTAAAAGTTTTGATAAAGCTTCACAAAGTCTGCCCAGATAAAGTGCTCACATTCTCTTCCACACTCATCAGCCTGGTCACATGTCAGAAGTACACTTTATCTGGCATATGAATATAAGATAGTAGTTAACCCACTTTATGTAACATGCAACAGCCACCTGTTCTTTGATAATGTGTATCATTCTGTCGGACCACAGTGCTACTGTATGTCGTACCATTGCTTTCTATGGAACTTTCATGGAACCATTAGAACAGCCAATCAGGTGGTACAGTTGAAATACAAACCCTTTTCAAGTTTGGAGGATTTTCGCACACTATAAATGTCACAATTTGAACAAACCGTTCAGTAGCTCGATGTCATAGCGAACTCGACAAGCCTAATAAATTCAATTTAGAATACAAAAGCAGCATTCAGAATGTCTGTGATTCTCCCACTACACTGCATTATCATCAACCCAGAAAACAGAACTTACAGACTCAGAGGAGGTAAAGTTCTAAAACACTTAAATAAGCTGATCAAATACATTTATATCAAGAAATTGTATTCACCAGAAGGAAACTGACCAAGGATGATAAGAGTTGATGATAAGCCTAGAGTTAGGAGGGGTGGGGGTATTTCATTAAAATGTCTATATACGTGTGTGTATGTGTGTGTGTGTGTATATATATACACACACACACACACACACACACACACACACACACACACACACACACACACAC
>JAOUQX010000040.1:14256135-14270534 GCA_028566295.1 Liobagrus marginatus
TATATATATATACACACACACACACACACACACACACACACACACACACACACACACACACACACACACACACACACCACAGGGTTTAATGCAGTAGGTCTCCTTTGAGATCCTGTAATTTCATTAAGAATTGCAGATGGTTTTTGTTCAGTTTTACCAATACATTACTTTCAAATATATGACCAAGAATCTGAGATAACGCAACAGAGTTTTAAAAAAAAGAGTCATAACCTACAAGCAGTGTAGAGCATACATAATTTACAGCAGATGTGTAGAACTTTGTTCAAATTAAAGGAGGATAGGACTAAGATAACTAAAAAGCATGATGTCGGTATAATTCTAAACTGAGAAGAGGTCGAACATCCTTCATACATCCAGGTGCTGCTGTATCATTAGCCAAACCAAAAAAAAACTAGCATTCTGAACACTCCTATATCGAGTCCGCACGAAACTGTAAGAACTGTCAGTGACTGGCTAAGATTCCTGAGCACTTGAGGAAACAAGACTCCTCGACTGTTACCTTTCTGTCAGCAGGTGATAAATTGTAACCGCAGAATCCAGATGGCTGCAGGAATTAAGTCATGCTCAGAGATGCCCTCAGGGTGGGATACGGACTGCTCTCTGAGAGAAGCTAAATTAGAAAAGTCACCAGACATGTAACTTGAAGATTTGACTGTATATCCAGATATGTAATGACTCCAAAGTCACCAGGCAGCAAAGAAACACAGGGCAAGAGCCATGAACTGGATTGTGGGTCTAGTCTAAAACTTAACTTTTTAACTTTCTGCAGTGTCATGATTTTTATACAAAATACAAAGTAAGACGTATCTTTTTTTAAGGATTTTCCTTGCAGAATGCCAAATGAGGACTGGAGACCCCATTGGCCTGTAAAGCAAGACCACAGGGACTACAACACCCAACTCTAATCTTATCTAAATGATTATATTTATTATGACGTTCTTCCAGTTATGAGCCAAACTGACTTGTCGCTTGAATTTAATGCGTTTCTAAACCATGGAACCACTGAATTCAGCACCAATCGGCACTCCTAAGTTCATTTCATCTAAAAAAAAAAAAGTTAGATCTCATACAGTTTGTCATCTCAAAGCTGTGTAAGAGATATTTAAAAAATGAATTCACATGAACGCACTGTTCTGGTAAAAGGAGGAAGAAAGGATTTGAAAGAGCCAGCTGCAGAAACCTCTTGGGATGTCTTGCAACATTGCTAGCAAAATACCACCATAGCGTCGGTTTATGGAGAAGATAGGTTATCTCGCAGATGTGCGCCAAACGACAATATGAAATCTGCAAGGCAAAATAGTTCTTAATAATTAGCAGCTCCTCTACTTTAATTTGTATATACCAATCAAACAGACCATAGACAAAGCTTCTTCTTTTTTATTGGTTCATTAGACTGAGGCTAATGTCAGCGTCTTTTTGACTGGCAAAATCTGTCATTAATTTATTATTTTTTAATTTTAATCAATTCTTAATTGATTGCTGGACTTCTCTATTAACTTTGCTAAAAAAAAAAAAAAAAAAAAAAGGGCTTACACCATAATGTTTTACAGACATTTTTGACACCAAAAATATAATGGCAATATGAAATAAGTCTGAGTAGCAGAAATAGGTACTAATCAATGGATTCAAATTCTATTTCATTATATGGACCATAATACTATGGTTAAATTCCATAGTAGTTTTTTTTCTGTGCACGGGAAATGCTATGACCAATGTAGACGTTCTTGGCTATTTTAGATAAAATAACTGGGAGCAGAGGAAACCAATTCATCCACACAACTTGAAATATAATTTCCTGACATTTGAGATACTCTCCGGGATATAAGCAACCTTTCTGATAATTACTGTGATTTAAAAAAAAATTTAATCTTTACTTGGTACACAGGCGAGATTAAGTGAATGTGTTTTGGCCTTACAAAGTGTGCGCCACTCCTTCTGCTGTGTATCCTCGGCCATGTATCAGTGTCCCCTTAAGGCGAAAAAAAGGCAAAACGCATTCTAATTGGAGCTTGTATGACCAAACCAAGCAGTGAAACCAGCAATCTTCCACGAGAGAGATTCCAAACGGTAATCCGTTAACCCTAAAGGTGCAGCACGCACGAAGAGTTAAACATTAACAATTAAATTAGGATGTCTTCGTGCACAGCATTTTTTTTTCTCTTCTCACAAATTTCTGACAGTTAAATTGGTTACTAAAAGGCAGTGAGGCAGAAAAAAAGCCGACTTCTAATTAAATGCGCTCACAGACTTTATGCTGTTAACTGTTGTAGACTATTTTGCAAGTGTTCTCACTGTGTTTGCACTGACAAAACAAAAAGGCACGTCTCATTTTGGTTTACAATCACACTGTTGGTGGCGGAAGGCAACCAGTAAATGTAAATATTTCCATCTAAACTGAAATAATGAAGCAGTAGCTGGCATAAAATTACTATATTTAAGTGCATTTTATGCGCCAGACTTCTTTAATCGCAGTCAGGAGAACAGAGAAGAGAAGAGAAGAGAAGAGAAGCGAAGAGAAGAGAGGAGAAGAGAAGAGAAGAGAAGAGAGGAGAAGAGAAGAGAAGAGAAGAGAAGAGAAGAGAAGAGAAGAGAAGAGAGGAGAGGAGAAGATGAGAAGAGAGAAGAGAAGAGAAGATAGGAGAAGAGAAGAGAGGAGAAGAGAAGAGAGGAGAGGAGAAGACAAGACAAGAGAGAAGAGAGGAGAAGAGAAGAGAGGAGAAGACAAGAGAAGAGAGAAGGGAGGAGAAGAGAAGAGAAGACAAGAGAAGAGAAGAGAGGAGAAGACAAGAGAAGAGAAGAGAAGATTGAGGAGAGGAGAAGAGAAGAGACGAGACAGGAAAGGAGAAGAGAGAGGAGAGGAGAAGAGAGGAGAAGAGAAGAGAGGAGAGGAGAAGAGAGGAGAAGAGAAGCTTCCTCCCTATTAGTAGGCAGTGACCTATGGAGACAAAAACTCGCATTAGAGGCTCTCAAGCCCTTTATTGTCTTACCCTATTTTAGAAAAAACCGTGCTTAGTTGAAGTTAGTTTCCTTAAAAAGGTAGTCACCCAGATATCCAAGAAAATTTTTAGTCTATTGAAAAACACTATCACGTTGACAAAGTAGATGTGAACAGTGTTTTCTTTCTGACCTTTCAAAGAAAAGCAAGACGTTCATGCGTTCGATTCCTGTCCAGGGTCTTTCTGTGTGGAGTTTGCATGTTCTGTCTGCACGGGTTTTCCCCGGATACTCCGGTTTCCTCCCGCCTCCAAACACATGCGATTGGGCATAGGTGAATTAGTTAGTATAAATTGTCCATAAGAGTGAATGTTAGTGTGAATGGCTGTCTGTCTCTAAGTCCTGCAATTAACTGCCGTTTGTCCAGGGTGTACCCCGCCTCACACCCTAAGTTAGCTGGGATAGACTCCAGCGCCTCTGAACAGGATAAACGCTTGGCAATGAACTAATGAATGAATGAATGAATGCTTTTTTTTTTTTTTGTAAAGACAATTTAATGCATTCAAGCCACAATAAAATGTAGGTATAAGAATCTGATGAGTCTTTTATTAGCTACAAATAAAAATTTTGGTCCTACTGGTTACTGGTTATTAAATTAAATAAAAAGAAAAGTCTAAAGACTGAAGGCCACATGTAAACATCATTTCCTAAATACTGCCAACGTCACTCAAAGATCAGACAGCCGAACATACTGCCTTTCATTCATAGAAACTCCACGTCAGTCCTAATCACTGAATGAGTTCAAAGAAGAAAAAAGAAGCTGGTATTTGGAGTTAACCCAAAGCTCAACAAATGAGCTCAACGTCAACATCACAGACACATGTGCTGTGTTTCATCACATACATTTTCCCAAGCAAGACATTAGCATGCTTTAAAATAGGAGCCTTGAAATCTAGAATAATGTTGTGCATTTGCTTTTTTAGCCATGGATAAGCTACATTTCATCTGTCAATTCCCACAGGACTGATGAGTTCT
The DNA here is from genome assembly GCA_028566295.1 of Liobagrus marginatus. Classification (NCBI taxonomy): domain Eukaryota; kingdom Metazoa; phylum Chordata; class Actinopteri; order Siluriformes; family Amblycipitidae; genus Liobagrus; species Liobagrus marginatus. The sequence continues at coordinate 14,260,126 of JAOUQX010000040.1, forward strand.
CAAGCAAGAATATATTAAGTGTTACAGTCTGGCTCGGGTGAATTTTAAAAGCTACACCATTCAATTCCACGTCCACTTCCTCTCACAAAACATCTGGTTAGTGAGTCAGCACTGAGACCGCTGGTCACCAAACACAATCAAGTATCACCAAACACATTTTGCCCACCAAGGAAGAGTACAGAAAAACAACAACAATCTATAAACCTAGAAAATGTTCCCAGACATTGCTAAGGAACAAAATGAAAATCCCACACAATCGGTAGAGATGACGTAATGAACTGATTTACACTGAAAAAAATATACAATCCAAGCATATGATCATTCTTGGCCAACAGCTGTTTTCCAACAGCAATTTTCACACTACCAGCTTAATCACCCAGGCACCCTTTCCCACACATCAGCTGTGCTACACAATCAATTAGCAACACATCATCTGGGTAGTCACAGTTGAAAAGTAACCCCCTTTCCGGTGACTCATTCTACCCTATCTGGAGCATTCCTCCATCTCATATGCAGTGTTTCTCAGGCAGCAAATTAGGTTCGGTTCTGAGACCAAAAAGATGCTGGTGTGAAAATGAAGAATCAGAAGAGCTTTAATGGAAACTGGGACTTATTATAAATGGCAACAAAGATTAACTTAAGAAGATACACACTGTTATCTAACTATCTAAAAAGAAACATGTACATAAATGCATGACTGACTTTTTTTTTTTTAAAGTACATATTCAAACCCAAACACAAAATCTCACACAGTTGGTAGCAATGATGCAGGGGTCTCCAATCCTGCCCCTGGAGGGCCACTATCCTGCAGAGTTTAGATCCAACACACCTGCCTAGAATTTTCTAACCCTATGGTAAAGCATTATTTAGCTGGTTCAGGTGTGTTTAATTAGGGTTGGAGCTAAACTCTGCAGGACAGTGGCCCTCCAAGAGCAGGATTGGATTCAATGATGCTATCTGTAGCTACACATTTAGCGCTCCAAATGTCTATAACTGTAATCCAAGTTTAACCAGAACTCCATTACCCTCGCGAATAACATTTTAGAATACATTTAGCTGCATCTAATTCCTAAAATCTAAAAGCAGATGTCTAATTTAAGCCCGAGCAATCCTGACCATTCTGATACTATGTAAATGCACCATGCAGCACCACATGTTTTGCTAACGTAACATCTAACTTTTTCCACTGCGTTTCCTATATACCTTATTATTCGCAAAATACTACACACATCCCACTCACATGAGTTCAAACAATTATGCTCACAGCTTTAGTCTCAACCAGATGCCCCTTAAACCTCTACAAAAAGATGAAGAACAGGAACAGTGTACCCCATTTTGCTATCTCTTCTATGTGAATAACGTATTTATATGTAATTACATCCTTAATTGGAGACGATTTACATTTCACATTTCTGACACTTGGCAGACGCCAACAAAACGTTTATCTCATGTGCACCTGTAGATACAAGTACCTTTCTGATAGCCTGCACTGATATTCAATGCAGTACGATATTTTACACTCAGAGGTCTCAATATACTCAATAGGCGCTTATGTAATAACTAAACAGGGCGACACTATAATCCTGTCATACATTCTAATAAAGAATAAAAAGGTTAAACGCTGAGTCTCAGTCAAATTGAAAAAAATTAAATCAGCAATTTTATATTGCGGTCTTATATAGCATCACCTCAGAGACCCAACGACACCTCAATAACATATTTATGAGGCAAAACAAGCTTTTGTAACCTTCACCTCTTCTGAATTGGAGGAAGTGGTAGCTCGGTGGTTAAGCTGTTTGCTGCAGATCACAAGATTGTATGTTCAATTCCAGCTCCATTAAGCAGCCCCCGATGGGCCCCTGAGCAAGGCACCCACCCCCTGAAGCCATTCATTCATTCCTTCAATTCATAAATTAATTCATTTATTCATTGTCTAACGTTTATCCCATTCAGGGTCATGGGGCGCTGGAGTCTACCCTAGCTAACTTAGGGCATGAGGCAGGTACACCCTAGACAATCGCCAGTTAATCGCAGGGCTAACTCCTGAAGCTATTCAGTTAAATAAAGAGAGAGAGAGAGAGAGACGCTTAGATAAAGGCGTCTGCCAAATGGCAGAAATGTAAATGAATTCCTTCTTCCAAAAAAGGAAATATCACTAACAAAGCCACCTCGAGTTGCTGACAGGCTGAAGTTTTAAACTGCTGATAAACTGTCATAACGTAGCACTTCCCACACACTATGATGCAGTCAGTACAGATAGCAGGATGTGTCTGTTACATTGACCATTGAGGGCCATAAAAGTGAACAAGCTGTCTCTTTATTTGGATTGTGTGCAAGTGCGGGACAGAGTGTGAGAGGCGATAAACGCTGAAGAATTCAAAAATTCTCAGAAATATGGGGGCAAAAGGTGAAAGGTGGACATGATGGGTGTGGATGTGGAAGGGGTGCAGCTAAGAAAAACTAACAAGTTAATGGAAAGGAACAGTAATAAATTCTCACTCCATCGCAGGCCATGCTGGTTGGAATGTCTCAGCTTCATATTTCAAATACACCCATAGAAACATAATTGTTCAAAACATTTTAAATAGAAATATCCTACTATGGTCCAGCAGGTGCTAATGAATAATATACAACAATCTTCTAAATCCTGTGATAACACAATTTTAAAATTAAATATAGCACTGGAATTTCTTTCTGCTTGCCCTTGCCATCTTAATCCTATCTACACTTTTCTGCAGACCACCAAGAATGTTTTCCCAGAACTTCAGTTTTCAGCATGCTGTTTTTATTAAAGACTTCCCAAATACTACGGCCTGAATTTTGTGACTGTGCCTTTAGCAATGGGGCTGTAGATGGGTTCACTTCTAATGATACTGAAAGAAAGATACCAGATGCCCAGCCTCTGTAAGAACACTTCACATACAATTACACGTTGGAAGAATCACCAGTGCTGCGATGTTTTAAAACCAGTTTTACAGTAACAGTGCTGTGAATTTGTATAGGTAAGCTCTCAGAATGTATTTTCTTCATCTGTGCCCTAAATGGGCTAATAAGTGCATTTTTCGAGTAAAAGATTAATATTAAGAATGCATTTACAAACATATATAAAATATATGAACTTTCAGAATTGTTTAGAGAGAGCCAACTCAAGATCAAGCGAAATCATCAAAAACCACCATTAAAAACCAAACAATATACTCTACTGTCTTTCTAATGCATAATCCCTTCTGGCAAAAAAAAATAAATAATAACAACTAAGTTGATCATAATCACAAGGCCAATCAATAACTGCAAGAAATATTTTTAAATAGCTGTAGAAAAATTCAGCATGACTGTTCTAATAGCAGATCTGTGACCTCAAGCTCCCAACAGCTTTAGAAACAAGCTGCAGAGCCTAATGTTAATGATATTTGTCAGAATTAATTATAGGTCTTTAACGATGTTGCCTTCTCTTTCTAAACGTAACTATAGACTAGATTGGAAAGTACATAATGTCCATGCATAATCTTATAGAACACAAGGTTCCAGTCCAATGGCTGATGATACTGTTTCACATGTTCTTTAGTCACACTTGTTTTATCAGGAATGCATGTAACCCATGCCTCAGCTGAATGGACATTCCAACACAAGAGACAGATGCCATGAATATAAAAAGTTATATATCATTACTGTAAATTTTACCATCTGCGCATGCCAGTTTTCTCCACAAATCTACTTCGCCAACAACGTCACATGTAAAGACAATAACATCAACAAGAACATGCAATACGTTTAGTAAGGTGGTGCCATGCATGGTGGAACACCGTAAAGTGATTGTGCAAAGTGAATTAAAACACATCAAGCCATGTTTCCTTCCCTCTCTTCACCCTAACTCATACCACCATGCACTTACAACTGTCTCAAGACCACACAGCACTCAAAAGCATGCAAATCAACCAAGACAAATAAACATAAACACGTCTTGAAACAGGTGAAGGACACAACCTACAAACAGGTGGCCACTGGTTCAGAATGCATCTCTTTGATACACTGAAAAGAGAGATGCATTCTAACCCGCCTTTACCTTTCTGGGTACTAATGGACAAGCACTGATTGGCATCATCACTCTCCTCAGGGAGTGAGCTGCATTCCACTGGGAAGCGTCTGTCCTGCAGGAGTGTCCAGCAGTTGTCGATCAGGAGCTCGCAGAAGCTGCGGCATGGAATCTGTGGGGACAAGCCCGGTGCCCCGCAGCGTGGCATTGCCAGCAAACAGAAAAACCACTCCACTGCATTGTGGCAGCCTGACTGAATGAGAAAAGCCCACTCACCCAGAAGTGTCTGCACATCCTCCACACTGCTTTGGTTAAAAATGTTGGGTACTGTAAACCTATCGTTTTTCAGACCATGGCAAAATGGCAAATCAAAATCTACCAACAGACAGCGTGGGGATTCAGTAGCAGGTGTCACAGTAGCTAAGAAAGACTGATTGCTTTCTGCAGTTAGTAAATCATCTGGGACAGAGTATTCGTGAGAATACCGTGTCGTGTTATAAATAGCAGCATGCCAATTAGATGTATTGCCGTTTGATGTATTTCTATAAACACTGACACTTTCAGAAGTAATGTTTATGCTTATGTTAAACTGACTCGAAATGGGGTCACCAGGTGCACCAGCAGCATTGCCAACGTTTTCATCCGTTACAGAGAGATTCGCTTTGGTCAGATTCTTCTCCAGCTTCGTATCTTCTGCAACAACATCGTTATTTTTATTATCCTGAGCAACAGACAAATTGGTTTGAATATTGACGATTTCCTGGTTTTCCTGCAAAGTTTCAGGTTTAACTGTAGGCTCAGATTCAGGCTCAACTCCAGATCCGGAAAGAGACCATGATCCAGATCCAGATTCAGATTCTAACCCGGGACCTTGTTCTACCTCTGTCTTTGACTGTTCCTTCCAGGTTGAACCAACTCTAGGTCCCTCTCCACTCCCGGGCTCCTCACCCTTAGCACGGGCTTCCACTTCAGGACCATTAGTGCCTTCTGTCTGCAGGGATTCTCTTGCAACTGCTGTTGTTGGAAAAGATGTGCCTAAAGTAGTCACATAGGCTGGCGTCAGAGTGGCCTCACTTTTGTCCGTTTGGTCATCATACCAAAACCATCCATATGATTGTCCTATGCAGAGACCCACCAACACACCAAGACATAGTCCAAGCGAAGACATCTTGCTCAACATCTGATCTTTCAGCAGCTCACACAGGATCTTGCAGCAGGCATGCCCACAGTCAGTAATCCACACTTACTCACCCTGGAGTCACAACACTCAGCCCCTCAAAGCAGGCAGAAAAAGTCCAGAGGAGGAGTAAGCTTTTCAGTCTTCGTAGGGACTGCTTTCTTATTGGGCTGAGTTTGGGACTTTTCCTCCCATAGCTCCTCCCTTTTCTTTTGTCTCTATAGTGGTACAGTGTCTGCTGATAAATAATCTTGCCCAAAAAATGCCTGTGAGGCTTCCTTTTGTGAGTGCTGGTGATTTGAGCGACTAGAACAAATGCCTGCATGATGGAATTTGGGGGGTTTTTTTCCTCCAATTTTACAGTCTTTACAGAGGCAGTCACGTTCCACAATATACCCCCCTGCATTTTAAATCGACTGTGCAAAATTTGTCTTAAAGCATTTATGCCTTTTAAGATTAAGGATAAATGATTGTAGAGACCATATTTGTGGTTTCTAAAACAGGTTTGCACTTTGACAGCATCTACACTCTTTCCATTCAACTCTATGGTGGAAATTCAACTAACAAAGCATCCTTTTGGATGAAAGAAGAAGAAAACTGATCCAACTGATTCCTAACTATGATCTAGTCATGCCAATTGTATGTATCAGAATAGAGATGAAAATTTCCATCAACACACAACATACATGTATCTCTACCTATCTCGCCTCTTACTCACTGGCCATTGTAATTTATTCTCTTTGGCTCCACCTTGCAATTACTTTTACACCCCCAACTCTTCATTCCAGGCAGGGAGTAGTTAAACAGTGATCCAGGGCTCCATTTCTTGTTCAGACTGGTACAGAGAAGACCGTAAGATCTGGTGACAGGACACATATTAATGAGAGTTATGAGCTACAGAATTATTAGTAAGGCAAACGCATAGTTCCATACACCTGTAGAGAAAGGTCAAAGAATGATCATAAGTTTGAATGCATGGTATTTACCTCTATATAATCTGTCTGACAGTGGTAGGACAGGGAAGTGGTAGCTCAGTGGTTAAGGTGTTGGCCTGCTGATCTGAAGACCGGGGTTTATTTCCCAGAACCTCCAAGCTACCACTGCTGGGCGTCTGAGCAAGACCCTTAACCCTCAACTGCTCATGTAAAAACTTTAAATGTAAGTTGCTCTGGATTAAGCCATCTGCCAAAATGCTGTAAATGGAAATGTCTGACAACAGAGCCCATTGTATCAGGGTAGTGAGGAAGCATTTAACATTCTTTAGCATTAATTTAGTTTAATATCTTTAGAGTGTTTTCTTGTAGTAGTTTTCTTGTCAGCAAGACTAGAAAATCAAACCACTTGAGACAAGTACCCTTTAGCTAAATGAGGGCTCTTGCCTCGCAAATACATATTACTAGATAAAGTAGACACATTCTAACTATGTATATGAAAGTACAAGTCATTTTGGCAAATGTTTCATCCTTTAAAACTACATACATACTAAAACTACACAAAAGTACATACAAGTACACAAGGTGGTTGAGTGTACTTATTTAACCTAAAACTGGACATCATCTGGTTGGGAAACAGATATACGGCGCATATCTGGACTCCTAGCATAGTTGACATACACTGCAGTTGAATTTAAAAATACAGACGGAAAAGGCTGAAAGCTTCTGACTCCCTTTAGTTGCATTTTAGCTCTGTTTAAAAACTAGCAAAAGGAAGTAACAATGAGCAGTGTGACTATGTGGAAAAACCTACGCACAAGATACTTGACCCACACTGTCGCTCAAGGAGCAACTGCGATTCGGGACCCCTCCTCTTCGAGGCATTTAAGCTAGGAAACATGGTCAAAATGAGTGGGCTATCCTATGGGGAATAATGTGGGAATGACATGAACAAATGCTAAACAGCATCCTCATGCCAGATCCAGGCGAAAAGACTAGTGGGTCTTAAGCAAATGAAACAGTTGCAGAGAATGGTCCAACACGGCAGATGTGCTAATACAAAGATGCACCAGTGTAGAAATCTGTGTGACCCCCCCCCCCCCCAAAAACAAAAAACAGCTGCTCTGCCAATCAGCCAATGAGTAAATGAAATATGGTCATTAAAGGAAAAAAGTTTGAATAGGCTAAGAAAAAACCCACCATATTCTTATGTATAAAACAATTTATTGCTTCTAAGTCAATATTTATTGTTTCTGAAGTAAGTATACCCTGTCAATTGAATTAACATGAATGGCTTTTGGATAGTTTTTTAATACAGCTCATCCAAGAAAACAAGTTAATTATTAAATAAAAGAACATGTTTACAAAAAAAAAAAAAAAAAAAAAAAGCTAAATGCACTGGGCCTGATATCACTAATAAAGTATTCAAAACTAATGCTACCTTGATTATATAATTGTATATAATTCTTTGTAAAGATAGATAATAATAATAATAATAATAATAATAATACACATTTGAATCAATTAATCAATTACATTTTATTTCTTAAGGCCCACCATGCGGCGGTACATTCGATTAGTTCTGTACATTCGCCATGACCTAAGACTTAGAAAAGTATACCGTGCACATCATCCCCTCTTTTCCAGAAAGAATTTATGAACCATAACAGTCACAGCTATTCATAACCTCAACTCACAATGGGCTTTTTCGTTTAACTGGACATGCAACAAATCATTTCATGATTTGAGTATGTCCATGGTTGGGAATCCCCTTGTTCTATATGTTGACTCCCTCATAGGACCTGTTCTGTGACCTTTCCCAGCTTGCACGCCACCTCTTTCCCACAGCTCCCTCTTGCTGCAGTTCCTTCAGTGGGACACGCCGTTCCCTTGTGTGTTTACTGGTCAAGCTGAACCACCGCAGTGGGTCTGTAAAGTATTGCCGAAGCTTCCTTTGCTCTAGACTAGGCGTTTCCTGTGCATGTGTGCCTTTTGCAACAATGCCCTAACCTCCTTTCCTTCCTTTCATTCTGTCCTTTTTCAGGACTTTAAGTGCTAAACAGGTTCTATGAGCCAAAAAACATCTGTTAGACCTTCACGTAACAAAACACTCTGGCATAACTGTGAATCCGGAATTGATACGGTACCCAAGCTTCTAAAATAATAACACTGAATAGGCAAGGTTAGATAAAAAACTAATAAATTAGGGGTTTAAATGTTATTGCTTTATGCCTCCAAACAATGTAAATGTAATGTAATCTATCTAATGTAATCTAATGTAAAACCTCCAACAAGTCATTCAATGATGAGATAATATTGTTTGTATGTACTTTTAGGATTTTAAGCATTCATTGTCATTAATTGAGCTGATACCTGATAAGAATGAATTATAGTCAAATGGAATTATAGTTATAATGAAACAAGCAATCCTGCAGCATATTTTACTGAAACTTCTGAAAGTTCTGTAACATTCATGGACCTCATACCCTCAACTCGCTGTGGGTTTAAAAATGTGTTAAGACCAAGCAAAAAAGTGAAATAACCTCTATAAATGGAAAATGCAGTTAACCGAAATGCAATTTAAAATCTGATGTAGCACCTCAAACTACATGGTGTTTAACCTGGCATGGTGGTGAAACCGATATCATTTCTGCCGAACAGCTTCAGGCTTCCTGGTTTGCATGAGATTTTTTTCTATGATCGCATTTGTTTTTTTCTGATCTTCCTAGCAGCTGGCTTTGCCTACGCTGAATAACTAATAAAGTAATGCTAAACAGCTAGTGAAAAGATTCACAATGGTGTACTGGAATTGGACCGAAACCCAAAGTGTTAACCATAGATGGGCTTTATTGCTGTACAAATATACAGGATATCCAACAATAGGCATGGATATCATGTGACACTAGCTTGGATTAGGTCCGAATATATCCCCAACAAACCAGAAATCTGCAGCAATTACACACTCTTTAGTGCACCCTTTAATTTCAGTAATGTTGCTGTGTTTTGCATATACCTGCATCCTGTATGCTCCAACCCGGGTAATAACCGATAATTCACAGTGGTATGAATGATGACTCACTCTAAAGCAGACTAAGCAATAAACACACTAAGGAAATTAGAGAGCTATTTTTTTTTTTTACATTGCAAGAGCACGGTTTGCAACTTTTCTTGCTGGAGGGTAGAATAAACCCCAAGTGCCCTAGGTTAACACTTAAATCAAGGCATGTTCCTTTTTAACCTTGTGTCTGAATCAAACAGCCGTTTTTATTTCTTTTATGAGCTAAACTGACTCCAAATATCTTTAGCAGTTCGACGACGCAGATGACACGACCAACAAGGAGTGCAACATGAGAACAACGGAGTGAAGCAATAAAATAAATGAAAAGAGATGCATTTGCAGCCTGTTTGTAATAAACATGTCTGTATGTAGATAATAACGCCTCTGAATGTCTCATTTCTGCTGCTGTAGTGTTTAAAGATTTGTGAAAGTGGAAGTGCCCGTGTCAAATGTAGACAAGTACAAAACCAGGTGTGACAGCATCACAGTGTTTTGGTCAACAGCCTTGGCTGATCCCAAACATTTTTATTCGCACCGTTTCTGATATGAATAAAAATACGAATTTAGATTTAACAAAATTGTACACTACAGAACTTCTGTTTAAAAAAAAAACAAAAAAAACAACTTGCACTGCTTAACAAGTCACATCATCATCATCATCCTGTGTCACAGATCATGTTTCCGTATGTTACAGCAAAGAAACCAGTCAGCTAACAGGTCTTTATGTTCGTCCTTCAGCATGCCTGACCCAGCCTGTCTGAGCTTGTACAAGCACTCAGCAAAAACAACATCCCCAGGCCTGGTAATTAGCTGCAATCAGAGAATATGTGTGTACAAAGTGAAACTCCACTAACCAAAGACATCAGTCAGTCTTTATATGCTTCGCTAGACCATGAGGAAACTGTAGTCCTGGTGGCCTGGACGTGACCGGACATCTTATCATGTGTGAAAAGTACTATCTCTAGCATTAAGGCTATCAACCGTAAGAAAAGAATGAAGTCCTCAGGTCAGGTCAAAACTATTCTTTATTTTGCAAATTCTTTCCTTCCTGAAAAGAAGTTGCTGATCTTAAGAAAATCTATTAGGATTAGGGTTATTTTATTTTAACAGAAAGTTTGCTATAGGTGGGGGGGGGGGGGGTTGGTTGCATATAAGTACTATTGCCAGTGTGTAATGTGTATACGACAATGTATATAATACAACAGTTAT
>JAOUQX010000040.1:14272120-14284970 GCA_028566295.1 Liobagrus marginatus
GTTTTATATCTCGGCGTCAGAAAAACTGTTGCGTGATCAGATTTTCCGAACGCAGGACGTGATCGCGCCGCGTAGCTACCTTTCAGCTGTGTATAGCAGTGGTCCAGTGTTCTTTCACCTCTGGTGGGACACGTGATGTGTTGATAAATACATCAACACCAACCGCCCTTTTACAATTTCTTTCTCTCCCTCACCCCTATTTACAGTAAACTTTCGGTCAGTCGTCAAAGCATTTCACTGTACAGTATGTTGTACCACGTATGATGTACATGTGAAATAAACTTTGAACTTGAAATCACTTTAAATGTCTGGCTATATGCAAGACTGCCAAAAAATAGATTAAAAGGTGTTAATATTATTTAGATTATTAATATTAATTAGTATATTATTATTAATAATGTAATATTTTAGCATAATTCTGCAACATTACAAAAAAGGAAAAAGAAAGAAATATATAGGAGTATGAATACTTTCTGAATTCACTGTATATAGCACTTTTAACACCAGTGTAGTTACAAAGTCTCAAATAGAAATGTAAGTCCTGTTGAGAAGGCCAGGAACATCTTTAGGATTACATCAGCAGTCTATACAGTAAGTATAAGTCGAAGAGTATCCAGGGGATAAGAGATTGGTGTAAATCTTTAGGGTATTCATGTGCGATTATTATCGCCATTAGGAGAAAATGGACCACAAGTCATCTTTAGTGAGTTTAAATGATAACTTTCAATGATATATTTAGCAGATGACAAGTTAAAGTGTTGAGCTAAAAGGAGCCTTTGTTGTTCTTGTGGCACGATCTCGTCATGTTTAATAAGTCAAGTAGGAAGTAGAAAGGAAAAAAGATGGAGAGAAACAACAGAGATAAAAGCCAAATAATCCGATTTTGCAGACACTATGTTTGCATGTTTCCGGCGAATTAAAAGAGCTGACAATGTGTGGTGGACAAACTGCCAGTCTCCCCCAGTAATACTACCTCACAGAGAAATGACCCTTCCGGTAATGATGTCAACGTGTTAATTGGTGATGAATGTAATATTGTTGTCCATGTGGGGTGTGACAAGAAAAAAGCTGTTTCATGTCCTAAATCTAACACAGGCCCAACTGAGCTTTGGCACTGGAGAGGACACGCTGAGGAGAGAGGGGTCATTTCTTTCAGCAACTTTATACACAAACACGAGTTGCTGAGCTATGAATATTCATGGGCAGTTCCTGGAAATGGTTAACATACAGAAATGGTTAAAATCTCCCTGAACGGAATCCCCAAACTTATAAGCATTCAGCAAATCACGTGTGTTTATTTGAGCGAACGTGTTTATGAAAACTCTCTACATTTTCCAGGTCAAAGGGCTCAAATGTGTGTATTGTACCCGTACAGCAGGAGGTGTAAGAGGGAAGAGTTGTGTCACGTGAGGAGACACAAAGACTCTCCACTTTAAATGCTCAATGGAAATGCAGACAATAGCATGGCATGCAGGGCATGTCTCCCTGAGGCCGGTTGTCTTTTGTCCAGGGGTTTTTGTGTGGTCCCCTGCAGAGACAAGCAGCAACATTGGAGACATTGAGATGCTAAGCTCTGCTAACAGAGAAAACCTGGTCCGAGAGACACATGGAGACGATGCTAATTTCGGAGAGTCTCCGCTGTGTATAGTAAACTACATCTGGAACACCTGCGTCTGCTTTCCGTTAATCTTTCCTAAAATGACGTGCTGATAACAGATGCTGATCATCTACATGCTGTACCACATTGCTTTCACTGAAATTTGTAAACACAAATCTGGTTTTGTTTGAAGAAATGCGAGTCCAGGAAGAGACAAAAAAAAAAAAAAAAAAAAAAAGATTCAGGATAAGCAGAGGATTTTTTTCTTGATTGTATATTGCATAGTATATTGGATGTAGCATCCAAGGCTAATAACCATAATTATAGCTGATCCATAAAACCATAGTAGCATTGTTTCTTAATTATACAACCGTTAGTGCCAGTTCACTTATCTGATTGGACTGGTGGCATTCCAAGATGATTATAGTTAGCAAAACCGCACTGGGTCATTTCGGTGGGTTATAAAAATTATAACTTTTTTTCTTCAGCTAAAGATGAAAAGGTTAAAGCAAGATCAATTCCACAGCAAGTGCCTTTAACAAAATGTATAAACCGGGCCAAATAATAAGCAAGGGAAATTATTATTATTATTATTATTATTATTAATGCAGTCTTGCACTTGAATCCCTATTGAGACTTGGTGCAGGCCTCAGTGAGGCAAGTCTGAACAAAGAAGAGACACCATGGCAGTCACTGAGTTTTATGTATGTGCGTGAGCATGACAGAATGTTAAGTGAACGCTGTGGCCCGATAAACACGTCCTGTGGTGATGGCCCCAGCTCTGGTGAGTGAATAGTCCAGAGGGTCTGCATTCCTGCTTAGACATGCATATTAACCCAATATACAAAACATGTTAAATGTAATCCAAACGTATTACAACAGAAAGTCCGATTCTTTCATTTCGCTTACGCTGAAGACATTTGGAATCATGCTCAAAATATGATCATCAGATTATAGATCAGAATATTTAGCAAACATTCTGCCAATTAGCCGACAATTTTGCAAACAAAACAAATTAAAAATATTTCAACATGTGAGTGACAGTTTCCTGATGCCCAGGAGTGTCCAGTTATAATCCAGTATAATGTATAAACTAAAGCTCTAAATGTCTAGTCTTAGTGTAAGAACTAGCGTTTGTCTGTAAAAGCTGCAATTGTTGTTAAAAAAAAAAAATACTGCACCCAACATAAAAACCATAGCGCTGCCAAAAACAGAAAAGCAAACAAGCTTGAAGTTGGAAAAATAGGGAATATCTATAAGTCATGTTTCATTGCTCAAGCATCAAAGATGTCCCACAAAAAGCATACCACTTGTGTACCAACAGTACAGCAGATGACAACCGAATGTAGGATACTGTTGGCAAAAACTATAAAACACCTATTAGACACATGAAAGTGGAGGTCGTATCATGGTCTGTGTTTGAAAGACTGCAAACCTAGTCTTTATTGATGATGTAACTCATGTAGCAGAATGAATTCCGATGTACACAGGAACATTCTGTCTGCCAATTAACACAGAGCTCTATACATCCATCTACTGGAAGCAACTTCATCTTACTATGAAAAATTATATATATATAAAAAAAAATGTATGAATAAAATTGCAGCCTAATGCGGTTTGGAAATCACGTGCTCAAATTGCAATCGTTTGGCGATTAATTGCACAGCCCTAATTTCCACTGTAATATTTTGCTAATTATTAAAATATGTGCAATATTATTTTTGGATATTTATCTGAGCCATAGAGATTTTTATACCAGACCCTGGACCCTATTTTGAGAACAACTATACAACTTTGCCCCTCTTCCATGCAGTACACAACAACACAGTTTTCCATGCAGGTACAATAAAATCCAGAACTCTACATTACCAATCCATACAGACTTGCAGCAAAATCCAATTATGATTAGCTAGTATTAGATATACTATTTAATGATGTCATAGGACATTTGTCATGGTTAAATATTTTTAAGATGTAATAAAACAGATACAGTAAGTACACAAAGCTTCATTGTAAATGCCAATACAAACTGTTGCCAGATGCTAGGAAAAAAATGGCATCCATGTTCAGCCTTTTGAAAACAGAACAATGCCTGTTCTAAATTATCGTGCAATACAAGACTAAGCACAGATTATTGTCTCTTTCAACACGCCCCAAGCGCTGGAAATACACTCATGAGTAGATCTCTGCAATCCTGACATCCAGCCTCACTGAGCTGCAGCGTGAGTGTATGTCTCCCCCTGCTGTTAATGGCTGTTAATCTGTTTAAATCAATTAACAGGGAAGACAACTAAAACACAACAGTGCTGGTCAATTATTTGCTATTTTAAATGACTTGTTAGGCAGATAACCACACCTTGTAAAATTTAAACAATGAATTTCATACATTTCATTTGACTATGTCTAGTTTTTACATTTCCAAAAACAAATTGTGCAGAATTTTCTGATTAAAATAACTAGATTACAGGAGACAGTGAATGGGCCATGGTTTGTTCAGATATTTATCTGACTATTATTATTCAAAACTACAGTGTAAAATAGTTTGTAAATAAGTTATAAAACTTCAGACCTCAGTGTTTCACGTGCTCTCAATGTGTGTTCTGTGAGTTTGTTAATTCATTTGTTTAAGGTTTTGACTGCCATGCAGCATCAATGGTTATTTTCATGTTAGGTTCAAGGTACTTTTTAATGTATTACAACAATAGGATTAATATTAATTTAAGACATATGGGGTAATTCATTTTTAAACTTACTAAGAACTTCAGTATTTTCCTTGCAAAGATTTTTTGAAGACCCCTAGATCTATATTTAAATAAATCTGCAATCTAGTGTTGCTGACAGCTCACAGTTCATTCTTGTTTTGTCATGTTGCAGCTTATGTCTGTGAGATTTATGGTTTACTGGCACCTTACAAAAGTGGTCACTATATATGGCTACTATAAATGGTCCACCCTATTTGTAAATATGCATGCGCATGATATCATCTAGGGTATACTCCCACCTCATGCCCAGACGGTTTAGGGCCATATTTATATTTATAAACTGCCCAAGTGAGCAGCACGGTGGCAGAGTGCTTAGCCTGCCTAACAGCAAGCATGGGTTCGAATCCCACCCAGGGTCTTTCTATGTGGAATTTGCATGTTCTCCCCGTGCTTGCGCGTGTTTTCCCAGGGTACTCTGGTTTCCTCCCACCCCCAAACACATGTGATTGGGCATAGGTGAATTGGCTACTCTAAATTGTCCATAGGAGTGAAGGTGTGTGTGAATGGTTGTCTGACTCTAAGTGTTAGCCCTGTGATTAACTGCCAATTGTACAGGATGTACAACGCCTCACACGCTAAGTTAGCTGGGATAGACGCCAGCGCCCCCACGACACCGAACAGGATATGCGCTAGATGATGGATGGATGGATGGATGGGAAATGCCCAAGTGTGTTCTCAGATTTCATCTATCACAACTGCATAGCTCAAAGATAAAGACTGGCCAATACGTTATTAGACTATTACACAATGACATCAGTAAATAAATGTTTAGGGACACAATGCAAAACTCAATAGTGGGTCTCTTTCTTTTTCTAATGCTGTAGTATTAAACCAGTCTTGTGAAGAACAGATTACCTAAATGGACACAACAAAACTACTACACTACGATAATTGCCGTTTAAAGCACATCCTGAGTACACTTTAGGATCTAATTGTTCATTGTTCTTTTCATATTTAGATTCATTATCAAACCCAAATCCACACACCGCAAAATAGGAGGGCAAAGACAGATATGACAATTATGAGTGTCCCTCACAGGCAGAACACACCTGTTTAAACATGTGCACACAGACACATGCATACACACAAGCCGTGTTAATAGGACTTGTCAGCATAGCGCATGCGTTGCGTTGTAGGGCCGCACACAAAGCCTGCCATTAGACAGTAAAGAGACGGACGTGAGAGGTAGCGGATAACAGATGACCACGCTGTGAGACAATGGTTCACTTTTGGTCACATTTAGAATTTAGTGACTTACATCACTGCAAAACCACATGACTTAATATAACATTAACAACCATTTTTTTCATCAAGTATGTCAGTACATTATAAACCTACACTGTGTTCCTTAACATGTACAACAACGAGTGCTGCTCTTACATTAAAATGGAAAAAACAAAAAGAAATTAAGACATTAAATGTAATTTAATGCCGATAATTATATTTTATAGAATGCTGCAATAACACCAGCACCACAATGACAGCAAATGTTTTATTTTTTTATACATCATGGAAATTTGTCGTTAACACCAATGTGTTTTAAAGAAATTATAAACATTATATAGGTCTTCCATTTGCAGCCTCATTTCATGGAGTGTCTCTTCTTTTGAATTTATAGTGTTGTGTATCACACCCACTACATCACTAAATCTTTTTCCACAGTACGCGTTGCATTCCACGCACTAAACACTGCGCGCACACACACACACACACACACACACACACACACACACACACACACACACACACACACACACACACACACACACACGCAACTTTATTCACAGTCATTTGGTTTTATATGATCTATTTATGTATATGCTGTTCTGTACAGCTACGTTCATTTCCTTTTCAATCCTAATTTTTTTTTCCCATTTCTTATTTTGACTCTATTTTAATGACAAGGACGATCCTAAAAGCATTTCACGGCATGTTGGAATGTTTATGATTGTGTAGGCGACCAATAAAATTGAAATATGTAGCTGTTAAAGAGAATCCAGGTAGAGTTTGAGCACCGACTTACACTCAAATCACCTTTCACGCATCTTCTCACCGAAAACTTACAACACAACCGTACTCCTTAATTCTTGTGTTATGGGGTGAAACTGCTTTTAAGTTGCTACTATAGAAATAATAACATAGTACAGCATAAAAAGCTTATCTATTATAAACGGAACATTGATCATCACTTTCAAACCAATCAGACTTGAGATCTTTACAGCCATGTGATACGAGTTTTAATAACCCAAAATATATACATAATTATATTTAGGAAGGGGTTTCTTTTTTGCCCTAAAGCTGAAGTGAAATGCTGATTCATGTGTTTCTCCAGCACACTGCTTATAGTCAGGCAGAAAGTTAAGCAGCACACCCCACTAAACCAACAGGTAAAGCAAACAAAGCAAAGCTACTCAGATCACGTCATTTCCAGTAGTGATTCGAAGACACTGCCATCCAAACCACAAGCATGTGCTTTCTTTTATCACAGCATCTCCAAACTGGCACAAGTTAACCACATAAAACACAGAATTCCTTTACCAGTGTTACCAAGGCAATGAGAAACCAGATCTCTCTGACTTCAACAAAAGCTGGTGCATACTTGACTGAAAAGCGTGAAGAGGACCCACCCTTATGTACTTAATTTCACAAAGAGTTAGCCTGTACTGCTGTGTAGTTATTTATTTTGTATTTATACTGGATATGTATAGTTTTATGCTTGGGTATTCATTCTTCCTCGTCCTGCTGTACTATACACGCATATTCTTCTATACTGCTCAATTGTCCTACAGGCATGACATCTCGTCCTACTGTAAATGTGTACATGGTAAGTTGATTAGCCAAAAAACAGCTAATTAGTCGCCTTCCTGCATGATAACAATCGCTACCGAGTCATTTCCTTAGAATCACCAGCAGGGAGAGCTGATGAGTGCAGGCTCAGGGGGGCACCGGGTTCAGCCACTCCAACACTGACCTCATTACGGAGGGCAGCTGTATCAGAACACAGTCATTAGCACAGTTTAAGCACTCCACTATGGAGTGTCTGATCTCTCATGGGATCCAGACAGGCTGAGCTGGAAGGTGAGACCCTGCCATGACATGAGGCTTGTCTGTGCCAGTGGTCTCTCCTAATGATTTACCTGAACACAGGCAACCTGCTGGTTCATAATTAACACGTGATATTTCTCATGAAAACTTCAAAAGTGGTTCGGGTGGGGTGTGTTTAATCAAACACCAGGGCAGAAAGTGTCACAGTGCATATTTGAATTGGCACGGAAGAGCCAACAAACACCAGCGGAAAAATGTACTAAATGCATGCACACACTTTCAACAAAAGAAAAAGTTCATTGGGGGGTTGGGGTGTGTGTGTGTGGTTGGGGGGGTTATGATTAAGTAAAAGTCAGTTATTTCTCCATGGCCCCGGTGTTACCCTTTGCTGCATGAACAAAAGCCATGTTAACCTCAGTGTTGCAATCCGACACATTTCAGCGCACAAAGTCCCTGCCTCTACCGCAGCTCCAAAAAAAAGGGATGGGCGCAAAATCTCCATTCATTCTGAGCAGGGGGAAGGGGCTCATTGATCATTGCAGCTGTGTATTTATTGAGCAAGGTAGCTTTGAACAACCATGAGGTTCTTTTTTTTTAGTATAACATAATAAGACAGCTTCCTAAAATATAAAAGTGTATGTAGCTTAGCGTTATTACACTAAACATAAACTTAAACCTTTCTGCCCACACACAAGCCTCAGACTCACAAACAAACACCAAGTAGAACAACAGCTCACGAAGCACTTAGAGAGCTTAAAGTTTTGCCTTTTTTCCCATTGTGATTAAAATGGCTATGAGAAAATCGCAGAACTGTGGAAAAACAGCTTATGTAATTATACCGGACATGGTGGAACTGGATGAGAGTGAATCGAGAGTGTTCAGTTGGGATTGAGAGTGTGACTCAGAAAGATGATGAACAGAGCAGATACAAGAACAGACAAACTGCACCGAGTGAATGAAACGGCTATATTATGACACACACGCAGGCACTTATAATTCTCTCCATCACTCTCACCACTTTGTGAAGTGTGCATTGGATGCGGAAGCACAGAGGAGCAGGTGATGAACACACGGATAAACATCTGGGCCGGAAGACCCAAATATCAATGAGCGTCTCAACGGCATCTGCACCGGGGCTCTAATTCTAGATCTGACACCACTGTTTTCTTTAACAGAAAACAACAAGCCAGCAGTGTTTACTGCTTCCAGTGCATTCGTTCCAATTTGGAATCATTTACTCTCAAATTTCTGTTTTACTCCTTTTCCAGATGGCTGTCTAGGAGGACTTTAAACCAGAGTCTTAGGCGAATAGATACATTTCTGACATGACTAGGCATTTTTTTAGGAACAAAAACCTGTCTAAAGCGGCGCCAACAGGATGATAGAAAGGTAGAAAATGGTGTTGGTCATGGCTGAATGGATGTCCCTTACATTCCTTTTTCTACCAACTCCCACACTCTCATACAGAAATGAAAACTTGCAACTTCTAGTTCTTCTTCTCTGCGTTCTTTGTACGTACAGATCATTTCTGCACATCAGCTCCGGTTAATGTTGTTGTATGTTTTATTGAATCTGTTACTACTAAAATGCACCCATGGCTTTACATCATTTGCGCAGAATAAATAACCCGAGACATTTTGAACGATATGAATTGATGGTTTAAATAGCAAATTCAAATGAAACAACAGACTTTGTTTCGTAAGACCATGAATTACGGATAGTAAGCATGAGCTAACTGAGCTAGAGCAAGACCGCTGAAATGAACACTTACTCCTGGTGTGATTGTAAACAATGAAAGGAAATAATCTGTATGACCTAAATGACACTGTAGTTACAAATAGCATTGGATACAAGTAGGGGCCACCCTCAAAAGTCAATTTGCTCACGATTGGCTGATGTTGCTGTGATTGATGGGGCATGACGTGAGAAAGAATGTCACTGATCCCACCCAGACAGCACAGACACCCAGAGACACTGAAACTAACAGTCTAGCTGAAAAAGGCTGTGCTGTGAAAACCTCAACTGAGATCCCACATACTACAGTGGAACCCCCCTGAGGAACGTGGCTGCATGCGAAAAAACGAACAACAATGTTAAAACCATGTTAACTACTCAACAGCTCAGTCTTTTTAAGTAAGAAACTGGACTCAACTGAAGAGCAGGTCACACATCATCTTCCCACGTGTCTTTAATTTGACCGCACACATCCACGTCTAAGCTGAACTCGCCAGGATGTTGTCTGTCTGCCCTCATAATTCGCTGCGCCTCAGTTTTTGTGTTCTAACAAAAAAGCTTTTGTGCCTTTGATTTTATCACCGCTTTTAAATGCCCTTCTAAACGCGTTGTTGGAGCGAACCGGGGACGTCGATGAACTTGGAGGAGAGCTGTGGGATTGGCTGACGCCAGCCGCCTCTGATTTATTAGGACATGAATCTTTGTACACCGATTTTGCTAGATTCATATATTTCTGTTCCTTTGGCTTCTCAGTGGACATATTTTAATAGCGTTGTATGAATGGGCATTAAGGTAATTGGGATAGTTTGCCTCTCTCGTCTTAGATAAAATGACCCTTGTAAAGTAAAAACTTCCAAAATAATGGTCAAATTATAAAAATGCTTGTGGTAAGTACAGTTTTCTAAGCATGCTCAAATACTGTATATATACAGGAAATCAAGCATGAAAGCCTTTAAGTCGATAGATGCAATGAAGTGAAAATAATGCCCTAAAGCTTGATGTTACACCATAAAATGACAT
This sequence comes from Liobagrus marginatus, assembly GCA_028566295.1. Taxonomy (NCBI): domain Eukaryota; kingdom Metazoa; phylum Chordata; class Actinopteri; order Siluriformes; family Amblycipitidae; genus Liobagrus; species Liobagrus marginatus. The sequence goes on from JAOUQX010000040.1 coordinate 14,282,279, forward strand.
TCTTAAATATCAAAGGATATTAGATTGACAGTAATATATAGGCATGTTACATTGTTGTACCAGTATGCGCCTTATACTGTACATTAAAGGATAATGGGTGATTGTAAAAAAATTCAAATCACAGTGAAGAAACCCAGAAAGAAATCCAGAAAACAGCCAAATATTATATATAAATAGCATGTATATGATATATAACAGTCTTATATACTATATACTGAATATATAAAAGACTGTAATCAGAAATAACAGAAAAAGATCTAAACTGATTCAAAGGCATCAGACTGTGAGTCAGTAAAGAAGACATGAGTCACATTATTACTGTCTCTCTCTCTCTCTCTCTCACTCTCTCACTCTCTCTCTCTCTCTCTCTTTCTCTCTCTGCCGAGTTGTAATTACTTTTACCTCCCTGTTGTTTCTTACCTCATTATTTCTCCCCATTTCAGCACGTCCGGTCTTGTCGCTACTAAACGACTCAAACCCTAACCTTCGATACGGTTCAGATACATTACTCCTGCTAGCTTACTCGTCTAACCTCCCAGACGATTTCCTGCTCATCTCCTGTGTCTGTCCATCTCCTGATCCCTCCAACCTGCTCCTGCTTCCTACCAGGTGACCTCGTTTCCTCTATACCTCTCCAGTATTGAATCCAAACTGAAGAAACTGCTCACTGATCCTTACCGTGTCTGTGTCCAGAGTCATACATCTAACAAACAGCTTAGATAGAAAATACACAAAATTAGAATAAAGCTCTACTGACTGATCACTTTTATGATATTCAATGACCAGCTACTGTCGCTACTACGAATTTACTCTAATTATTACTATTAATTAATTAATTAATTTAATTTTTATCTATAGTTTGAATGAGAGCTCTCAGCATATCATCTGTCATATGGAATCTGTCACAATCTCAAGTAAAAAGGAGAAGGTTCTCTAAGTTGTACGTACCGAGATATTGTTATATATCTGTAACATCACGTCAGGAATCACCGGAGTATTAGTACTTCCGGTTCACCATGACGTCACTTCCGGTTTAAGGTGTGGCCGCGACGAAGCACTTCCGGGTCGCGGGGTATATAACCAGCGCGACCACTAGGGACATTGCGAAGTATTGTTTGCAACAAACGTACCAAGCCGGTACCAGCGTGCGTGCGTGCGTGCGTGCGTGCGTGCGTGTGTTCTTATCTGCCTTTCAGAAAGACCTTTGACTTCCAAGCCTGCTCAGCACAGCCTGCCTCTTTTGGAGTGTTTCACAGCCACAGCCACGACTGCACCTGCCCTGCCACCACAGCCTTCTGTCCTCCTGTCTTCACTTCAGTCTCACCACGTTTGTTTGTTCACCTATGCTCACCTCTGTGCACTAACTGAAATAAACGGCACTTGCATTTGAATCCCAAACCTCCTCCTTGTTTTGAATGTTACAATATCGATATATATATTTATATATGTCCTTATATCTTTAAGGGTTCGTTTTCTCGAGCTAATAAACTACTAGATAGATTCATCTGTGTTTTGTTTACTCTTGTTTACTTGACCTTTTTTAAATCATCTGTTTTTATAGTTTCACGTGTATGGTTGGAATCTGTCACTTCCTCAAGTACAAAGGAGAAGGGTTTTAAATTGTAAACATTTACATTTACAGAATTTGCCAGACGCTCTTATCCAGAGTGACTTACAACCGAGCTGTTGAGGATTAAGGGCCTTACTCAGGGGCCCAGCAGTGGTAGCTTGGAAGTGCTGGGAATCAAACCCAGGACTTCAGATCAGCAGTCCAACACCTTAACCACTCAGCTACCACTTCCCCCATAAACACCTATAGACATATTGTCCTTATATGTATATGAAGCACTTTTTAACCACTATTATCAAAACAATTATTGAAGGACTTTTCAGACACATAATATTTTTATGTCCATTAAAGTCCTGAAACGGTGCATTGAAGCAGTTCTAGTGGTTTGCGGCGGCTCGAAATCTTCCCGACCCACTTTTTTTTTTCTTTTTTTTCTTTTTTTTTTTCATGCTATTTCTCGTGCATGTTTATGCGTTTAATGTCTGAGTAGCATTTCACTTTCGCCAGTCACATTAAAACGTGCTATCCAGTACAAAAGTCCTTCCTTAACTGTAGAAGTGAACTACTCCTTAAGGCCGTAGGAGATGAAACCCACCATATGGGTGATGAATGACAATTGTCCAAAACATCCTGTTTTTTTGGAAACCTTCTACAAATTTTCCAACCTCTTCAGTTAATAATAACTATAAGAACTGAAGTACACAGACACTGCAGTTACTCACTGACTCTTTCTTTTTTTAAATGCTAAATTTATTGAATCATCTATTTGACTAAGACGCATCTATAGTCTGTTTGTGCTCGCTGAGACATGTAATAGAATAAATATAACTACAGTTTACACAGTTGTACACAAAGAACAGATTGGCTTTTCATATCTGACTCTTCACGAAGGCTAGTGTGTGTTTTCTAGCTTGCAGTGCTCTGGAGTGTCTCTGCCTGGTTCCTTTAGCTCTTATAGTGCAGCCATTATGGGCTTAAAAACATGGCCACCTAAATTAGGGCTGCTTCACATTCACATGCCATACTCAATCCAAGCAATGAGCTCTGACATGGACCATGAAGCCATGCCTGCGTGTATGTGTGTGTGTGTGTGTGTGTGTGTGTGTGAGAGTGTGGGGGTGT
>JAOUQX010000040.1:14305740-14336066 GCA_028566295.1 Liobagrus marginatus
CTGGGATATGCGGAATCAAAGCATTTCACTGTATGTTGTACTGTATGATGTGCATGTGACCAATAAACTCAACTTTACTTTTTCTTCGAGTCTACCAGTCGACCCGTTTCCTCGGACACCACTTAAAGAATTTCCACTATACGTTTCTGTTCACAAATTTCTGAGCAATATTTAGAGACTCAATCATGTCAGTATCAAAATTATGGAGATCAAATTTTCACCTCATTCAAAATATTATAATTTAGTGTTTCTTAGCCAGGGGTCTTCAGACCCCTTGTGGTTTGTGGCATAATTACAGGGGGTTACTTAGTAAATGGGATGTTTCTAACCGTATTTTAAATATGTAAGTACTGTAAATTGTATTTTGGCTACATTTTATAAGTATTCTTTAATTACATTTTTATAGCATTTAAAGTTCTCTATTTTACATATTTTATTTTATTGTACAATATGTATTTTATCACACACATCTCTGCTGTGATTTTTTTATATAGAACTAAATTTTGGTCTTATATATTAGTTAACTTATAATTACAGTTACCGTTATAACTCAATTGTGTTATAATTGTGTATATAACTAAATTGTGGTCTCATATTTTAGTTAACTTATAATTACAGTTACCGTTATAACATGATGAATATGACTCTATATGCTTTCATTCAGACACCTAGCTGCTAAAATATTCTGCTGAAAGTGAGACACACAGGCTGAAGTGAGGCTGGCACGAGGAGAGGAATGGATGTCTTTGGTGGAGCACCCCGGTTTCTGGCCTATCCACGTCCTGTGGTGGTGCAGAGTGGAACGGATGCAGTCCTTAAATGCCAGATTAGTGGGGATCCCAGACCAGCAGTCATATGGGAGAGAAACAATGAGAAAATCCAGACAGGTGGCAAATATCGTGTGTTTGAGGATGGCAATGTTTACAATCTCATCATCACTATGGTGACAGCAGAAGATGGTGGGCAGTACATATGCAAAGCTAAAAATTCAATAGGGGAGACATATGCTGCAGCAACATTGAAAGTAGAAGGCGAAGCTCAAGAGATGGAGCTGAGAGAGGAGAACAAGCCCCGGTTTCTTATCAAACCCCTTTCTACACGAGTGGGTCGAGGAGAAGACGCCGTCTTCTCCTGTAAGCTGTGGGGAAAACCTAGGCCAGAGGTGGTATGGGAAAAGGATGGCAAAAAGCTAAATGAGATCTTCGAGAGTACACATTTTAGTGTCGGGTACCAGGATGGAGGATGGTTTCAGCTGAAGATTTTCAAAACCAGGGCACCTGATGGTGGAGTGTACACATGCAAAGCCAGAAATGAGTTTGGTGAGAGCCTGGCTGGAGCGGTGCTGTTGGTGGATGCTGGCCCTGGACATGAAGATGAGGGAGCACGAAATGGTTATACTAACGGCCAGTGGAAGGGGAATCAGGGAAAGCAAAGAACCAGTAGACATGTTGTAACAAGGCTAAAAGAAGGCCCTTTGCCGGCTTCAGCCAAAGTAAAAATGTTTGCTGTGACGGAAGGAAAGCATGCCAAATTTCGTTGCTATGTTACAGGAAAACCCAAACCAGAAATTATATGGAGGAAAGATGGTCGAATTATTTTGTCTGGAAGGCGTTATCTCCTATATGAAGACCGAGAGGGCTACTTTACACTTAAGGTACTCTACTGCAAACAACAGGATAATGGAGTATATGTTTGTGCTGCATCCAACACTGCGGGACAAACCCTAAGTGCAGTCCATCTTTTTGTAAAAGGTATGTATATAATGCGAGTATGAATACCGCTTGCTATGCTATCACTTACATGAAGCTTAATTGTGCAATATGGACAAAGTTTTGCTTAACCACCAGCAATGCATTAGGATTTTTACAGCCATGAACAGGCAATGTTAGAATCAATTATACAACAACTTTACCAAGGAAGACCGTGTGATAGTGTGACTACACAGTCAGAAAAATATGTGATGACAACTAAATCTGGTTTAGATTCCTTCATTTACAACGGCCTATTGCTGTCTTTTGCCATCGGTTACAGTTGATTTTGTACTTAATCCAACAGCATGGTGATTGTCTTTTCATATCACAGTAAAAAAGTGCTGCTCGTCTCTTCATAGACTTACCATTATGGGTTTTTTTGGGATTCATTTTATTACGTTCAGTTGAAATACCGATCAGGCATAACATTATGAACATTATTTACTAGGCATGTGCGGAATACCGTCGGAAGGTATGGAAACGGATTTGGAAAAACCGTTGGAAAAAAATTCTGTCAAAATGGTTTTCCGTATTCAGCATGGAATTTCCGTAGTAATACTTGTGTAGCAGAATGTAGCAAGGGCATATGGTCGGAAGGGTAAAAGTTAGTCACTACTGACTACGCCTTAATATAGCAACGGACATCAATGTGCAGATAGAGCACAGAACTAAACAAAATGATATTGTTAAAAAAGAGAGGAAGGCAGCCGCCAACCAACCATTATACGATAATCTTTAGTTATAATTTAAAGCTATAATTTAACAAATAAAACAAATTATCGCTTTTTTTTTTTAATTAAAGCTATAATTTAAAAAATGCGCAAGACCTTTACCCTAGGCCGCACAGGCATCTTGATGCGATCTAGTTAGTCAAACACTTAAGAGCGAACGCAGCATAACAGCAAGAGGTGGAACTCAGGCACTGATGTAAAAGCGCATACTATGACTGACTTACCAGTTTAACAAAATTTAACTAAGATGATAAATGAATCCGAACCGCGTTTTTTGCACTATTACGAACCGAAACAAACCGAGCCGAACTCTTAGAAAACAGACCAGAACCGACTTTGAAAAATCCATTCGGCACATACCCAACTTTTATATACATATAAGATCTCTGAACGTCAACCTTGTCTTGTCACCATCAGAACCACCTGTAAGATTCAAACAACCACTCAATGACCTTGAAGTCTGGGAGCAGGAACAAGCAATCCTTGAGTGTGAAGTTCCAGAAGACTCTGTGCCTATTACATGGTATTTAGAAGACAGGAGGCTACAGCCAGGGGCCAAATATGGGATGGAGGAGTGGGGAACAAAGCGGCGACTCACGATTCGGGACATGGGAGTTGATGATGATGGAATCTATCTCTGTGAAATGCCAGATGGAGGAAGAAGCATAGCTGAGGTAACTGTCAAAGGTAAATATCTTAGAGAACTATTTTTGAAGCTGGGATACAATACAACAAAAGTCACCATTAAAGTTCAGTTGTATTGACTATCAATTTACCGTTTCACCGCCTTATCATAGGTACAATCCTAAGAAAGCTGCCCAGAAAAGTAGACGTTCTTGAAGGGGAAAATGCTGCTTTCTGCGTGGAGGTAGAAGAAGAAGAAATGGACATTCACTGGTATAAAGATGGGACAGAGCTAAGGGAGACACATCAGACCATAATCAAATCATTTGGCAGAACCCACATCTTGGTCTTTGTTAATACTACACCTCAAGATTCTGGAATGGTCATTTTCTATGTTGGCAGATCCAAGACATCATCGCAGCTAAGGGTGAAAGGTTAGAAACGATTAATATTTAACCAGTCCAGCAAGCCGTAACTTGCTCATATACAGTATGCATAATAGAGGTCAATAGAGGTCAAATGATGATCATACCGCAATACATTTTTAATGATTAAATCAGCAAGTAAAAGACTGCCTTAAATGCATTAGAGATATTATCTTGCTTAGCATTTTTATTGTGCTCAAAACATGGGTGATGCTGGTAAAGATACATGGATGTGTCTTTATTATTAGTGCTGGTCATTTATTAAGAAGATTTGATGGATTAGGAACAATACTATTTTTTTTTAAAATAAAAATGCCATTACCTTTTCCCCAAGATATTATTTCCACTATAATCTGCTAACTGATCCACTATAATTATATACAAGCAAAAGCATTTGCTGCAAAGTTAACATACTGAGATCATACCAAATTGATGGTCCCTGGGCCACTAAGCATCCTCGTTAAGTGCAAAATATTCACATAGAGATTAGTTTGCAAAGTTTACAGTTGTGCAATCTAGTCAATATCTGTCAGTAAGTGTACATTAAATAGCCATACTTATAACAACGGTTGCCTGGGTTCTTTTGGACATATAGTGAAATAATTTACTTTCTTTTATTGTTGGATGTTTTACATTCTTTCTCAGCTGTTAGGCAATGTCCACCTAGCTGCCCTGTGGGAGTTCAGATAAACACAGAGCATGCAAATGCCGCACTCTTGTCCTGGGTCCCTGCACAGGACTGTCGGAAGAACCCACCATCAGGCTACATCCTAGAGAGACAAGAAATAGGATCCCAGGAGTGGCTACAGTGCCTAACCACAGACTCCGCTACCTCAGTGGAAATTCTTGGTGACAGTGTTCCTTGTGAGGCTGACTACAGGTTTCGCATCTGCAGTATCAACAAGTATGGAAGAAGCGGATATGTGGAGTTCCCTCGGGCAGTTCATCTGGGTAACAAAATGCTAAAACATTTACGCTAAACCTTATTGCAGATGCCCTTATCCAGAACAACTTGCTTTTATAGAATAAAACAGTAGGCCTTGCCCAAGGGCACAGCAGTGGCAGAGTGGTAGTCCTGGGAAATAAACCTGAAACCTTCTGATCAGCAGTTCAACACCTTTAACACTAAGCTACCAATTAAAACTACTAGTTAGACTACACTAGTAATTTAGTAATTTTCTTTAAATAGAATTTCACTACTAACACTTTTTAGGTCCTTAATCTGTCCAGCCAACAAAAACATTCTTTTTATTATTGATATCGTTTTTTGCAGTTCCAGTAGCAAAAATACAAGCGCCTTTACAAGACGCACTGGTGCCTGAAGGCCAGGATGCCTGTTTTTCTATTGAGCTGTCTGCCTCAGTCATAGGCACTTGGTTTTGGAATGGCACCCAAATTCAAGATGATGAACGCTTTCTCGTTAGAAGATCTCGAACCCACCAATCGCTTCGAATTCGAGGGGTACGAGAGGCTGACAATGGAGCTGAAATCACTTTCATTGCCTATGGAATTCGTGATTCAGCAGCCCTATACATACAAGGTGAGCACCTGCTTGTGTCTTGGGGTCAATACTGGGGCTACATTATATATTATTTTTTAATTACTTCAATTGGAATTACACTTTCTTTTCAATATGCAGCTCCACTAGTTAAATTCACTCCATTATCTGAGATGGACCGAAATAAGTTTGTGGAAGTAGGTAATCCAATTGTCCTCTACTGTGAGCTGTCAGACCCTGAAGCACCAGTCCGCTGGTATAAAAATGGAGTTGAACTGCATTCTTGTGAAGGTCTTCACATCCAAGCAGAAGGAACAATGAGAAGAATTGTAATTCAGTTAGCAGAGTTCTCCCATTCAGGGGTTTACAGTTGTGATGCCATTGATGACGTCATCAGGTTCAATGTAGAGGTTGAAGGTAAGTGAAAAAATCACTTTAATTTAGATCATCATCAAAATTAGTAAGCACCATCATTTGTTGAGCTCTTTTGTGTTTTTGTGTTCGTAATGATTATTTTTGCTGTGCTATGTTGTTAGTTTGTGCAATTAATCCAATCATTGCAACAGCTTTAGAACTGTGTTGAAATTAAAACTAACATTGATCCAATCACCCATAGCTCCACCCGTGAGGTTCTTGCCACTTCCAGACATAGACAGAAACCAGTCCATTGAAGCTGGATGTCCAATTGTTTTACAATGTGAGCTCTCAGATCCAAGTGCCAAGGTTGTTTGGTACAAAGATGAAGCAAAACTCCTCCCACAAAGTGGACTAGACTTCCAGTCTAATGGAAGCAAGCGGGCACTGGTAGTAGAAAAGGCTGATTTTCTCCATTCTGGAGTATACGGCTGCAAGACAAAAGGTGCTGCTATCCAGTTCAATGTGGAAATCAAAGGTAATCAAGTGGCTTTATTTACACTGCACAATGTGTAGCTAACCACTAACGAGTACAGCAAAATCCTGCCAAACATTGTGTTACTGAACTGTCTGCTAAAATTGTTGGAAACGAATGTTTAACGTCTTAACATGAAATTCTAGTAGTGTTTAGAACTCAAAAAGTAAGGATTAAAAAAGTCTTTAAAATATCTATAGCTCCACCAATACGCTTCTCAGTTGATCCGGACACTGAAAGAAGAAAGTGCTTCGAAGCAGGAGGCACCATTGTCCTGCAGTGCGAGATATCAGACTCTTCTGGGCAGGTCTGCTGGTTCAAGGATGGGAAGCAAATTCTTACACAATCCGGTGTAGACTTTCAATCGGAAGGCTGCTTAAGGAGATTAAATATTGAATCAGCAGCCCTGTCACAATCTGGTGTGTACAGGTGCACAACAAAAGATGACATCTTTGAGTTTCAAGTTGAGGTTAAAGGTGAATCTTGCCCTTTCTTCTTTGTTGCTCTTCAGAGATATTCTATGACACCTCAGGATAGTTATAGGACCTTTAAAGGATTTTTTCTTCAGTTCTAACATTTTCAAATATTTACTTTTTAGCTTCTGTTGTGTTTTAATATTTAAGTAAATCTTGATTATTCTATCATCAATCACCATTTGCAGCTGTGCCAGTGCAGTTCTTGCCTGTTCCAGAAGTTGAGAGGTACAAATGCATTGAGGCTGGCAACAGTTTTGAACTTTGCTGTGAGGTATCAGATCCCACAGCGGATGTTTACTGGTATAAGGATGAAACAGAGATCCTGATGGGCACTGGCTGGGACATACAGGCAGAAGGCACACTGAGGACGCTGGTAGTCCAGTCAGCGGAACCCAGCCACTCTGGGCTCTACAGCTGCAACATGCCTGATGACTCTGTACAGTTCACCGTCGATATGAAAGGTGATTTATGTCTTTATAAGACGCATGTACATCTACTAGCTTATAGCTGCATTTATTTAGAAGCGAACTAATGGAAAAAAAAAACTGTCTGTGCTGCAGAAAGCTGCTTTTATGGTCATGCTTCTTATTTATGCATCTTGATGCTACTGTTACATTGCATTGTGTATTTAACTTGCTTTTTGGAAAAAGGTCTGAGAGATCACAGATTAGTTCGTCTGGGAACTTTATTCTCAAAGTTTTACTGTTATGTATATATTTCACAATAAGCTCCACCGGTGAAGTTCTCAGCATTCCCAGGGGTTGTGAAGAACCAGCTGTTTGAAGCAGTCTACCCCACTGAGCTACACTGTGATATCTCAGACCCACCGGCTAAGGTGTGTTGGTATGAAGATGGAGTAGATCTCATCTCAAAAATTCCACCTTATTTCAAAATGGATGATACCAGAAGAAAGCTTGCTATGAAAGCAGTACAGTCCTCTGAGTCTGGATGTAAAAAGTGTCCGAGAAAGGATGAGGCTGTCCAGTTTAATGTACAAGATGAAGGTGATTTTAAAATTTTACCTTTAACCGACAATGCTTTAGCCTGCCATCTAACTAACTGTGTGCTTTGTTTAGGTTTTTAGTTAGCTTTGTGTGGTATTTGTAATGAACCTTGTGCGTATTCATGGATTTTAATAGCACTCAAACATATGCATTTAATTAATGGTCACCAAAAGTATTCTTTTATTAATGATGACCTTTAGCGCCACCTTTGAAAAGGCTGGATATCCCTGATGTTGAGAAGAGCAAATCTACTGTTGAAAGCATCTCTACTGTGCAACAATGTGGCATATTGAACTCTATTGAACATAACTACCAGCTAAAAGAGAAGAACGAGATATCACCGGATGAAATTGAACCTGAACCTCAAATTAAGTCGGAGGTGCCTATAAGAACTGTAAAAATGAAATCATCCGAGACACCAGACAACGGAATAAAACGACCTAGGATGCCAGTTGATCATACTCACATGGTTAATACACACAAAGGTGGTTTACCACTATTTTTTGTACCCCATTCTTAACTAGGAGCTTTATTCTAATTGAAGCGTGGGAGCTTATTTTCTTTCTTTGTGGCTTTCCTAACAGCCGAGCAGTCTCACTCTGAAGGTGAGACCTCTGATGACACTGTCCAGTGCACTGTGGATATGAAAGGTGATACAACTGCTGCTCCATACCGTTGCACACTTAACCTAGTGCATCTGCGCCACTAACAATGGTGGTGTGTAACCTTTCTAAGGCTGTGCCTAAAGATGCTGAATCCATGCACCTTGGTTACCCGTTCTTGAAAATGCTTCCCAAACTAATCCCTGCTATTTTATCTTAATCCAACATCCAGTTGGTCTGCAAGCATTTCTTCCCAGCTAACAATCATATAATTGTGTAGATTTGATTCTTAATTGCAGTACATCAACATCAGACAATTTTCCATTTGCTTCAGTCCTCTTACTTAATGCTAGTCAGATCAAGCATAATGTCTTGAAGTGTCAATAACGTTTAGATAAACACTAAATATATGGTGTAAAAATGAATGAAAATGAATGAAATGCTGAAAGAAGCAGAACAACTAACTTTATACAATTAGCAAGCAAAGTTTTTTGTTGTTACCGTTGCCTTGATCTGTGTAACATGTTTCTAGACCACTCTGTCATATGGTCGTCTCTCTTATTTTTTGCTCTTTTATTTGTTTAAGATAAATCTTGACAGTAATAACCACTTAGAACAGCTTTTTAAATCAGCTTCTTATTAAGAAAGTGGAAACCCACTGAAACTTTTCTTTGTGCACATCATGCAACTATAGCTGCATCCGTCCCTGAAATTCCAAAGACCAACATCATTACGGAAAGCTCGAGTGTCACAGACGGTTCCGAGTTCGCAAACAGCGAGATCGTTAAGGAAAGCCTGGGTTTCCCCCAGGAAACAGCAATCCCTGTGTTGACCAAGAACATGGTCAATATGGAAAGCTTAAGCTTTACAGACATTCCTGAACTCACAAAGAGCAAAGTCCTTAAAGAAAGCTGGAGCTTTACTGCAGTTCCTGGCTTGCCTGAGGCTGAGAGCATTAAACCAAGCTCAAGCTTCACATACTGTTCTAAAGTCTCAAAAAGCAAGAGCTTCATAGAACATCTTGAATTCTCAACGGACAAAAACCTTAAAAAAAGCTCGAGCTTTACAGCAGTCGCTGACTTTACCAAGACTGAGAACACAGAACAATGCTTAAGCGTCACAGACGGTTCTGAAAGCAAGAACCGTAAGGAAAGTTTGAGCTTCGCTGCAGATCCTGACTCAGCCATGGCCGAAAGCACTAAAGAAAGCTTAAGCCTCATAGATGATTCAAATGTTTCAAAAAGCAAGAGCCTAAAGGACAGCGCAAGTTTCACAACAGATCCTGAAGCGGCTGAGACTGAGAACACTAAAACAAGCTTAAGCATTACAGATCATTTTGATTTTGGAAAAAGCCACACCCATAAGAAAAGCTTGACAGCACATTCTAAGGTGGACAAGACTGAGAACAGCAAGGAAAGCTCAAGCTTTTCAAACTGTCCCGAATTCATCTTTCAGCAAAGCCACAGTTTAACAGCTGTTTCTGAATTGTTAATAAAGGAGAACATAGAGGAAACCAGTCCAACACAAGCCCAGCATGCAAAATTGGACTCCACTGCCCTATCCGTGGTCTACATGAATGAAGAACTACCACAACTTCAATGTGTTAAACAAAAAACAGATTGCAGTCTCCAAGAAGACGACAGAAGTTGCATCAAAGTACAAGATCTTTGCGCGGATAACGAGGTTTTAGCATGTAAGGTGTATCATGAAGGTGATTTAAATAGCTCTATCATTCAGCAAGTGATGATGAGAGCAAAGTACATCCCATTGTCAACATCTTAAACATATTTAATATTTAATGCCATTCTTTTTTTGCAGTCTGATTCATTAACTCAATCTAAACATCTTGAAAGTTGGTTAAAAATAAAACATAAAAAAAGGGAAAGTTGCATGGCTTGCCAACATAACTCTATAGGTTATCAGATTTTTTACTAGATTATTCCAGTGGCCTGACCTAAACACCTTAAAATTAATCCATTTAGAAATTATATTCACAACTAACAAAACCCATCTTCCCATGAAAACATGCCCATGACTGGAAACAATGACTGAAGCCACTGAATTTTTAAATAATCTTTAAAAGATTTTAATCTTTAATAAGATTTAAATTTTTAGTTAAAGATGATTTTTTCAGATTGAAGCTAGTAAATGTTATATGAAGTAGGTTTAATCTTAATTTCACTATCAAATATCAGCCCCAGTCATTGTTTTATTATTATCCTTACTAGTATTAAAAATCTATCGATCTATGTGCATCTGGACACACTCTAATTGCAAAGATGAATATCTCAGCAGCTCAAGACATGTCCGATGAGAAGGCCTTTGAAGCAGCCTGTCTCACAGATCTGGGTGAGGTCTCTGAAATGAAGGCCCAAATCTTTGGGCACGGAGACATTTTAAAAGTACAGCAACAAGATGAGAAAAACATGAATTCACCTCTGACTTTAGAGGAACAGTTTGCCTGGTTATCAAAAATACCTGACAAAGAGGTGTTGACAGCTGAGGCAAAGAAACAAAGTGTGATGCATCAAGACCAAGTGAAAGGTGACTTAAGGCTGTGTCTATTAATTAGCATAAACGCAACTAACACTGCATTTTTTCAGACATTCTTTAATAAAGAAAAGCCAAATTTTTCTTTTAAACTTATTTAATACATGAATTTGTCTCTCCAAACCTGAAGCACCTTCACCTAAACCAGTCAAATTTGTACCACTCCCTGAGATTGGCAGGACCAAGACTATTGAAAGTGGTATGCCTCTAGTACTACAGTGTGAAATATCAGACCCAGATGCCCCCGTATGTTGGTTCAAGGATGGAATACAACTCCAAAAAAAAAACGGATTAGTGATCCAATCAGAGGGCTGCATACGAAGGCTGGTTGTTCCGACTGCAGAGCTTGGGCACAAAGGGGTGTACAGCTGTGAGGCAATGGATGATGTCATAAAATTTAAGGTGTATGTCAAAGGTGATTTAAAACCTAGTTTTAATCCACATTAAATACACAAAAAACACAGTTCAGTTCATTAAGCATTCAACTTTTTGCCATAACAAAGTTATATTAATAATAATATATTTAGAGATAAGAGTCATAATACTATTCATGAAAATTTATTATACCTTCACTTTAGTGGAACTGTTTGACTTTTTACAACTCTTCAAATTAGATAAACTCTTTGGTTTCCTAATTACATTTCTTTATTTAAGTGACATAATTTAAACTTAAAGCATACCTGCAAATAAAAGCTGCTCCTGCAATTAAAACATGATCAATTAAACTCTTTAGCTACACGGCCAAACAGCACAACGCTCACTGAGACTGAGAAGAATGGAATAGCATCCAATGACGAAGACAATGCCAGTTTTTCACAAAAAGATCCTATAGATACTAAATCTCCGGTCTGCTGGTACAGACAGGAGCAACAACAGATCCAGGAGCATCTCAGTGCATCTCTCAGGACATCTCTAATTCAATCAGAAGAGATCAGATCAGAAGACATCAAATCAGCTGACCGGTCTGACTCTGACGTATACAGTTATAAAACAAAGGATAACAACATCCTGAGTTCTAAGATTCCACCAGGTGATTCTTCAGTCATCTTTGACATCTCAACCCATCTGATCACATTACTAATCCCTTCAGTCATGCAATGGTCACTTACAATCATTGTGCTGACTTCAGTTCAATTTACAACTTTTTTTTTATTTTTTTTATCTGAGCTAATTATGTGTTTTACAGCATGTGTTCAAAAACTTAACATGTAGCAACAAAAGCACATGGATTAAGTGAGGTACATTTTTTTTTGTTTAAACACACCAATGTTCAGTGTTATGTAATAGATAATGTCTCAATTAATTCATATATTTTAGACACTACTACAATTATGCAGGGTTTATCATAATATCTAGCAGAAATTTTCTGAGTTTGACACATAGTTAAATTGTAAGGCTTTTTATTTGCAGGACCAATCAGTAAAATAGTAATCTGAAGGATCCAGTAATTTGCATGATAATTAAAGGCAGACTTAAATATTTTAATGTTAACAACCCACTTACCCAATATACAAGGAGTACCATTTTCCATTCGATTTTTTTTACCTCAGTATTCTATTGCCTATTTGTAATCATTGTTGATTTGTTATTATTAATAAGCTTTATTCATTTACTCTTGCGCTACTAATTGTACATTACATCCACACTATCATTGTCTGTCTTCTTTCTTTGTCTAAGTGTAATTATTCATAGATTTGCTTAGATTTATTGATTGTTGCATACATGTTCTTATTGCCATTTAATGGACCTTCATTTTTCTTATATGTCAATTATGTCAATGCAATAATTTGGTGCAGCTCTTAATATCTGTATGGATTTAGTACAATTAATTAACCACACATTCTATATGGACTAAAAATTACAAATGTACCTCTCTATAATGATGCCCACAGTACCACCGGTGATCTTCTCCACCATGAGTGAAGCTCAAATGAACATATCTGCTGTAGTTGGAGAGCCGTTTGGACTGGAATGTGAGGTCTCAGATGCTGCTGCATCTGTGTGCTGGTACAAAGAGGGAAATAAACTGACACCTGAAGCTGGAGTTTTGGTACAGTCTGATGAAACAATGAGAAAACTGTTTGTTGAGTCAGCGGAATTATCTCACCGTGGAACATACAGCTGCAAGACAGATGCGGATGCAGTCACATTCAACGTTGTTATTGAAGGTATTCTTCTATTCTTAACAGTCCAATAGTTGTAAAACGGATTACCAGATTGACATTGTAGAATAGTGAGTAAGTAAGAAATCCTAAATGAAAAATCTAAATGCTTATGTAACAGGAAATATAATCTAATGATTTTTTTTATATCTTGAATTGTAATTCATGTATATCTCTAATAACATATAGATTGTACCAAACAAAAACAAAACATTCTCTAAACTTGTTTCTAAACTATTTTAAGTCAACATCATGTTTTTTTTCTATTCACAACTATGTAGCTGCATCGACATTTATACCACTTTCAGAGATGGAGAGGAACACGCCCATGGAATTAGACTCACCGACTGTCTCAGAAGATGAAATTTCTGACTCTGAAACAAAAGTTAACTGGAATAAAGATGACATACAAATCATCTCAAGCAAAGGAAGAACTATCCAAAGAGATGAAAATGTGAGGAAATTAACAGATCTTCAATCAACGGAGCTGTCTGATACTGAACATTTCATCTGTGGCAGTCCTGACGATGCGGTGCCATTCAAGATGGCGAGTCAAGGTGATTTCCCTTTACAATTCAAACAAATTAACTATTTATTAAGTATGAATGAATGAATACACACACACACACACACACACACACACACACACACACACATACACATACACATACACACACATATATACACATAAAACAGGTCTCCAGTTTGTAATTATATTCCCTTGGTTTTACCTTTACCACTACAAGACGGGTTTCAAGGAAGGTAGTGATGGTTGGGGTAGAGCGAACGCCCTCATGCTGAACAAAATTAATTAAAACATGAAATAGAACATATGGGCAAGAAAAAAATTTACATAAAAAGAAAATGTAAACTATTAGTGTATGTTATTACAAATGGCATGACACATGGAACAAGCGTAATTATGTAGGTTTATAATAATCATATTACTGTTATGCAACACTGCCAAAGATGATACTATTTTTTGATTCACCTGACGTTGTGCTTGTCTCTAACATTCCACTGAAGGTAGTTTACTTGAAAACTATGCCTTTAATTCATTTACAAACATAAAATATGCCTTGTCCATCGTCACTGGTGCGTAGGATAATCCAGATAAAAACGTCATAGGGTCTTTGTATACTTCTGAGTCAAACAGTACCATTTTTTCTAAATCTTAAACATTTCCGTAGCTACTCCCATAAGGTTCTCAGCCCTTCCGGAGGTAAAAAGAAACAAGCTCATTGAAGCAGGCTGCCCCATTATACTTCAGTGTGAAATCTCTGAGTCAGCTGCCCAAGTATCCTGGTTTAAAGATGGAGTGACTCTTCTTCAAGACACTGGACTTGACATCAAATCAGAGGGCAGCATGAGGGCTCTGATCATCCAATCAGCTGAGCTCAAACATTCGGGCATGTATAGCTGCAAAGCTGGCGATGATCATATAGCATTCAGGGTGGATGTTACAGGTGATTTTGAGTCCACATATTTTCTCAAAAACACTAACACAAATAACGCTTCATCCACTAAATGCCTTTAACTTTTTTTTATGAAACTTTAACAAGTAAATGTAAATAACCAAATAATAAAAAGACTGGAGATTGTGCTCAATGACTGCTCCACTTAAATAAAAATAAAAAAATCAACTTTTGTTGTTCAAAACCAACCCATTTAAGGGGTCCATTAAGGGATTATATAGTTTTCATCTCTTTAATGTTAATTCTAATTGCCTAGTGAATCCACCACATATTTCAGAAACAACATGTAACAAAAAGCAATTAAAACAATTGCAACAGTAAAAAAATAAATTTAAATAGTAATTGTTTCTTTTAATGAATGAAAACAACCCTAGCTTCACCAGTGGCCTTCACACCCCTCCCTGAGACTGAGAAGACCAAGTCATTTGAAGCAGGCTCACCGATCTTTCTCCAGTGTGAGATAACTGATCCGACTGCTCTGGTCAAGTGGTACAAGGATGGGACTCAGATCCTTCCTCAATCTGGAGTTTTCTTCCAATCCGAGAACACCATGAGGACATTGGTTATCCTATCAGCCACGTTTTCCCAATCTGGTGTTTACAGTTGTAATGCAGCTGATGATTTCAGCGAGTTTTATGTGGACATTAAAGGTGACCGCCAAAGTTTCTGAACCACTGCCCTATGACTAACAAACATATCCCTGTGTACTGTACGACTTTCATTAGATGAAATCAGTGGATCCATTCTGCAGCTTCTGTATATGCTAGACAATCATTTTCTGGCTGTAGTTGTCATCTACCCATCTTCCAGGTGCTTTCTGTTTATAAAAGAGTCATGCAAGAACATGTCCAACTGCAATTCATCCTCATAAAGCTTTAATTAATGTGATTTTTAGTTTGGCTGTTAAGAGTGGAGACCATCAGCAACACTCGATAATGCATGCTGGATATGAAAATGATATATAAATAAATATATAGAAGAGGGACTCCAGAAATGAACTGGTGTAATTATTTTCTCTTACAGCACCCCCTGTGACATTTGCCTACATCCCAGAGGAACAGCTTCACAGAAATGTAGTGGAACAAGACAATCTTGTCCTTTGTTGTGAGGTGTCCAGATCTAATGCTATTACCCAATGGTACAAAGATGGAGTTGAGATACAGACCAGTAACAAAGTCAAAATGGAGACAGAACACAATAAGCGAACACTAATTATCCAGTCGGTTCAAATGTCGGATGCTGGCACCTACACGTGTCGTGCAGGAGGTAGCGCTTTAATATTCAAGGTTAATGTGCGAGGTAAGTATACTGAAGAAACAGTAAAGTTTGACATGCGGTTTGTTATACTCTTGGCATCTACATTCTAAGGAACAAATGCACATTCATGCAGCTATCCAATCATGTGGGTTCATGGCGCAACACAATGCAAAAAAAAATTTAATAACTCTGGCAGATAAATTGGTCTGACAAAAATCACATTGTTTAAAGTAAGAATCATAGAAGACATTAACTCGTAATTTTTTATAGCTTTTTATAGCTATATATGATCAGACATCACAGCATGCCCAAAACCACAATATGTTCTATTCCTGTTAGATAGGAATTTGAGGATTTTGAAACTGAACTTAATAAAACTACTACTTAGGGTGTGTTCAGTGCTTATAGGAGTTACGATAGACTTCCTCTGGGCTCAGACCAGTCTGGTCATTTTCCCATGAGGTCACTAAATTAACAAGGCATTTCAGTCTGCAGACCCTCAGCATACAGGATGCTTTTTATGTTTTTCAAGAAAGATAAAGGTTAGTCCCTCTAGATAAGGGTATCTGCAAAATGCCAGAAATGTAGATTTAAATAGAAAACTTTCCAGGACGACAACATTTTGTGAAATACTTAAACCAGGCAATCAGGACACCACCAACCATGTCATGATGGTGACATTTCATTATGTCATGCATGATTTTTGCACTGTACTGCTATCCCATGATTTGCTGATTATATTACTAAAATGCAGATCTACATGAATTCATAATAAAAGAAATATGTACTTTATACACATATACAAACATGCATGGAAAGTGAAGTGTGGCGAATAAAGTAAAATTTGAGAAAATAAACCAATTAAGTGAAAAGATTAGCTAAATACGTAGGTGGTATATTGCTGAATTTATTTTACCTTTATAACATATTTGAAATAAATATGCAGTTCAGTTAACGAAGTACACAGTGCTCCTTTTTGCTTGTCATACATTTTTTAAACCCTTTAAAAGCAAGACATTATGGCCCATATCTCATACTGTCGGTTTAAGAAATGTTATGCTTATTGTTTAACAGAGCCTCCAGTAATGATCGTCTATCCCAAAGAAGATGTTCACCTTGATCGACATGTTCCAGAGGAAATTGTCCTTAGCTGTGAACTTTCGCGTACAAATGGAAAAGTGACATGGTTAAAGGATGGACAGAAACTTCAGGAGAGTGAAAATATTAAATTAAAAATGGAAGGTCCATACAGGAGACTGAAGATTCTTCACAGCAGAGTTGAGGACTCAGGAGAGTATGTCTGTGACACTGCTGATGACTCAAAATTCTTCTATTTAAGCATAAAAGGTAAAGTAAATACAAAGTATGAGAAAATATATGTTGAAATTTACACAAAAGATATCTATGTACTCTACCTGGTTTATGGGTACAGGTTACCCCTGGAGTGTGGAGGGGAAGGAATGTTTGGGTTGTGTTTGGAGGAAACAGATTAAGAAGTTCAGACCAGATTTCCTTTCAATCTTAGCTCTGAATTACTGATTTGCTCATCCTATTGTGGAGACTAATCCCAGGACCCTAGCATTGGAACCACTTTTCTATTGCCTGAACTGCTGGGGATTTATATTGTTATTGATATTTTATTCTGAGTAGAGAGCCCTGAAAACTTGCTTCACTTCCAGTGGTTATAACTCTGCTGCTGCTGCTGACCTGATTCACTGGTCTTTCTTGAAATAATTTGTTCAATGCTTATGAATAACACAAGGTACTTGTTCCAGGTTCCCTCCTGGAGTAAGCTTTCTTCCTTTACCCATGTCTCTATAACCTCCTACAACCACATACATGGACAAAAAATGCAGGCCAAACCAAAGCTCGAGTCTTGTGCTTCAGTGCTTGAGTCCAGTGGTGGAGAAAACCACTGCCCTAGACAAGGACATTTTCCCAGCCACTCCAGAATAAAGGAAACATTTAAGTGTATCATGCATGATCTCATGTCCCTTTTCAGATGCACTGATCTTTTTTAATGGCATCTACAATCTCATAATCTTTCAGTTTGTGAACTTCTTTTGCTGCTGATATTTTGGCTCTTTCAACTGAATCAGGAGAGGCCTCCAAATATGAAGCCGGTCATTATCACTGGCATCCACCTTCATGTGCTCTGGTTACTTTCTTGAGACTTTCTTTAGAACCACTGCTTCTTACAGGTCCCCTTATAATTCAGACATTGTCTTTTAAGACTAAACATCTCTGATCTACAAAGAGGTTATCAAATTATTGGCTGCAACCAGGCTCTCCTTTGTATGGATGTATGGCAGACTATATTGAGTCTGTTCCTTCTACCTGACATTAACTATAATTCTATCCTTACCTGTAAAGTGACAAAAGGAGCAAAAAAAAAACAAAAACTCAAACTGATCACAAGATCAGCATTCAATCTGCAATATCTGATACCACTGTTAGGTGTTCCAAGCCGGATGACATTTGTCACAATACCTCCAAACTAAATAATCTAGCAAACAGTGTATCAATGTAATATATATTTTTAGTTAATATATTTTTCTACACTGCACAAGGAAACGTTGAAACATTAAAGCAACTATTATAAATAATATTTTTAAATGTATCAATAATTGCATATATATGGTTTAGTATTGTAGTCTAAATACATGGGTAATAAACATGTAACTTGTATTCTGTCAAATCATAATCCTGTTTAGACCAGCTACAGAGTAGTCCCATCTAAAGAAATTTTACATTTGACTGCATTGGGCACTACCTGACTTTTGTGTTTCTACAGAACCCCCGGTACGCATAGTTTCCCCAAGCCAATCCCAAATGGAACTTTGCCAGCAAACATCAGAGAGGATGGTGCTAAGTTGCGAGATTTCCAGAGCCAATGCACCTGTGCGCTGGTATCAAAATGGGCTTGAGGTAGAAGAGAACCACAATCTTATTCTTGAAGTTGATGGTGTTTACAGACGACTCATTATTCCAGAGACAACAGTCAGTGATTCTGCGGAATATGTGTGTGACACGGTTGATGACTCTGTGACATTCTTTGTAAATATTGCAGGTGCTGTGATTTACGCCCCTAAACACTGTATGGCCATGTTTGTGGGCACTTGACTATCATATAGAATGGCTTAATTTCTCTTGAAATAAAATAGTATTTCTACAGCATACAGACACTGGCCCAGTGCACAAAGTGAGGTCATGGTTTGCTAAAGCTGGAATGAAAGAGCTCAAGTGGCCTTCACAAAAGCATGGCTTCAAACCCAATGAACACCATTGGGATGACACGGCTCGTACACTGGCCCCCAGATCTCCTCATCTGACTTTAGTGCCTAACTTTATTAAAGGTCTAGTGTCTAAATGGGAAAACCGTACTTGCAAGTTTCAAAATGAAGTAGGGCCCAAATCTGGACTTAGATGTTTAACAATAACTTATTGCTGTGATAGTCAGGTGCCTATAGACTTTCAACCATATAGACTTGATGAAGTTACATCATTGCAATCGTTATACATATAATCCTTAAAGAGACATCATCTGTTTCTGCAGAGCCCCCAGTGCGATTTATTCGGCCAAGGAAAATGGCCTACAAAGTTGAAAGATTTGTTGGAGAAACTATAGTGCTTGACTGTGAGGTGTCTAGAGCAAACGCAGAAGTCATCTGGAGGAAGAACGGAGAAGAGATTGAGGAAAACAGTAACATAACCATAACTGAGGATGGCAGTACTCGACAGTTAACAATTCACTCATCAAAGGTTGAAGACACAGGCCAATATTTATGTGACGCCAGAGATGATGTCATGGATTTTAGTTTAAAAATAAATGGTATGTTTCCTAAAATTAGCAACGGTAGACTAGTTGTACTAATTAGACTACCGTAATTCCCAATAACGTGTTATTTTTTGTTGCAGAGCCACCACTCAAATTTTGGCGAAAAAGTGATATAATAACAGACAGGCATTTTGTAGTGTCAGATGCCATTGTGCTCAAATGTGAACTTTCCAGAACAAATGGTGTAGTCTGCTGGTACAAGGACAAGAACCAAATTGTGGCTAATGATCACTTCACATTTGAAGAACAAGGGGCATTTAGATCTCTGATCATCTTGAATGCAGATATCAGAGATACTGGTGAATACATGTGTACAACAAGGGATGATAAAATTGTCTTTCATGTAACAGTGCAAGGTACATTAGAAATCTTTTGTCGCATGCTTCTTTGGTGACGCCATAATACTTAAATTGTCAGCCATAATAAACTAAAGCTTAATTTTGTGTTCTATTTAGAGGCACCAGTGTCTATTTTAGCTAAATCTAGGATCCCAGAACACTACTCACTTGTTGCTGGAAATGAGCTGGTCCTTGAATGTGAGGTTTCTCGTGAGACTGCCAATGTTCAGTGGCTCTGTAATGGGAGAGTAATACAGTCAGATTCCAGAATCCTTATTGACGGGAGAGGAACAATAAGAAAACTTGTACTTTCAAACCTCAACGTGTCAGATTCAGGAGAATATATATGTGATGCCACTGATGACAAAATGAACTTTCAAGTGACAGTTCAAGGTAAGCTAACCCTGACTTCTATTAATACGATCAATATTAAGTTAATACATTTTCAGGAAGAACAGTGAATAACAGTTATAACCTACAAATATCACTCTGTTGAATAGAGCCACCATTTAAGTTTATCAAAAAAGAAGAGATTAACATTGCTGCCTATGAAGAAGAAAGTGTGACACTGTGTGCTGCGGTCAACCGACATAATGGTACTGTGCAATGGAGCAAGGCAGGCAAAACCATTAGTGATCCTCGTTTTTGTGCTACAAGTGATGGACATACTCACTACCTCACTATAAACCATCTTAAAAAGTCAGATGCTGGAGAATATGAGTGTGATGTGGGCACAGACAAAGCTCATTTCAGTGTTCAAGTCAAAGGTAAATCAAAACTTTTTTACCAATGTAACTTTGGAATATGAATGTATACTGCACTGTTTGCTAAACTAGGATCTTTAATAGCATTGCCATTTAATTAAACTCTTTTTTAATGTATAGATAGATACACGGCTCAGGCATAAAATTATGACCACCGTCAGGTGAAGTGAATAACACTGATTATCTCTCCATCACAGCAGCTGTTAGCGGGTGGGATATGCTACTGTTAGTGGGTGGGATATGTTAATGTTAGTTGGTGGGATATATTACTGTTCGTGTGTGGGATATATTACTGCTAGTGGGTGGGATATATTACTGTTAGTTGGTCGGCTATCTTACTGTTAGTGGGTGGGGTATGTTACTGGTAGTGGGTGGGATATATTTCTGTTGGTGAGTGGGATATATTACTGTTAGTGGGTGGGATATATTACTGTTAGTGGGTGGGATATATTTCTGTTAGTAGGTGGGTTAAATTACTGTAAGTGAGTGGGATATATTACTGTTAGAGGGTGGATTATATTTCTGTTGGTAAGTGGGATATATTACTGTTAGTGGGTGGGATATATTTCTGTTGGTAAGTGGGATATATTTCTGTTAGTGGGTGGGATATATTTCTGTTAGTGAGTGAGATATATCAGCCAGTAAGATATATTAGGCAAGTCAAAGTTGATGTATTAGAAGCAGGGAAAAGGGCAAGTGTAATTATTTGGGGGAGTCAAGGGCCACATTGTGATGGCTAAGTTAAGTTAAGTTAAGTTAAGTTAAGTTTCAGGCTAGACGACTGGTTCAGAGACACTCCAAAATATCAAAATTGGAAACAAAGGAGGCCCCACCTCAAAACTTACATCTTGCTGCCAGATACCACAGCACACCTTCACAGATCTAGTGGAGGCCATGCCTTGACAGGTCAGGGCTGTTTGGCAGAAAAGGGGGGACCATCACACTATTAAGAACACAATATTCGGAAGGTGGTCATAATGTTATGCATGTTCTATGTATATAGAGATTTAACTCTCCAATATTGGTAATTATGTTCTTATTTTATTTTATTTTAGCTATGAAGGTAAAGTTTTCCAAGCCACTGCAAAATGTTGTCGGGCTTAAAGGTATTAATGCCATTTTGAAATGTGAACTCCACACATCCAAAGGCGATGTCCAGTGGCTGAAAAACAACCAAGAAATAACACCAAACCGACATTTCACAATACGCGCAGATGGGAAAGAAAGAAGCCTCACAATACACAACCTAACAGATGATGACGCAGGGGAATATACATGTGAATCAAAGGATGAGAAAACATGTGCAACACTAGTAGTTAGAAGTAAGTTTAGTTCACAACAATATATTTCCTTCACATTCAGAACAATACTACAGATAAATCTCAGCTCCATAATTCAATATTGATAGAAACAAATTTATTGAACACTAGAGAACGACTTTTGGTAGCCTAACATTTTACACTTTTACACAGGCAAAATGAATGTATATTTATAGTTATTATTTTAACTAGATCTATTTATTATGTGTGTCCTTGAGCAAGGTTTAGGTCTATCTTAACTGTTTTACAATCTCTTCCTTGGTTCTGTTAAGCCCCTCGTGTCGTGGAATTCATAGCTGAGCTAAACAACATAACCGTAATGGAAGGAGAAGATGCAACATTTAAGTGTGTAGTGTCCCCAGAAGATACAAAGATGGTCTGGTGTATGAATGGCCAGCCCATTACATCAAACAAGAGGTTTACAATCTCAAGTAATGGACTTTGCCACATGCTGTATATCAGAAATTGCAACGCATCAGACAGCTGCAAGCTCACAGCGGAAACTGAAGGGATGATATCCAAAGCAATCCTACAGGTTCAAGGTCGGTTTATTTATTGATAATGAATTACATTTCTTAAAATGAATCAATTTTAGTATACTTATATATATTGTAATAAATTCTTAGTAAGTTCCTTGAAGATGTTCTTGAATTATCTGTGATAGGATCAGGTCAAACTTTTCCATTACATTTACGAAAGGTGTGAATTGCCTAAATTCTCTGAGCCTTTGTACAGGCCTTTACTGCCATGGCAATATATTTGTAATAAATAATGACCCCTTCAAACATGCTTGTTGATAAGGTGCCTATAATGGTTTGCACTTAGCAGCTTCTCCAGTTAGAATTCCACTGGTAACTGCCAGAGGCAAGTGGCCATTCTCATGTGCACTAGGGACACAATATTTATATACAATAGCTGGCATCTGCAAAATATGTTTGTACTATAGCCTACCTTTGAATTAAAGCCTGTTTGTAAAACATCTCTAGACATTAATAACCAATTAGAGACGGTCTCTGTACAGAGAAACAGGTGCTTTTCACAAAGAAAATGGAGTCAATGGTGGCGGAGGAATTTGGGGAGGCAACCCTCGAGGTGGAGCTGAGCCTTGAATGCGGAGAAGTGCAATGGATGAGACTGGGTGTGGTCATACAACCAGGGCCGAAGTTCACCCTGAAGCAAAGTGGCCGAAAATGTACGCTCACAATTCACAAACTGGCCCTTTCGGATCGTGGGACTTACAGCTGTGAAACTCTCCATGACCGCACACAAGCCAGTCTCAGTGTTGAACGTGAGTCTGCACATGCTGCTGTCTATAACTCACTATGCGTTATTATTCTTTGTTTACTGTGGTTGCCGGCAGCGCTGCTTTGACGTTGAGCTCTTGTTGCTTTTGTTGATTTCTTTATATAAATTCAATTAACCGGGTAAGAGTAATACGAGAGCCACATCAGTGACGCTTGTTCCACCACTTTACAGTCGGAAACAGCTGAGAAACAGATGATTCCCAGTGAGCACTCGTCTGTATTGACCTAAGATCAGAGACCCATGATAATTTAATTAAGCAGGTCAACTGCAAACCGGATTGAGGGCTAGAGAAAGGTTGGCATGTGGTTGGCTTTTTAATCCCTCTCAATTGGCTGTGAAAATGTTTATATAAACACAGAGAGTTCAGTTCTATTCTCAAGTTCCAACAACACTGAATTTGCAGTGATAAAGTCCTTAAAACAAGTGTTCTATAAGGTCACTTCATACTTCTTATGCAGCTTGGAAGTTGTTCACTATATTGTATCCTATTTGGGTCAGTGGTTCAATTTTATAGGATTGACCAAATAAAGTGGGCACATTCACTGAATAGTACATTATATTGTATATATACACACAAAATTAAAACAAAACTCAAGCAACAGGTATCTGTTAGTGATGCACTACTACTATAAAACCACTCTCAGTTCTGTATGTACATGGCTTCGGTTAAATTTTTGAATATGAGTAGCCCCAAATCAAGCTGTGGTACATTCAGACTATTTTAATTTTTATTTATTGTAGTCTTGTTATAGTTCACAAAAAATCTAGTTTATTTTTCATAACTTACCAATTTGAATAAATATGAATATCCATTTAACACAGCAATAGACCATGATGCTATATTTGGAGCA
The DNA here is from genome assembly GCA_028566295.1 of Liobagrus marginatus. Classification (NCBI taxonomy): domain Eukaryota; kingdom Metazoa; phylum Chordata; class Actinopteri; order Siluriformes; family Amblycipitidae; genus Liobagrus; species Liobagrus marginatus. Next base: position 14,329,600 of record JAOUQX010000040.1, read on the forward strand.
ACCCTTTTAAAAAAGGTTTTACACTACTACTACTAATAATAATTATAATAATAATAGTAATAATAATAATAATAAAACTATTTTGTTAATTAGTGCATAAAACAGTTTAACTACAAAATGTAATATTTTAGTTGTGGTGCTGTACCAATACTATGTGGTAGAGAAATGTCAGTGCTTTGCCCGTCATTGGCACCTCTTATGAATTTGGATCTCTTTCCATAGCAGCTAAATATATGCACTGGCCTTCAAAATCTAGGGTGGTGTTACCAACCCTTAAAAATAAAACTTTTTTTTTCGCCAGGAGGAATGCATGTCTATTTCAGAATACTTCAAAATATGTTGCCATACCCTAGAACTTGTGGATGTGGTTTCAACTTATACAAATTCTATTTCTTATTTAACTGCTCAAGAAAATGATATTTTATCAAAATAAATGTGTTTGTGACTTCTTAATACTACTGTTTTCACATGCATGCAGCACGGAAGGTAAAAATACGAAAAGAGCTGAGCGAGATCCAAACTTTTGAGCGTGAGACAGCATCCTTTGAGGTGGAGCTGACACACAGCAATGTGGAAGGAATGTGGCTAAAGGATGGAAACCGTCTCAAAAGCAAAAACCGCTGCCGCATGACTACCAAGGACTGCATACACAGCCTGACCATCTCCAACCTGTCACTGGAGGACACGGGAACTTATACATTCAACACTGAAAATGCAAGAACATCTGCCAGGCTTACTGTTAAGGGTAAGTACACTGATCACAATTAAAGCCCATTTGTGAGGTGGTATAACCCAGTGTTTTAAACAGTGCAAGATTTTGATTTAATTTTTTTTACATGATCTACTGTATTAATATGCATTTAAATGATTTCTATTAAAATAATATAAAAAGTTCCAGCAGGAGTAATTATAAAAGGAGTTTTATAATATACTGCTGATTCAACCATCATCATTCAGCAATATTCTAAATGAATGAAATAAACTATATTTTAATACTTATGACATACTGCATTATTCTGACCAGTGAAATATATCAGGGCACCTAACAAAATTCAAGTGCTACCTCCAAGTCAACAAGAGGCAGGCCAAAGACTCCACTAGTGCTTAAATGGTCATAAAACATGTATCTGTCTCTCACAGTTATTACAACACTTAAAAATCCAATAATACTGATATACAAATAGTGAATATGCTGCATAGTAAAAAATAATCAGGAAAAGGTTATTTGCCCACTAACTGTAACCAGACTATTCACCGCAATTAACTTATAAGGGGTGGAATTCAGCTGTGTGTAGGTCAGTTGCAGTGAGGGGTAGAATACTGAGACATGATGATGCAAGGCAGTTACATTTTAGATGATGACGGCAGTACAATGGAATGGATTAACGGCTTTCAGTCCGGACCTTCCTTCATATCAACTTGCACATATAAAAAGTCTCTGATCCCATAGCCAAAGTGCAGATACCAAAACTTTCTGAGCATTCATCAAGCATACGTTGGATGCATGTACAGTAATTTCTTCTATGCCAAGTCACTCAATAGGGTTTATCTGTTGGAGTCTATGAGCTGTCACTCTGGCTGTCACTGGGAATGACAATAGATTGAAAATGCCACTACAACAAATGGATCTTTGTGCATACCTGACAACTGCTAAGTTAAGTTGCGTTACATTCAGTCCATCAGCGTACTGCACACTGGATTGGCATTATCTGGCTCTGAAGCACTTGAAAAGAGCAAAGGAGGTCAGGCTCAGGCAATCTGTTTCACAAAGGATGTCTGCAAATGTTTAACACTATGTAAACCGGAAGTCCGGTCTACGTTTAACTAACTAACCAATGTTTAACTAACCAATGTTGACAATTTATAAATGTTAAAATGTAATTTAGGCATGGTCTATTGAATGCATTTTTGCTATATACACCCAGGGGCCATTTTATTAGACACATCACTCTATTTGATGTAGCTGTAAAAAAACACAAACGTACTATATGCGAATACATACTTTGTATTACACTACAAGTTTGTGTTTCATATATGACAATTTTACATGCAGAAAATGGACAAGAATGTTTTTATTTCAAATATATTTCATTTATTTCTATAGCGCTTTCAACAATAGACAGTGTCCCAAAGCAGCTTCACAGAAGATACAGAATAAAGAAGAAGAAGTAGTAATAAATAAATAAATTCCATTATGTTAGGCAGGGAGTAGTCATGTTTTTTTTGTTGTTGTTTTTTCACCCTATAACCCAGTGATTTTTTTTTTTTTTTTTACAAGAGTACAAGAACACTCACCATCCCCTTTAATAGGAACACCTATACACCTGCTTCTTTAGCAGTTCTCTAAGCAGTTAATTATATCGCAGTGGACAAATGTATGATAACACAAAGATACCGATCAAGAACTTAATTTTATTTTAACACCAAACATAAGAATGAGGAAAAAGGCAAATCTTTCTAAGGTCCATTGCAATAGAAAAAGATAAACTGTGACAAAGGACAATAGAATATAGTGCTAGTCAGCAAACATACACAAAGTGTTCTATACTGTATGCTCGGAAAATGTAATCAAAAGACCAACAAATAAGGTTTTTTTTTGTTTCAGTACTAACAAACTGGCTAGGTATTTCACGCAGGCAGAATCTAATCCACATAACTTGGCAGATAAAGGCCAGGGCTCTTGTTCCATATCTTAACTGTGACCCTCTGGTGATTCCAACATTTCAATAGCTACCATCAATCATCAGAATAAGATATTGAAACTCAAGTTCTTTATTTGTGCTGGTTTTGCAATTAACTCATTGAAAGAATAACCGCTAAAAACATTATCTGCTTAACTTGTTTAGAAACACCAATGTCCATTCTGAAAAAGCTGGAGGATAGTACTTTTCCCGAGGGTACAGGAGCCACACTGGAGTGTGAGCTGTCCAAATACAATGTCACGGTCAAGTGGACAAAGGTAAGAAATCTGCAGCATAAAATAAAACGACTTTTACCATTCTTATTACAATATGTAGGATTGTGGTTAGTGTTAATAACAATAATATATGATGGCATATCTAATAGTAAAGCTAATCATACATTAACCTAAGATTATATGATTACATGCATTAGGTTTCATTTTCATAAAGATAAGATCTGTGAGATAGGATTGAAAAATTTTGATGGGGTTCAGTGGTGATCTTGTCTGAAATAGAATGGAGAAGAACTGAAGCCAGGGAAGAATCATCGTATTTACTCAATGGGGAGGAAGTGCTTCCTGCAGATTTTGAGATGTGAGCTTGGCGATTCTGGAGTATATGTATGTGAAGCTGGAGATGCCACCACTTCTTGTTGTGTGGAAGTTTATGGTAAAGAAAGAGCATCTTTAAACTATAAACACCATAAAACTAACACTGTTGCAAGATGGAACGTGCATACTTTGGGCTATAGATGAATGACTTACTGTCTTTCAGTACAACACTGCCCCTTGCAGGAAGAATAACAGTGTTAGTCTGGTCTTGCTTTTAATATGAGAGCAAGTGGAAAATGCCAGTGGTGGGTGGTGGCAGCTAGCACCAAGAATATTTTGTATTACCATCTTAGCACTAACAGCCCTGTCTTCTAGCTTTTGTTCTAATATATGCAGGGAATTAAACACTAATCAATGTCTGGTTTTTCTGAAATATTTTTATACCCTTTTTTAAATAGTAAACAGCCGCAATAAACTAATATTTGGCATTGGGTAAACTAGTTCTTGGCCAGTTTATTCGTCCATGTGGGTTTTTAACACACATGCTTCCCACATACCTGCTTGTTTTGTTGCTTCTGTAACCTTCTAAAATGTAATAATATGATGTATGCCAGATTTACTGAATGCAGTCCAGTGTGGATTATCTGGTTCTTCTTGTATTGACTGATAATATTATATGAAAAGAAAACCATCATTAGCAACCATCATTAGCACTGCATGATAGACGGTAGATCCATCCATCCATTATCTAGCGCTTATCCTGTTCAGGGTCGTGGGGGCGCTGGAGTCTACCCCAGCTAATTTAGTGTGTGAGGCGGGGTACATCCTGTACAATCAGCAGTTAATCACAGGACCAACACTTAGAGACAGACAACCATTCACACTCACATTCACTCCTATGGACAATTTAGAGTAGTCAATTCACCTATGCCCATTCACATGTGTTTGGAGGCGGGAGGAAACCGGAGTACCTTGGGGGAAAACCCGTGCAAGCACGTAGAGAAAATTCAAAATCCACACAGAAAGACCGTGGACAGGAATAAAACCCATGCCCTTCTTGCTGTGAGGCAGGTGTGCTAATCACTCTGCCACCGTGCTTAGACAGTAGATGTCTACACAAATTAAATGAATGTGAGTGCAAAAATACTAAATCAAAGACAAAAATATCATTGAGCTACTTTTGTTAAGATCAATTTGCACTCACATTTAGCCTTCAAACTTGTAACTGATTCCATTCTTGCACTTACAGACTTACCATGATTTATCAATGCAGATCCTGATTTATCGTCTTTTTAAATGAATAAAAATAATGTTATTTATTCAATGAATAAAAATGTTTTAACTTAGTTTATGTAAAAGTGTAATGTGTGTGCATGAGTACATGTAATGCAATGGCTGCAGCTGTGTAATCTCTCTTATTGGAACAGAGAGAGACCTGGAAGTGTTGCATGGTCTGGAAGATCTGGATATTCAAGAAGACCAGAATGCTGTGTTTATGTGCGAGGTGTCTCTGGATGATGCACCAGGAGAATGGTTTAAAAATGGAGAGAAAATCAAACCTACTGGCACCATCAAGATCCGTCAGGAAGGTATAAACTGTTCAGTTCTTTATTACGCCATACACAATACTATCTTCTTATTAATAGTGGTCCACATTCATTTAGGGTCTGTTCAATTAGATCATCTGACCATCCAACATGGCCATGAATGTCATAGCCTTTTTGGTGAAATTACATTCCTATAATACTACTCATATTTGTCCCTGTAACAGGAAACAAGCATTTCCTTCTGATGTGCAACGTTAAGAGAGAGGATTCAGGAGAAATCAAGTTTGTTGCAAAGAGCATGGAGTCTATAGCTCACCTACAGGTGGAGAGTAAGTTTTTTTTTTTTTAACTCCTCCTTGTAGTCCAGGTGTCAATGGGTTTAGAGCTTACCTTTTGTCCTTGCAGAACTTCCTGTAAGCATCGTAAAGCCGCTGAAAGACACAACAGCTGTGGAAAACACTCGGGTCTTACTGGACTGTACTGTGTCCAACCCACGCTGCAGCATTCGCTGGTATAAAGGTCGTAATGTGATCCTGCCCTCAGAGCGTTTTGAGATCTGCAGTGAAGGCTGCTATCGCAAACTTGTTATTCAGGAGGTCGCAATGCAGGACGCAGGGATGTACAGTGTCCAGGTCGGAGAAAACACTTCTTCAGCAAGACTCACTGTAGAAGGTGAGGAAGTCAACGCTCACATTGCATACTCATGAAACAAGTGGAGTTTCATAGAATTTAGAATTTAAATAAATCAAAGGATCCCGGACTGAAACTTCCATAAATCATTCATTCATTCATTATCTAGTGTTTATCTTGTTCAGGGTCGTGGGGGCGCTGGAGTCTATCCCAGCTAACTTAGGGTGTGCGGCGGGGTACATCCTACACAATCAGCAGTTAATCTAACACTTAGAGACAGACATAGGACAATCCTATCTGATTATCAAATCCGGTTGCAGTACACACACACATCGAGAATCTTTTCTTCCCTCATTTTAAACCTGCGCACACAAGATGTTAAGGAGATTATTTTGACAGAGGGAGCGCCATGTCACGTGATCTAGGTGCGGCGGCAAAGCGGCTGTAAACCAAATGGGTGCTGTAGCACAACAACTTGCTGTATTAATTCTTATTGTTTGAAGCGAGAAAACAAATCAACATTAAACGAATGTGGAGAGAAAATGTTTGGGAAGAATGTGACAACATGGAGTGTCAGTTCTTCAGTTTCCGTGCTGCGGGTTTCGCGGTCGGCGTTTCAAAATGTTTTTCACTTCCGTCTCTTCGTATTCTTGTTTCTTATTGGCTATTGTCATGTACTGACGTAATCATTGCCGTCATCGTCCCGATTTAAAATCCTAAATATCAAACACGTTTTATAAAATCGGAGCGACCCTCTATAAGCCCTTGAGCAGATCGGCGACATTTATAAAAGTTTTTCCCAGATAAAGGAATATTATAGATCTTGCCTTTGATATATTTGTTACATCTTTACAGTAATTAAGTAATTTATGTAATGCAACTATTGAGTATTAAATAATCTAATACTAAAAGATCTTGACAATTAGACAAGTTTCTTATCAACATTAATATACATATGACCTAAAGAATGACATGAATATTTGCTTTAATGTTTCAACAACTGTAGCTTATTTACAGAACACTGTAAAGAACTTAAATGTATATGTATATATGTATGT
>JAOUQX010000040.1:14345043-14357291 GCA_028566295.1 Liobagrus marginatus
TAATCTTTCTGGCCCTGTTTAAGCAGCGTTTATCGTAGATGGACTGCAGGTCAGGAAGATCATTGCGGATGGAATGCTCAGCTGATCGTACCACCCTCTTTCAGAAAAAATTACAATTATTTCACACTAGTAGGACACGGCAATGCTGTACATATAGCATGTGCAACTTATTAAGGGAGCGCAAGAAAATCCTAGTATGATCCACTGCCTATATTAAACATGTTTTTACACATTGAAATACTATAGAAATGAGGCAAAATGTAGTACAGTGCAAAGTCGAGGTGACTATACAATTAACTCATGGCTAAATATATCTACAAACAACTAATTCAATGCTAGTCAGACTCGAAAAATGATTACATCCAATGCAAAAATAGCAACACATCAACTCTTGTTGTCTAAAAGTGCCACAGCCTTGTTTTACAATATCATACCTTTACTCCTTCCCCTTAAGTCTGTATACTTAAACTTCAAGGTTCAAGTTTATTGTCACATGTACATTATACGTAGTACAACATACAGTGAAATTCTTTGGCGACCGACCGAAAATTTGCTGTAAAGTGTGTGGGGGTGAGGGAGAGAGGGAAATTGTAGGAGGGGGTTGCATGTAATTACTATTTGCATTAAGTACAGTAATTTCTAATTACAGATGTACATTTATATGCAAAATATGTTTGTCAATAATATATACTAGTAATAATACTAAAAATAGTACTAATAATATATTATACTGGAATATAATATATCAAAAGTATATATACATGCTTACTATAATATACTATAAATCTGCATTGTACGTATACATTCTATAATATAAATATGCAGTACCTATACATACTATACTGCAATATGCAGTGTACGCATACCTCCCATACAGAATATACTACAATGTACAGTGTATACATACATACACACACACACACACATATACACATATACACATATACACATATACACATATACACATATACACATATACACATATACACACACACACACACACACACTATACTGCAATATGCAGTGTATGTACACATTCTGTACACAACATCTATTAATATACAGTGAATATACATACTATACTGCAATATGCAGTGTACGTAACCATTCTGTGCAATTTGTGCGTGTGTCTGTGCAGAAGAGAAACTTCTGTAAACTTGTACACTTAGATACTCTTGTCTACCAAACACAAGTTGGAACGAAAAGTTCCAGTGTTTCTGAGAATCCTGTTACTTGCCTGGACGGCTTGCTAGTAGATTTATAATTCCACCACTCCTGATGTGATATGCAATATTTTCAGCATAAAGCCCTTACCTTGGCTAAGCTTGCAGTGAACAACACGCACTCAAATAATTCGCCCATCCGCTTCAGGAACTCATCAACATGAGGTCGCTTCAGTACATACACCTGAGGTTGGAGGAGAAACAGAATATGACCATGTATTAGGGAAACCATTTGTATACTTGTACACAGAGTAGACATAATTCAATTATTCAATGAAGTTTAAATTTGATAGCAAGCATTAGAAAAATTGGATTATAAACCTCAATTAAGACACTCAAGCATAAAATGCAACCCATTAACTACAAACCACATAATAAAAAATAAACTGTCCTGGCCAGGAGTCGCTTTATAACACCGTCAGACGATATGCACATTTATGATTTCTCATAAAATGGTTTGATTTACATTTGGGTCAGCCAAAACTATTTTTGAAGCTGGCGGTCTGCTCCTGAACCAAGTGATCCTGAATAGGCTTTCCCGACATCACAAGCCTATCCTGGATTACTTGAATCAGGCTAAAGCCATAAGTCTGGAGCCGTCCATAAAAGGGGCCCTGAGGAGTCATGCCGTTGACCTGAAAGCACAGGGATGAGTCTGGACACAGATAAAAGTGCACTTGGTTCTGCTGTAGCCATTAGTGCTCACGCTATTTCATCAGGGCACAGAAATAGCCCTCTGCTGCTCACAGCCATCAACCGAGAAGGCCATGAAGCTGTCAGGTAGCAAACTGGTGCAAGACACCTTACAATAACATAGTAAAGCACATGGCTGAGGTGTTTTAAACTACTGTATGGCATGAGGTTATTAAAAACTACACTGCATGCCATTCACTGCACACCATTATGAATATGTATAATGAGATTTTAAATTTTGCCTTTCTACCTACAGTGGGTTTAGAAAAGAAATCACCCCTTTAATATAATCACACATTTTTCTTTAAAGCCTGAAATATAGATGGGGAATGTTTTTGTATGTCCTCAGTGAAACATAACATCCAAGAGAAAGATAGAATACCAACAATATGCTGGGAGTTTTTAATGATAGTCTTCGTGTCCATATAGAAATACAACCGTTTTCTATTGTGCCATGTTTGAAAAGGGAATTGACCAATAGAAATGAGCAAAAACTAGAGTAAGAATATTATGTAATGATGTAAGATGCTTTTATGACACACTTTAGTCTGATGCTTCTTGCAGGCAAAAATATAAATTCATATGACTAAAATTGGGGGTCAAAATCTTGAAAAACATTTATTGACTGACTTGGTTCAAAACTAAAACCTTATAATTCCAATATTTGTTAACGAACTAGCAATAGATAAAACAGTAGAATAGTATTTGTGGCATTTGGTAGAACACAATCTAAACACTGAGCTAACACTTGCACTTAGTTTGAGAACCTCGCGAGAAAGTCGTTTACAATATTTACGTAAATTATCATTCTATGAGAAGAAAACTGGTAAAATGAAAACGGACCTGGTACAAAAATGATACGTCAAGGTTCTTACCTGGTGTACAGCCCCATCAATTTCCACTGGAATGATAAAATCAGCATTGTTCACTGGCTGTTTAAGGTAAAAACAGGTTAATCACATCCAAATCACAATCCAACAACAAACAACACTACAAATATTAACCTAGAATAAACCTACTGCAAACAAGCACAATGATAAGAATGTAATCTTGAGTAAAGGAAGTGGCATTGCAAACACTTCCAACTGTCCTTGGTGACACAATTCTACAGTACCACCATATTACAGTCGAGAAAACTGTTTTTCATTAAAGCTGTACATGCCTGCCTACTGATAATAGTAATAAAATAAACTGGTAATGCGATTCACCTCAAAAAAACAAAAACAGCCAAGGCTTATCTTGATAGCCTCCATTTAACCCTTTAACCCTGTCAAAACGGAACAACGTGAATATTGGGAAATTAAAAGAAAATAATACAAAAATACAAAGTAGGCAGCATGGTGCCAGAGTGGTTAGCACTCCTGCGTCACACTAAGGTGGTCATGGATTTGATTCCCACCCAGGGTGTTTCTGTGTAGAGGTTGCATGTTCTCCCTGTGCTTGCGTGGGTTTTGACCGGGTACTCCGGTTTCCTCCTACCTCCAAACAAATGCGATTGGATATAGGTGAATTGGCTGCTCTAAATCTTACATACGAGTGAATGTGTGTATATGAATGGTTGTCTGTCTCCAAGCGTTAGTCCCGCGATTAACTGCCGATTATCCAGTGTGTACCCCGCCTCACACTCTAAGTTAGCTGGGAAGTGGTAGACAATGAATCAATGAATGAATGAGAATACAACGCAGGAAGTAAACGAGATGCTACACTGCAGTGATGTTGTGTTGCTTGACATGTGACCACCACACATACACATACAGTATAGGGTCCATATTTGTGGACACAGTTTGAAGTACAATGTGCCACTATACGCTGTAGCACCTCAGACCTCCTCACTTGACAATAGTGCCTGATCTCGCCAACACTATTGTGGCTGAATGGGAAAGTTTCCACAGCCACACTTAAAAAAAATCTAGTGGAAAGCTTTTGCAGAAGTGTGAAGGTTATCGGAGTAAGAGCGAGATGAAATCTGGAACACGGTGTTCAAAAACATACAGATGCGATATCATTTCAACTGCAGAGTAAATCCTACTTGTACGGAAATATCCATGACCTAATGCTGCAATACTCCTTAATGACGGAGATTTCGATAAACATTGACGATGAGCTGCCAGACACCTCATCGGATCCAGTAACCATTATACAGACATGTTTACTCGACTGCGCTGTAACATAGTCGTGCTGTTAAAAAGGGACAATGCGTAAATCACATCGAGCTTACCTTAAATGAACTGTGCACTAGCGTCTCATCCAGATCGATTACAACGCAAATCTTTCCTACATCTTTAGACTTAACCTGGGGAAGAAGTGGCTTCGTTGGCACCTGTGAACAGATCGTTAAGGTGAATGATTCGTTTTATTAGATAGCCCATTATTGAATAAAGCACTGAGTACTTTATGAAGTTTGTAAGCTCGAAGGACATTCATCATTTTATTGAACATTTTAGAGTTAGATGTTAGGTCATTGTTCTATATTAGAGACATAATACAGCAGGTCTGAGCAAGAAAAATGGTAAATAAGCCAGGTTAGGGAAGCGAGAGACTATGAGGTGGCACATGGAAGCTTTTTGACCGATTTCATTTTCCACCCAAGATCGTGTTACTGTGTGCTGCTGGGCTACAATTACACTTAAGCAAGCCAGCTGATACATGACCAAAAAGCACCAACAGCACACAGGCCTTATGACCGAATCCCTCATTGATCTTTCTAATGGAGGATATAATATACATGTTTATAGAAAGCCCAGCTCCAAACAGTCACTTGAAAATACCAGAGTTCATTAGTGTGCTGAGAAGAGGGTACTACATTAAATCTTTCAAACACCAATGACTTAAATAACAAGCCACATGACTTGGAACAAGAACCCGAACACAGGATGGGGCTTCTTCTTTTATTTTCTGCCGCAGCTTCCCATATTTCATTTTTGTTGCCATCGTACTCAGCAAAGCTTCACCTGCAGCATTTCAAACACCCAGAGCTGTTCGACATCGAATAAAACCACAAGCACAAACCAAACACTTGATTTCATCACACCACGTGCATTTATCAACCCATGCATATACACATAAAAAAAAAAAAAAAAAAAAAAAAAACAGCTCGTGCTTTGATATCCTAAAGAATGGCAGCTACAAACAGGTGGTGGCTCAGCACGCATGACTGCAATTTACAGTAGCTCATGGACTCTGAAGCACTGTACCTGCTCTACAGACGGCACACAGAATTCACACTCGCAGTACTCGGGGTAATCCTCTTCATCAGAGGCCTCAGTTTCCTCAGAAGCGTCGATCTGTTCCGAGGTTGTGTTTTCACCAGCTACCTTAAAGTCGTCTGGCTCACCACATTCTGCCGTTTTACTCTGCACAACTTGATGTATTATTTCATCAAGTTTTTCACCGCACATACTTTGCGATGAAGAATCATCATTTTGCCCTGTTGTTTCTGTTCGATCTAACAACATACCACAAAACCCAGGTGGCTCTGGATCATTTAAAGGAGCTTTATCGGATTGCAGCTCTATGACGGGTCTTTTCAGGAGATATTCGCTTGTATTAAACTCAAAGCATTCTTCAACATCAGTTACAAACATTTCACAGGGAAATACAGACCAGTCACCATCTTCACACACTTCTATCTCACCACAACAAGGTCCAGCATCTGTTTCATCTACATTTTCCAACACATATATTTGGGCATCATCAGTCAAGCTAGGCGAAGGTGCTTCATCTTTATTTACACCTTCACCATTGTCCAGTTCTGCCTGCAAAGCAGGGTCATGCTTATCTTCTGTCTCTTCGGGTATGGCGACCTCGGTGAACTTACTTTCTATAATGCAGTCATCTTCGGCATACTTTTCACAGGCAGAGATACTTTGTTCATGAAATGTGCTTGGAATAGAACAGGGATCCGAGGCATTGCTCTTGTAAATCTCTCTTTCAACTACAGTAGGAAGTTTATAAAGGTCACCTGCACCCTTCAAGGGGTCAAGCACAATCATTTTCCCATGAGATTCGACAACAAGATTTTCATCTTGCTCCTCCAGTGTGTCATCTGGGGTATCATCATCATTATGTTCAGGCCCATAATATTTCTCATCAATTGCCAAGGGGTCATTAGGGCAGGCTGGAGTGGTTTGAGCTGTTTCTATGCATAGTCCAGAACAAAGTGCCTCTGCATATGTTTTATAGTTTTCGTTTGCCACAAATTTTGGTTCAGGGCAGGATTCCAGTGCATGGTCATGCGCTTGTACTCCATCATATGTATATGGATCCGGGATTTCGCCAAGGTCATCAAGGACCTCATTTGACTCCTGTCCATGTCTGATAAAACCTTTATCCTGCTCAGGGAGATCATGTAGAGGTTTTCCATCATCGGTTTGTGCAGGATAGATCTCCTCAGGCTCGTCGATAAAACTTTTAAACGACTCATCTGTGTCGGCACTGCCTTGGCTTTTGCTATCAATACAGTCAGCATATTCCTCTTCACTGCATTCATCTACTGATGCTCCTTTCACAGCCGACACTTCAGCATCACATTCGTGGTCAAATGTTCCAGCCTTAACATCACAAAGATCAAACAGCTCAGAGGACATGTCAAAATGTAACTGTTCATTTTCTTTCATTTCACATTCTTCACAAAGCGTCTGATGCTCCTCGGAGGCATCCAGGGGTTCAATTACAGGTTCAACATCAACGCTACGGTCACATGGGAGTGATTCATCTCTTGCCACACTGATTGCAACACTGAGGTCCTCAGCTTCCTCCTTTTCCAAGGTATCCTCTAGGTGACTGTCAACAGCAAGAAACTGTGAGAGCCAACGGGCCTCAAAGGTTTCCATTGAGCCGATAAACATCACATCACATTCTGGCCGTTTTCTACCCTCGTGTTCTAGAAGAGGGCTTTCTCTAGGGAGATCAGAGGTGTGAAACACGGAGCACTGTGTTCCAAAGGCTTCACACAATTCAGGCGTGTTTTCAAAAGATTGGCTTTGTTCTGAGTCTTCAGAATTCTGAGCAGGCTCAGCAGGTTTGCATGGTTCAGGAATTTCACATTTTGTAAAGTATTTCCCACAACTTGAGCACTGTTCGATCGTCTGAACAATTTCGTTTAAAGACAGCTGGCCGTAATAGGGTTCAGTATAATAGTCAAAGCTCTGATTTTGCTCCAGTGTCTGTTCAGCAAAGTCATCAGAGAGCTGGCTTTGATCGGAGCACTCAAATGAGTCTGTACAGGATCCTTGGCTGCTTGTTGCTGTTAAATCGCTGTCATGTGTGCTGTCTATTTGTCCAGCAGGTGGTTGCTGCTTGAGGGACCCAGAAAGTCCAGCTGGCATGTTTTCTTTATAGGCCTGGCCCATTTCAAAGGATTTAAAATGTGTGGTATGGCATTCACAAGTCAAGTTTGGATTATTAAACTCACATGGTTCAAAGGACCTGCATGGTTTTTTATCCAGTTCAAACAAGACATTTTGATCTTGATCGCAATGTAAATCTAAATCACTGATTTCAACAGAACCTTCATCACTACTGTCCCCTTCAGAATATTTTTCAGAGTCAGTTTCATGCTCATGAAGCATTTCTAAGTCTGATAAAACAAGCTCTTGGCTTTCGGTATCTACCTGTTCATAATACATGCAAAGATCAGGCATTGCCTGAAATAAAAGAAACTCATCTGGCTTGTGATCTTCCGTTACAGTTCGGTCACTAATGTTCGATTTCATGCTGTGTTCAGAGCATTCATTGTTTTGAATCGAGAGGACAAAATCACTGCTTAGTGAAAAAGACTCACTGTGCGCCAAGTCAAATTCGGACAGACTGCTGCTCTCCGAACAATCTTGTTTGTCTTGCTCGGTTTGTTCTTCACTCAGCTGTACATTTTCAGTATAATATCCGTCAGGCTGCATTAATCCAGAAGCAGGCTGGTGCACTGCAGAATCAACTGATGTTTCTGTTTGTGCAGAAATCATGCTCGACGCTGCTGCTGCTATTTCCAAACACGTACTCTCCTTCATAAGACAGTCTTGCTGTCGAACTTTTGAAGGGTCAAAACAGAGTTCGGCTGGCATATTAACGTCAGTGTGTGCCCTTCCAAAAAAGGCAGACGGCTCCACGAATTTGGTGATACTGCTCTCCACAAGTGGCTTGGTATCCTTGCATAAGTTGCACAGCCTACAAGCCATAAAACACTCCAGACATTCTGCGACAGGTTCGCTTGCCCCGCAAAGTGTGCAGAGCCCAGAGGGCAGACGTGGGTTGGCTACGTCCGCCTGCAGAGGAAACTCAGGGGAGGTTGAACGTTAGTTGAGCCTGCAGGCTGCCTCGGACATCAGCAGTAGTGCTTTAGCCCGCCGTCAGGAGACCTACAGATTTATTTTGGGGGGCTTCAGAGATGCGACAAATAACTCCCAGAATATCAAATCACTATTAAAAGCTGAAGTAAGGCATAAATCTGAAACGGACACCCAGCAGCGTCTTGACCACCCCAACAGCTACTGCTTGCTAACTGGCATGTTGTTTTCCAAGAATGAGGTTCAATTAAGTCATGGGAAGCTTTGTATTATCCCAAGACACACCAATATATAGGTTACATTTTACTGTTACATTTAACTGATTAGATTTAAACAACAAACAATTTCAATATGGACACTATTATGATATCTAGTCTATAGCTACTCAGTATTATGATCTAAATAAGAACATGTTCAAAAAAATAAAAAATGGCTTCAGTATCCTTAGCATTTCTGATCATGTGGCTGTTGATCATTTAAGCACAAAAGCCACTTTTGATCAAAATCATTAACAAATCTTTGACCATGCCTCACTTTTGAGATGGTTCCATTCTCTTCCACCAGCAGTGGTGCGTTGTTGTTGACTGGTAGCTGATCTGTTTCGTCATGACACATGCAGCAGAAGAGGCTATGAAAAAAACCACGCTTGCGGGGCTTCTTTGAGTTCGACGCCACATGTGCTGGAGCACCTGAATAAATCCAAACCAAAAACAACGGGGAAGAATTATCAGCATTAATCCAGGGAATAGATATTTACTTGCATGCTATTAATCTTGGATTTTTATCAGTACAGAAAAGTCTAATCCACTTTATTGATTCCAGTGTGTAATTAGAGAAGACAACAATAAGATTTCTACTAACTGTTATGGGGGCCAACTACAACGGTGCTATGTCCTAAAAATATGACTAGTTATATTAATAACAATGCCATTTTACTTATTGTCCAGCAATGTAGTATAGTAATGTAATAAAGTGCAGTAATGTATGATAGATAGGTTTTAAAATATTACAATGTCTTATCCAAATATGTCAGACTTATGTATTACAATTAAGATATTATATATATTTTCTAATCAAAATGGTAGCGTTGCTGTGGGATATTACTGCAAGTCATTCATTTTAAAAAGGATTCAGGCCGTAGACAGCAGTCATTAATTGAAAACACATGTGCACTACACCCACAGGATTCTAAACACAGGCGGTATTCCCGCCACTCCCTGCATTCCCACAATAACAACATATTTCATATTAGTCATTCATGCCAGGGCAGAGATTATCTCGCAATAACTTCAGCGTTATTTGCTAATAAGCGGGATATTTGTCAGCAAGTTAAGAAAATGACCGCAGGGGTTCTGTGGATAGTGAGACATTACGGGGAATCCTTGTGATTAGCAGCCTATGTTTGGCTCTGGAGGAACCGCATGTAAAGCAGCAGAACGGTGACGAGTGCTGGGTTTGGCAACACCAAATCTTGTCAACTGCAACAAAGATGGACGAGGTCCTGTCAGCATGAAAGATTAGCCTGCCGGTCAACTGGATTTGTTTCTACAAGACCGCTAGTTCAGTTGGGGTAGCGTTTGGAAAACTGCGCAATACACTACAACATGACATGAAGAATTTTTCTTAATTTAAATATAGAATGGCTCCCATTAGAAGTATATTGGATATGTCACCCGGCATGACATGACCCACATTATAAAATCTTGGCCCGATTCAACCATATATTTAGAAGGTGTGTTAGGGCCTTCAGTTAACTGCACAAGCTCTTCAAGCCTGTGAGGTCAGTTACTGCCTTTCCATAGAATACGTGAAATGTTTCGCAATAAGAACCTGGCCGATATAATTATAGAATGTGTAATTGGCCACCTTGAATGCAAAGTAGCGATAAGACACGAGTAAAGGAAGACACCGGAGATGGAAGCTTGTGAAGAAACATCATGCACCGCTCTATGTTGACTCTTCTGATGTTACACATCAACGTTTTAAATAGCAACAGACAGGCAGCTGCTGACAGTAATCAATGACGGTCGTTCCATATATATATAGCGGTCTCTGTTCGGGCCATAAACGGAGAGACGCAAAACAAAACTTTGTTGTAAGCCTGACATCGCCTAAACAAATGTTTGATTTGGTAAAATCAGTGTTGTTGAGTATATTTGCACATGCTTTACCAACTGTCCTTAACTACACTGGACATGTATATAAAAAATGGCAACAAAAAGAACTAACCCACATTAAACAATTTAATATAGTGATATTTAAGATACAATACACAGAACATTAAACACATTTAGAATGTGTGTGACACTGTGATCCTCTATGTTAGTAAGCATCCCGAATGCTGGTATAATAATAAGGTGACAGGTTTTCATTTCCTTCTGCCGTAATGCTCTGCCCCACTCAATGTAAACTGTATACAGTACACACTTAAAGCTATATCAGCCGAGAGAGTTTTGAAACGTGTCTCTACTGCTAATCCACTGTGGTTACAGACCACTGAGTATCTCATCTAATGACTAGGATACGTGATCCTTTTTACACGCTGACAACTTGTTTCACGCCAGCACTTGGGAGTAAGAGGGGTAGCAGGGGACCAGGTTCAGCTGTTTTTCTGCAGCACTTTAAAACAGGTTTGCATGCATATGGCATGTAGAAAATACTTTTAAACACAGTTTATTTGATAAATATTTAATTAATTGAAAATGACACTTTTTTCATATGTAGTAAAGTATATATTGTGTCATTTGTGTTCTTTACTTGAAAAAACTGCATGAAGCAGTTTAAGAATTTGGTTAAATGATAATAAATATTTAATAATACTATAATACCTAATATAATACTATAATACCTAATTAATATCACACATTATTATTAATATTATTAAACATACTACTACTACCACTAATAATAATAATAATAATTATTATTATTATTATTATTGGTATTGGTGTGTAAATGTAAGCGTTTTTGCTAAATTGACAAATCTGATTTTATTTTATTCAAAACTGATCAAGTACTTTAATTTGTAAATTATTCATTGACATTTAACACTTTACAGCAAAAATGTAGTTATAATAATACATTACAACAGTATAAACACTATACATAACACCTTAACACTTAAATTAAGTCAGATTGGTTCATTCCATAACAGCTTAAAAGGCAGGAAAAAGCTCAAGACAATGAATGCATGTCTTAAAAACTGTTTCGCTGCTACACTATGTGCAAAAGAATCCCTTTGGAGGCCCCACTAGCTCCTCTTGCTCACCATCTCTCTCCTGCTTACAGATCCTACCGCTGGAATGCAGCCATTTTGCCGGCCCATAATCCTGTGCTGTGCGGCAGGGCCCAGCCAAACCAAAATAGGAACAGGAAGTGAAGTCAGAGCCAGCTCCACTGGATCACATTTCACACAAGGCAGGTACAGAACAGAAAAGGCTACAAAATTCCCCACAATTCCAGGCACACACGCCTTAAATGTCCCACAAAAAGAAAAAAGCCACAGTGTTAGTGAGCGCAGCTGCAAACGCTATCATTTTTTTGTCGGCAGGTTTAAGTATTATCAACAATTTTGCTAATTGTTACAAGATGTTTGGGCAATTTAATACAGCCCATGTTAAATTTGACTCTACGTGAGTTAAACATGAAATCACAAAGACCTGGGCATGGCTCGAATCAGTGGGTTTATCTTTGTTGATATCCTGCAAGGCAAAGCTAGTTGAGCTGAACTGTATGCATAGCCTTTATAAATGGCTACAGCTTGCTGTCAAGTAAAAAAGCAAAACATTACTTCGGACTGTTGCTAATGTTTATCTAACTTACCAATTGGTCTGGACTGCCGTTATATTAACTAGCTATGATAATGTAAAGATATTAAAAGGTACATATAATTAAACCATTAATCAGAAAACTATGATCTACTTAATGGTAGTTATTTATTACTCCATTTGGAATTGATCTGCTGCCTTTTCAAGCTTAGATGTAACTCATTGGTACGTTACACTTTCAGCATTTTATTTAATCTAAGCCTAATTCATGGTTAAAATGACAT
>JAOUQX010000040.1:14361621-14373400 GCA_028566295.1 Liobagrus marginatus
GAGAGAGAGAGAGAGAGAGAGAGAGAGAGAGAGAGAGAGAGAGAGAGAGAGAGAGAGAGAGAGAGAGAGAGAAACACGCAAGCTCCCGCCGTGATGCGCGTTCATGACAGCGACACAGGTTTCGTGTTTCACTATAGATTTCTATAAAGTTCTCATTATAATTCTATGTTTGACAGATGTGCTATATTTTAATCTACATTATTAAATGATCCCATAAATTGCCTGTGCGTTTTCGAACCCATACGAATTATAGCCTACGAATTATGCCATTGAACAAATATGACCAATTTGATTATATCAGACTAATATAGAGTACATTAAATTAATCAGATGTAGCTATTACAAATTTCATCTGCAAAAAGTTCATGAATGCAAACGTGAACTTGACCGAAAGTGTTTTAAACTCGGATTGTTTTAGCTTTAAAACACAGCTAACGAAAGCAGAACAAGTTCGCATTCTATTAGCCTACATTAGTTTTACTATTGCACAATGCTCGTCTGAGTTGCTGCTCTGTTATCGACACACATTTTGCCGACACAAATGTTAGATGGTAGCGCGTCGTACTTGTTGTAGATTTGTGCGACAGCTTGGCGCTGCACAGCTTGTACTGAACTGTATCTTGTCAAAGTGAAGCCAGACATCGCTACGTGACTTCGAGGTCATATTCACAGCCGCCCTCTCTCACGGTTGAGTACTAGAGTACTTGATGGCTGTTGCACATCCCTACCGTGTACAGGTCTGACAGATACTGACAGCAGCCGAGTCACATGGCCACAGCGAAGTCACATGGGGCAAAAAATGTAAAAAGCGCTCCTATTGAAAGGACACTGGAGTCTAGAGAAAAAATATAAAGAAGAAAAGAGGCACAAAGGTACTTTTATAGGGGAAAAACGCAGGGAATGCAAAAGCACACAGGTTTAGTCCTGCTCCAATTCCACTGGGAAAATACTTGATTCGGAGACTTTCGACATAAAATGAGTACGTTAGCCGTAAAAACGCTGGCACAAAAACAGCGGCCACAAAAACATGCTGAGAGGATTGTCAGCCATCCCGTTCACCCCAACACAGAGTTGAAGCAGCGTGACACTCTCCGCAGGTCACCACTCTTAAAGCGCAACACCATCAATCAGCAGAACAAACTGTACTTAGGCTCCACTGTGAGCAGCTGCTCTGAAATGCTTTTGGGTTTTACTGCACATTTTTAGCAAGCGTGCATTATACTAGCTTTTTATATCAAAAGGAAGAAGGACAGCGTGTAACCGCTTATGCCAGCACAAATAACAGATTTAGCATAAATGACCACATTTTCATGTAACATTTATTCATTTGTATGCTCAGGCCACGTCCTAGATTGTGCAGTCAGCGAATAAAAAAACACTGCACAAGTCACACGAGAGGTGTCTTTTAACATTCAGTGTATAGGGGGGTATGACAGACAACAAATGCGTACAGTATAACATTAGTTCCACTGAAGGCAAATCATAATATAGAGACATCCTACACATGTGTGCTTCTAGTGGGAGGAAGACAGAGTTATGGGTGTGCTAGTAAGGTATCCAAACATTTGGCCACATCCAAGCAAAAGAGAGGTGCTTCTTAAAATGCTGATGAAAATATTACTTTAATTATGATTTTTTAAAATTCAAATCTAATCTAATTACAAATTTCATTAATGTTTTAGGCAGTTGGCAGGCACCCTTATCCAGAGGGCCTTACATTAATCTTTTTTTATCTTAGTTTTCCAACTGAGCATTTTGAGGTTAAGGGCCTTGGCCCCTCCGGGTGACCTCAGGGGTAATGGGAATCGACCCCAATGTTTCGATCAGCAGTCCAGCTCGTCATTTGAGCTGCCACTTACATTTCCAATCAATGTCTGTAACATGCAGTCTGTTCTAAAGAAAGTGAAGATATTACGCTAGCTTGTTTAGAAAAGCACCAAATCGTCTAAATAATGAAATCTTTATTTCAAGTAAAACATTTCTTTTAAATGAAAACAGACTTCATTTGTATCTAAAACATAGCAGCGACCCATAGGAAAGAGTTAATCATTTACTAGAGGATCTTTTGTGCACTTTCAAGCATTCCAGCGCACTGTTTACACAGATAATAGCGCTGAGCACAGAGAATGATAAGAAGAGCTTTGCATGTACAGGACAACGCCACTGACAATGAGATCAAGGAAACGTTTTCCCCACAAACTCTATGCATGGGACATCCTGCCATTATAGTCATCGGGCTGCAGTGACAGTACGTCACATTATTATCATCTTTAACGTGCAGTAAACAATTAAATGGCAGCACAGATTTAGTACTTACAGTAGAAGACTAAACGGCTAAGACAGATGAGACTTTAAATGGGGGAATGAGTCAAGCCCAGGCAATGGTATACTCTAAACCAGGGGTCACCAACATGGTGCCCGTGAGCACCAGGTCGCCTGCAAGAACCACATGAGTAGCCCACGGGCCTGTTTTAAAGATAGCCCACCATAGCGCCACTTACCAGTGAGCTGCATCTATATTATTGCGTTGCTATTCTTTTTTAAATCAGGCTTGCATTAATGTAAATTTGAAAATATAATAAATTACTTACAGAGATTTATAGAAATAAAGTGTTGCATAGCTATTCAACTGTTTCCTACCTTGTTCAATCATTGCTGATAATTATTGTGAGAAATAATTAGCATGATCAGTGTCTTCACATATATGAGTAACATTAATTATAAATAAACAATAACAACATAATTAAAGGTAAATTGAGCAAATGAGTTATTTCAGAAGTGAATACCAAACTGGTAGCTCTTCGCATTAATCGCTACCCATGAAGTGACTCCCAGTTTCAAAAAGGTTGGAGACCCCTGCTCTAAATGATGTGAAATAAACAAGTGAAGGAGGGTTGATTTATAATATAACATTTGAATGAACAGTCTCCCGTGTGTCAAAGATAATGCTGTAATGTTAGAGAAGTTTAAGCCAGAGAGCTTTGTGCTTTCTCAGGAATATAGTCTCCACCCTGTCTTCAGCATTTATTGGCCAATGTGGCCTTTGACTGGCATTTAAAGCAACCAATCACAGTTTGTTTTGCCCCATGACATGTTTAGGAGCTTAAAATTGTAGTTAATAAGCAGTCAAAAACTCACCAACACGCAAGCATAGATCCTTCATTTAAGGAAGCCGTGTACATTAATGAGTCCAAACGTTACATCATTTGAAAAAATTCAGCATTTAGCTGATCCTTATAAACATTAGAAAAGTGACACACTCGTCTCAGATATCTAGTAGAATCTAAACAACCAGTAAGCTTTAGAATTCTGAAAGCTTTTCTAGTTTTGTGTGCCATATGTATCAGATGTTCAGCCAATGCATTGTGGGAATTGACTGAGACGGTCAGGAATAAGACGAGCTGTGTGTTATTGAATTGTCCCTCATATTAACTTCAAGACTGACAAAAAAAAGAAAGAGCGGCATATACTGTAGAGTGTATAGACTATAGAGGGATTAAAACTGATTAAAATGTTACAAAACATTTAATCAATAAAATATTATGCCAACACTTCAGGACACGCAGTAACTGGAAGCTATTCAAAATGTTAGTGGTAACAGTGTCACGATGCAGCACACAAACCCTGAATATTTTCCCATAACATGATGCGCTTTATTGCTTACATGCATATTTACTGCTAGGTTGCGAATTAACTAAATGGCACCTCATAAACAACTGCCGACAAATCTCGTAGGATGTGAATGTTTTCAAACCTATGCCCCATGCTGGATATCAGATCCCAGCCTCTGCAGAATCAACAAATAATAAACAAACCTGCTGCATTGTGTACACTGTACAACAGGCTAAAAGGCATTGATTTGGCACCTGGAGGCCTGGTACATGTGTGTGTACAGCTCCTGTTGTGAAACACACTAAACCTCGTCATTGGTTGAATCAAACGGTTTTATAAAGGATGTTCTAAAAGAAATGGACCAACCAGCATCCATGGCCCCAACAACAGACCTTGCTGTAGTCTTTAGGCTATCAGCAGGAGTTATGCATATTTCCATATCAAACATCAGAATGTGGGGAAAATGGCATTGTTTGATGATATTTGAGGGGGATTTCAGAAAATGTATTCCTAATTAGTTCATTCATGAAAGTCCCCAGATTTTCCATGGAGTAGCACAAAAACAACATTCCAGGAAGTGAGATGTCTGTAAAAATGCCTTGTTGATAAGAGAGTGAATAGCTGAATAGTTTTGGGCTTACAAATACACCATGGTAGCTCGAACCTGGGGTCCGTTCTTCCTACGTCGCTTATTACATCTGAGATCAAAAGACACATCCAAGATATGATCCACCTAAACATTATGTAGATAATTAGGTTCTTTGAACATACCGGTTGTTGATTAGCATGGCTGGATCGAGTTATCCGAGATCATGGCGCATTCATGAGTTGGTTTAAAAGAGGCTATGGATCGATAGTAGAAACACTGATCAAGCACTGCTACTGGTTGCCCACAAGGGTGAATGAGCGCACCCACTGTTTCTCAGCAGCAGAACAAGAGCTCTTAATGGAAAGCTATGGCGAGTGCAAAAAGTTACTAGAAACGCCAGAGAACACCTTAAAGGCTGCAAAAATCAGGAGAGAGGGAAGCAAGAAGCAGAGATCATGCCAAATCGTCACCAATCAAAGCTAGCTAACTGGGTTAGCGACGTACGAAGAACGGACCCCAGCACGCGTTACAACCATGGTGAGAAGAAAAGCATCTCAAAAAGCGCATTACATTGCAGCTTGAAGGCACAGGGTGGCATTTTTAACTGAAATTAGACTATAAATGCATTGTATACACACTGATGCATACCAAAGAAAACAAGCTCAACAAGTTGCGTCCTAAAGCTCAGTGGTCATTTTATCAGAGATCATCTACTCATGCATCAATGGAAAGTAAACACCAGAAGACCTTCAGGTTCTAAGTAGAGCTGTGTGTGTTCACGTGTACATGAGTAACAAGCCCAGGAACAGCATTAAAAGTCGCAATAAAGTAGGCTTGAATGATTTTGGAAAATAATCAAAAAATTGTTTAACAATATTGCGATTTCAATTTAATATGCGATTATATTTTAATCTTCTGTATTATTCACGAAAGACAACCAACGCACTATTATTAAACTATTATTATTATTATTAAACAAACTTTTAAATCATTTCCTGTAGGCCAGGCCTATGTTATGATTAAAGTCGGTGAAGCATAAACTGATATAAATGACATTTTTATGTAACTACTTTAACAAATACCTCTGTATACATTAAGGGGTATACCTCTGTATACATTATTATACATTATGTTTTAAGGTCACAGTACAGAGCTGCATCACAAGTCGTAGCTTCCTCTGAGTCTGCCTTGTAAAATTGTGATTAAATTGCGCTTTTGCGATAAAAAAATTGCATTTTGTCATATTATTGCAAATGTGATTCATTGTTCAGCCCTATAATAAAGTAGTGTTCTTTAATAAAATGCTATCTAATAAAGTGTCCGCTGACATTTAGGATATAACCGTGCATCTTTAGGGTGATGGATATGCACATGACTAATATAGAGTTTGCTCTGAGAGACAGATAGAGAGTGTGTGTGTGTGTGTGTGTGTGTGTGTGTGTGTGTGTGTGTGTGTGTGTGTGTGTGTGTGGATTTAGGCAACATAGCCAAAAGGATGTAGACCCCTGAGTATGACCCTCATACACCATGCAACACAGACTAGACCTGATATCACTAATGCTCATGAATGAACACATTCCATACAGCCATGATTCCATATCTGGTGGAAAGCAGATTATTATATGGAGGTTATAATAACTAAAAAAAGGGGACAAAATGTGATATGATGTTTAACGAGAACATAGGAGTGTGATGGTTTGGGGTCGTAATACTTTTGGTTAAAATAGTGAAACTGGTTATGTACAATGTACATCTGTATAATGAGGGCGCGTGGGAGTTTGTGTTTACTCCTTTGTTCAGCTTATGTTATGTATATCTACGGAAATGCGGAAGTAATTGAACATAGGTTAGCATGTACAATGCGTTTTATGTTTGTATACATGTATGTGTCAGAAGTACACACAAATAACGTTACATACACACGGACAGACAGCTTTCTGGTCCGGCCATGTGAGCCGTCACACACTTCGAGCATAAAACTTTAAGAGACTTGTTGCTTTTCTCACCTTTGTCCCGCAGAGGAACGTTCGGCTCTTCATCCCGACACACTTGGGTGATGATGGATGGCGGCGCGTCCATGAAGCTCCGCAAAGTCCCGCACTTCTGCACTCTTTCTAAACTTCTAAACACAACTCAGCCAAATTCCCCTTACTAAGCGCCCAAAAGTCTTAACAGCTCTCCCGGAAATGCATCTTGCGCACAAATAGATACGCTTCCTTTCGACCTGAAATATTAGAAAGTATACGGAAAATTAAAATAAAAGATAAAAAAAAGTTTCGTTTCTTAATGGCAACTTTGTTACAACATGGAGTTCGGCTCTGCTCTCAATTTCAAGATACAAACATGGAACTCGTCGGTTTCAAGGCGGCCGAGGCCTTAAAGCGGCGACAGTGCATATAGCGCACATGGGCCCGTTTTTACATTATATGGTTGTGATAGGCGTGTGTTAATATTCAAGCTGTTCATTTGTGTAAACAAAAAAAAAAAATATATATATATCTTTAATAAATAAACATTATTACCAGATAAATGTGAAAATGTAAATATATTGGATCACATGTTGTTTTATACAATTTAAGTAGAAATAATGAGAAAAAATGTCAACATATATGAGACATATTTAAGTTTAATAAACAAAGTAAAACTACCTAAAAAAAAACCTGGTGAAATTATGAATCTGTTAAAACAATGGAAGCAGTATGACGTTTTAGAATGCAATCCACTATCAATCAATTATAAAAAAAATCCTAAAAGAAAATGGTATAAAATAAAACTACTTTAAAACAACAACCGTTTCAGGGTTTGTCTATAATCTTATCTCCAAATATGTTAAATGTAAAAAAGATGTAATTTGTGCGTTGCCCCTTTAAATTCTGGACGTCGAACACGCAAAACAAAGTTTAAAAGCACTCTCGGCCTCGCCGTAGACGGATGCGCCTTTTATCCTCAGTCTGTTCTGTTCTTTCACAGACGACAGGGGCGATAGCTCAGACTAATGTCAATATAAAACACATAACTAAACAATTAATATACGTGTGTACGCGTGGGTTTATTTCCTTTAAGCACCGAGTGTCAGGCGTGAAAAGTTTTCAACGAACTTTCCGCTGGCGGGAGAGAGCGGGCGCCTTGAAACAGCTTCAGCATGAAGAATAGGGAGAGTCCACAAAGTCCGAGCGCTGTAATTTTCAGCATTGTATCAAACTCGGGTCCCCTGCTGGGAAACAGAGTAACGTCTTCACACTTATCTATATGTCCACCCATTCGTTTAACCAACCATCCATGAATATATTCACTCATCCATGTAATCATCTTCCAAACTATTCATTCATCCATCCAATAGTGTAAATTTAATGGGAAGCACGAGACTGAACACGGGGAGTAACACAACATATTATAAACTATAACTAACAAACTTTACTTCCTGTCCGTTAACCATACACATCTGTCCGGGTAACACCAGACCTTAAACAGTTACGGTATTCCATTTATATGCAAAATATACTAATGCACTATATGCAAAAGCAATAATAACTCTAACTCTAATAACTTCCCCTTATTTCAAAACTTTTTCTCTGGCTCAATGGTAAGGATCAGAGTCTCCTTTTCTGGACAGTCCAAAACATTAACAGTGAATATTATTATTAATATATAAAACAGCTGCAGACTGATTATGATTCATCAGTGTACATAACATTTGTGGTTGTTACTCTGAAACTATAAATAGTTATTCAAACTCTGATCCAGCAGCTTAAGGCTTTGACTTTGAGCTAATGCTGTGAATCTTATATTGTTTAGTTAAAATATGTTATTTCTATATATTGTATTCAATCAGAAAACTTTATGAATTAATTTATTAATCTTAATGTATTATTAATTTAATTATTAAATAAAAATTATAAATTGGGTATTACAGCCTTGACAAAGTTATAGTGTTTTTTTTATATCTGACTTTATTTCATAAATGTTGAATTTTTACATATACACTTATTTCATTACAACTCAAAGCATTTAGACCAGCTTTGTCAGCAGTGCAATGTTATGCATTCCAAATTCTGTTTTAATTTCACATTTAAAGGGATTCTCCATCTTATACAGAGAGAAAATACACCAGTATTCACACATCAACTAGGAACACCAAATAACCATTGTTGTAGCAATAGAGCTGTTTCATTTCTTCATTGCGGCTTAGGATCAAAGTTTATAGAACAAGATGAAGATTATAACCCCACATTTCCAATCTCATCACCCAGAATATGGAAATTATAGGTAGAAAAAACATAAATAATAAATTTAACAAGCCATACAAACTTGTGATTACAAATTAGGTTTGAATTTTATGCAAATGACGAATGGAAATGAGCCAGCATAGTTCTGTGTAGCAAACAGAAATAAATAAATCAATAAATAAAAATTGCACTGTCTTACAGCACATGAGATTTGCCTAAAATAGACATGATTTTAGATTTGCCTAATAAAAGTTGGCAGCAAAGCTTGCAAGTTCTGGTTCCATCATGTGATATGGTCTAAAATTAGTGCTGCTGTTAAAAAAAAAAAAAAAGATATGCTGCACTATAACAACATTTGCATAACTCACACTCATGAAACAAAGAACCGTTTGTCCTACAGAAATGAAATGTTCACTTTCAAATGCACACTGTGTTTCTGGAGGCCGGATGTTTGGTAGATGTTCACATGATAAAGTATCATATACCTTATGTCATATTCACTGACTTTCACTTAAGTCGTTGTTTGTGTCATACAAATATAAATGATTTATTATGGTATCACACACAATCATGCACAATCAGGGCGCAGTGTGCATGAGCCTTTCTACATGCCTTGAACTGGACAGACAATGTCAATTTCTTTCAAATAGTCATTTTCATTAGCACTGTCTGTGCTATTCACAGCTGATTTACCATTCATATTTAAAAATCTATAACACTAGGCTGAAGGTTAATTCATTTTATTCCTAGCCTATATAACATTTCCAAATGTACATTTTGATGCTTTTGGTAAGCAGCAGCATCATCATCACCATTAACTTAACACGAAACCTTGTTAAATCTTGCTAATGTGCAAATAAACAGACTGGATACTGAATCTGAATTTATGTAGAATTTTATAAAAACAGAATTCTAAGGAGAAATATTTCACCAAACAAAATTATTTACTTATAATATTTACTGTTTCACATTAAAAGATTTCCTTTACTTTGTTAGAGTAATGAAAGTTAGAAACTCACCGTCATTCCACTCTTGAATATAAATGAACAGCATACTAATGGTATACTTTAAAAACAGTCAAAACATTTTTTTTTATATAGATGTTACATTGGTTAATTATTTGTAAATTACAACCGTACTACTTGTTGGTTTGTTTAACGATTTCCAAATGAATTATGTAGCAGCTTTCTATCTGAATTAAAAAAAAAAGAAAAACCTGACAAACCTCAAAAAAGAAAAAATATTTCTGAAGAATAATAGCACAATACCTCTTCTTGCTGCCACAGGTAGTGAATTTTTATTCTATTTCAATATAAATATTTGAATTGACCACATGCTTCCACTCCACCAGTGTACAGATCAAAAAAAGAATGCATTTAAAAACCCCAATACACAATACTAGCTAAAAAAAAAAAAGGAAAAAAGTGACTTCTAATATATTCTAGACTTTGAATTCAAAGGCATTTTTAAAAATATGAATATAAATAAATAAGTGACTTTCAAATGTTGGTAATTTTTCCAAACAATTCTAACATTACATTATTGTTTAAAAAAAACAGTTATCTGACGTCACAGTATCTGCTCAGGACCCAAAATCAAGGACAAAAATACTGCATTTGTTGTAAAACATCAACTGGCACTACAATAAGAAAGGATCGAGTGCTCAGTGGTATTTAAAAGAAAATTCCAATGATTTTCCCCAAAAAAAAAAAAAAAGTAACATTTTTTTTAACAATGTTTTAAAATCATTTAGGAAGTGTGACAGAAGTAATTTTTAAGGTGAGCTCATACATTTCAACAAGGTATATAATGAAACAGAAAATACCTATAATATATATTATAAAGTACTAATACTTTAAAAGTACTGAGGGAAAAATAACTATATATAATAGACAAACATGATATTATATCCATCTTGTAAATTCTTCCTAAACACTCAACTCTGATTGGTCAGAAGGTGTTTCATGAATGAACCGCCTCAGGAGTATCTCTGACGAGAGTTTTGGCCGAAAAGTGAATCTTTTCAAAAGTATCATTTATGTATGTAATATTAAAAGTAAGAGCTTACTCTGACAAAAGTTGTACAAAATACGAATGATAAAAGTCTTCTTACTTTGTCGTCATTCGTCTCATTAACTTCGAGAGAAATAGAGATAGTGTTTACTGTATAAACTTAAAAAGTGAATAAAATGTACAATGTGCCATTTTTAATAACTCATAACTGGCAAAACTGATGAGGTATAAGAGGAGTAAAAATAAGATTATATAATACTAATCATTACAAATCAAATTAATTTGTTTCATTAATTATTAAAATTTGATGGGAATTATTTCCCGATTAACTATATAATTTGTCGAGGACTAATTTAATCATCTTTATTTCATTATTTTATAATACATTGCTATTTATAATGCATATAACCCAATATGTATATTTCAGCTTGCCTCACGTAACTGAAACAAGTATAGACACTATACAATCTATATCAAATCATACTGTATCAAATTGTATAAGTATTATTTAATAGTTCAAAAAAAGTAATAAATATATTAATAACAATATTATAAGGATGTACAAAATATATTGAGGTCTGGATTCAGTTTATACCCCGTGGAAGCCTATGGGCTGGTGTCTTGTGCTCAAAACTCGATCATTTCTCATAAAAATAGCCAAATTATTTTAAAGAACTGTACAATATGCAGATAATCCTTTTTTTCTTTTTTTTTTTTACAAGGAAAAACATTGGAATTGTCTTTTAAATATACTTTACATATACTGTATAGTGATGAATACTGTATAACAATCACCTTTAATAAAGTTTTCAATCTCATAAAAACTAGCAAAAAACTCTGATATACATGTTTTTTGATTTCTCTCCACAAATGTCAAGGCCCCAGAATTATTGAACGAAACACCACAAAGGTTTACATTTACAATATGTTTAGCAAATGTTGTACACGCTCATGTTATTTTATTTTAGTCAGATGCTAAAAAACGAGCATGGGTCAGAGCAGGGTAGCGTGGGTGTGGCATGGCTGTTTGTGGCGTTGCAGAGCAAAGTGCAGGACAATGACCACAGCAGCACTGATCATGCTGACCATAGATGATAGAGCTTAATGCATTAGAATCTTCTGTGTGTGTGCCAGTTGCGGTCAATACTGTATGTGCTTAAGTTTCTTATCTCACATAACACAATGAGTGTGTTAGACTGTTTCTGAATAGGGTTAACAAGGCTTGGCCTGATGTGTTCACATACACACACACACACACACATACACACACACACACACACACACACACACACGCACACACACGCACACACACGCACACACACGCACACACACGCACACA
>JAOUQX010000040.1:14377923-14389666 GCA_028566295.1 Liobagrus marginatus
CACACGCACACACGCACACACGCACACACGCACACACGCACACACGCACACACACACACACACACACACACACACACTCTTGTGATCCAGCGAGAGCTCAGCATGGTCTCAATCCGTCACAAGCCTGTGCCTCTCCGTTCTCTTGTTCTGAGATCCTCTCCCCTTGAGTAACATCGATCCATCCAACCAAGCCGAGTTCACTGAGTGACAGGAGTGGAGGGTGTAGAGGATGTAGTGGTGGGTGTGGTGGGTGTGGTCGGGGTTTGGGCAGAGTAGGAGCGCAGGAGTACTTTGTGCTTGGTAGCCACCTGAGCCTTGATATGCTGCTGCTGGCTCACGAACTCCTTGAGACGTGTGGTGGTGAAGGTGAGAGTCTGCCGCCTCAGCCGCATAAGATACGCATCCTGCAACCAAGAGTTGTTGAAGCAGTCTTTGATGGAAGGACGTGCCCTGGGAAATAAGAACAGACCGTTTCAAATGATTCATTCTTCTAAAACTTTCTCAAGGAATTATTTTATTACTTTTATTACTATTTGGGTGTATACCAAGGGTAGGTGCACAAGATCTTCTTAAGGAACAGAGAGGCACTTTGGGAAACATTTTGGTATAGCTTGCTGAGGTCAAACTTGGCTGCCTGGATTCTGGCTTCTGTCTCTGCTTGAGTATTCTCCATGAATGGCAACCGTCCACTAAGCCTGAACATTATAAGATTCACAAAAGATAGCTAAAAAAACAGGAATTAAAAATAACAAAACACATGCTTATTCTTTACAATGTAAAAAAAAAAAAAAAGTGCAGCAATGCAGCGGCCATCACTCACATAATGTATGTCAGTACACCAACACTCCAGATGTCAGCTGGAGGACCCACAGTGTCTCCTTTCAACATCTCGGGAGCTTTAGCAACCAGCAACGATTGAAAAACCCCCCACAAATTACAGAGTACAAAGATGTGCTCAATTACTTCCATAAAAAGAGCAAACGAAACATGTACTCAAATGGTTAAGGTTACAAAGGTTACTATGATCTCTTGGAAGGAAAGAAATAGAAAGAAGACACGCCTAAACTGTGTAACAATGTTTCATGTGAACATTCATATCTGTAAACTTCATTCTTAGAAAAAATAAGAATGAATGGTTTTGAGGTTGAACGCTTCTTTGCAGTAGAAGTGACCACAATATTATTTACTTACACATGTACTCCAGCGTTCCTATAGGAGGGCTGAACTGCTTCAGAAAGAGTGGGTTGAAAGTCTGAGCGCTGCCAAAGTCAATGATCTTGACCATATTCGTGTAGGAGACTATTATGTTGTCAGGCTTGATGTCTAAGTGCAGGATTCTCCGACTGTGCAGGTAGTCCAGACCCTGCAGGATTTGCACAATATACGACACCACATCATCTTCCGAGTAGCGGAACCTGAAATGAAGTGAGTGTTAGGCTTTATTATCTGGGCCGTGACATGTACATGAGCATGTACTAATAATCGAATAAATAAATAACTAAATAAATAAATGAAAGCAGCCAAATGGTTTCTGACCTATCGATCAGGCTATAAAGGATTTCTTTGCCTGTGCAGCATTCAGAGATGAGCACAAGGTAGCGAGGTGTGACATAAGCCTCATGAAGTGACATTATCTTGTCATGATGCAAGGCCTTGAGGATTTCATATTCCTGCAGAACACTCTGCTTGCTCTCAGGCTCATATGGGACGATTTTAGCCATAAAGAGATTGCCTGTGGAATTTTCTCTGCATTCTCGGATGACTCCAAAACGGCCTCTATATGAAAGATTAAGACCGAGAAACAAACATTTATGTCTTCATGGCTATTACAAAACATTGATTAGACAACTAGATGTCAACCTAATCCCCCGAAAAAAATTCAAAATAAATAGAAATACTTAGCAAGTAATCTGCACTTATATAGTGGACATTACCTGGCCTTCTCATCCATAAAGGTGTAGGGTTTCTGGGGTACACCTTGTCGTAAGGCTGTCTCTCCTGGCTTGCCCAGTGGAGTTCTCCGACCAGTAGGAGTGACACGTCCTGATGGAGTGATTCTGCCACTAGGGGTCATCCTGCTTGGTGTAACACTTCCCTCCCCAACAGGCGTGAGACTTGTAACCAACACCACAGGTGGAGACAGGATAGGAGTGGGAGTATTGGAGGTAACTGAGGTCACTGGAGCTGTGGTGGTTGCAGGGATATACATGGGTACTGAGGAAATGGGTTTACCAAGGGTGGGTGGTGGAGAAACGAATGCAGGTGAAGACACTGGAAGTGTCTGTGCCATGGGCGGAACCACATTGACAGGAGTCTGTGGTTTGGGGAAAACAACAGGCGGTGAGGGTTTGGTTGTACTAGGGAGAAATGGAACAGAAGGAGTAGTGGCAGGTTTGGACACTGTGATATTGATGGTTGTTTTGGCTTTGGTCAGAGTTGGTGTGGTGGGGGCAGATGTGCTGGGGGCAGGAGTCTTGACCTGGGCGACCTTAGGTATATTACGATTTGTAGAGGTTGGCATAGACATTGTAGCAGGCGATGGGTTTTTTGCAGTAGGTTTAGCAGAAGATTGAGCCAGTTTGACAGATGGTGGCGCAGAAGTTGTAGAAGAAGCAGGTACAGGTTTATTTCCATCCAGCTTTATAGGAGGTACGGTCATGGTGGAGGTTACCACAGAAGGACCTGCTGTTGATGGAAGAGTCCTGACGATGACGGTTCCAGTAGATTTAGAAGGTGCTAACAGAAAAAAGGTACCGGTATTATTAAACATTTGTCCGACATGAAACTTATCTTAATACATTATTACATCTACATAATCCAACCAAGATTTAAATACTTGCCGTGGCTAGTTATTTTTTTTATATATAAATGTACCTCCTGCATCTAGGGCGACCTTTTCAGACAGATTGCTGTATGGTCCCTGTCCAGCTTTATTCACACAAGCCACTCTGAACCTGTAGATGGCGCCAGACGGCAG
Organism: Liobagrus marginatus; assembly: GCA_028566295.1. Lineage (NCBI taxonomy): Eukaryota > Metazoa > Chordata > Actinopteri > Siluriformes > Amblycipitidae > Liobagrus > Liobagrus marginatus. The sequence continues at coordinate 14,380,901 of JAOUQX010000040.1, forward strand.
GTCTGTGACATTGTAGTAACAGTCAGCGACACCAGTGGCTACAATCAACCAGTTACTTTCACCTAAAGGAAAATAAGGTGATTAAAATATTACAATCTGTTTATGCGCGGATGAAAATTATGACCTCAAATAGAACGTAATTCTACTAAAACATAATGAAAAATTGACAACAGGAAAGGCTGAAACTAGTTTTACTCTTTTGAAAAAGTTCAGTTTATAGAGACGATCCCTAAACCAGATGCGGAATAATGAAATCCATTGCAATACCAAATTTGTATTAATGGTGGCAGTAAACCCCTACTTGAGGTATTATAACGATCAGTAATCTTCATGATCTTATCTCAAGAAGTCTGCATTATTCCAGGAATATAAACTCCTTTTTAAATGTCCTGAATGTATAAAGAATTTTAGAACATTACAAGATGATGCCTTCTGACTCATGATGATCACTGACACATAATATAAATTGGTAGAAAGTCTCACACTTAGGTTACATTTTTGCAACTAAATGTAAACATTTCTTCGAGGTTGCTTACCTTCTGTCCGCCGCTCTAGGCAATAAGTACAAGGGGCAATGGTGTCTGATGGACGCCACACCACCAACGCTGTGTTGTGATATTTTTGAGGAACTTCTGGTGTACCCGGCTGGTTTGGCAGACCTAAAAATTCATTAACCATGTACTTAGTTAGATTTCGAGCTGTTTCATCTAAAAAGTTCATCTAAAAACAAACTCTCAGTTAACAATATCCAATGCTATAGTGATTCAGTACATTTAGAGTCTCAGCAAGGGAATGCAAATGATCCCAAAGTTAGCAAATTGTTTGAGCAAAAAATAAACTGATGGGTTCTCCCCATGCTTGCACAGGTTTTTTCCGGGTACTCGGTCCCCAAACACATGCGATTGGACACAGGTGAATTGGCTACTCTAAATTGTCTATAGGAGTGAATGTGAGAGTGAATGGTTGTTTGTCTTTAAGTGGTAGTCCTGCGATTAATTGATGATTGTCCAGGGTGAAACCCGCCTCATGCCCTAAGTTAGCTGGGATAGACTCCAGCGCCCCCACGAACCAGAACAGGATAAGTGCTAGATAATGAATGAATGAATAAATGAATCAATGAATTAATTAACTAACTATGATGGGACAATATCTGACAGTCTGATTTTGATTGATCTTACCCAGATAATCAGTTTGAAAAGCAGGCTCGACACAGAAAATCTATGGCCATTGTCCTGTAAGCAAATTGCTTTGCACATTGATTAGAGCCGTATTAGCCTTTCAGTCCGATCAAAGAGTGGAACGACACTCATGGGAATCAGTCAAGACATAGTCTGTGACAAAGCTTCAGTGTCTGTACTGAGCCCTAATATCAACCTTAAGCTGTGTGAATGTGTGTGAGCATGTCGCCCGTTAATTACTGCTGCTTTGCAAATAGACACTCTTTCTTTTCTTTTTTTTTCTAATTTAACTAATTATATATTTTTCCTATGCAGCTGCACATTTATGTAGTTCCACACAATGCAAAAAACCCACCAAAAAAAACAAACAACCCATGCATAAACAGGCCAGGAGTTCAGTTCATTTTATAAATAAATATTTAAAAAGTGCCATGGCTATTGGTACCAATTAGGCAGGTTTGAGTATTTTAGAAATTACTAATCTCCTGAAAATTTCACACCAATAGTCTCAAGAATTTGTAGAGAATGCTGGGAAAACCACTTTCAACTGTAGAGTGTTGTGTGTTGTATTTCTGCCATTTGATTGATTAAATAGATAACTGCATGAAAGGTGTACTGGTATTCCTTATGAAGTGGCCAGTGAGCAGGTATGGACAATTTGTTTTTAATAGGGCTCCAAAACAACTTTAATGCATAAGCAAACTATAACTCGTTCTAAGGCAATACTTAGTATTGCTTCAAAACGTTTGCTAAACGAAGTAACCGTGCATTCACTTAACTTTTGCAACATCTTAGCAAACTTGTATAAATTAACGTAATAACCAGAGAGGGAATGTTATGAAAAATGTCTGTGGAATCTCTTAACACCGGAGCATTTTTCAAAACAGGGGACATGCTAACTTATAAGATTAGTTGCACAGACCCATTCAAACACTCCTGAGCCCCGATCCAGGCTGATCAAAGGACAGCTTCCCTGGTTGTCCCACCATGTACACAGTATATGCAAATACATATACTCACGGGCAAGAGAGAGTTTACAGGAGCTGCTGATTGAGGCGAATGTGTTAGTGGCTACACACTCATAAAGGCCTGCGTCCTTCTTGGTGGTCTTCATAATCATCAGCAGTTGTCTCCCATCAGGGCAGGAGATTACATTCATTCTTGGGTCAATCTCCAGTGGCTTTTTATCTGAACAGATGCAATCATTGTAAAGCTATTTTGCATTTCACTCCAAAATCACATTAATGTTAGTCCTCTCAAAGTGCTAAATAACCCCTACTGTTACAATCTTTGTATTTTGGTGATGTAGTGAAATATGTCTTTGTGATCATATTTAGAATTAGCCAGTGTTCTATAAATATCTTTGTGGCTTGTGGCAATGTCATCTCAAAATCTATTAATAGGATCCATGATTTTGCCTAGCAAAACAGTAAGGCAACCAAACTATTAGAAGTATTTTATGACTTATGATATATGTAAGGTAATTTAATGTGAATAAAATGTAAAATGTCTATGTAATAGCTTTAAATTCAAAATAGACTACCGGTATATACAACTGTAAATTAGGAAATGTAATATCCCTCGCTTGAAAAATTAGACCCAAACTGCAAGGCCACTCACTTCCTATCACTCTATTAGTTAGATAACTTTTCTCAGGAGGCATTCTAAATTTAAGTCAATTAATCATCGAATGCTAATATAGTGCACATCGTCTGAATCTATACCTTTTATCCATGCGATACGTGGGTGAGGACTGCCAGCAGGCAAGCAGCTAAGTGTGACAGGATCTCCCTCAAGCAGAACATGGTCCCGCAGTTTAATATGGAATACTGGAGGGAAGTCTGTGAGATAAGTTGTAAATGTTACATAAACAATCAATATTTATGAATAATTTTGCATTTATGCATACGTAAATCATAATGAGGATGATGTCCAGAGAAAGTATAAAAGATGACATTCCTGGTTCGTATGCACAGATTGAGATAAAATTTCATTTTTCACTTCAATAATTTAATATATGGAAGAAAAGTACCTGAGGCCGTCCGGGAATGCTGGCGAGAGCGGAGTGAGCCGTTCTCTCTCGATATGGCAGTGGGTAAGTCTGGCTGGGATATAGTCTTATCCTTTCTCCCTCTGCTCAAACCCCATCGATCCCACCGTGACCTCCGCTCCGTCTCTACGCCTTGGTGAAATTAACATAATAATCAGACTCAAACCCATAATAGCGTCCAAATTATTCATGCTATGTCAGAAGGCATTAGTTAAATTGAGTGTCTTTATTGATAATTTTTATGATTTAGGTCAGCTTAATTACATACCTTATCAGTTAGAAAAAAAGCCATTGAGCCCACATCATAGTTTCAAGCAAAGCTAGTTCATGGTCTATAAATGTACACTACGTTTTAAAATAAATTGTTATTAAACATACTTTTTATGGCTGACTCTGACTGTATGCTGGACATAGAATCCAAAGACTCAGAGGATGCCCCATTGCCAGCCTGGGAAGCTAGTTGATTCTGTGGGATACCCATCCTCTTCAGACTGCCTCCCTCTGAGGTAGAACGGCGCAGTATAGACAGCAAAGGAGTCTTTTTAGTTTCTGTCTTTTCTTTTTCATCCTTCCTTTCCTCAGAATGACTCCTGATCTTCATGGATATGCCAGCCACAGTGTTGCTGATCTTTCTACGCATAGCTAGCACAGGGGACTCATTTGGCTTTTTGGTCTCTGGCTCTGGAGGTGCCTCTGGTCCGCCATCCAGCCTCATCATCTCCACTTCCTTTTTGTCCTGTGAGCCTCTCTTACCCAAAGCCCAAGATAAACGTCGTTTTGGGGCATCTTCTTCTTTGGCCTTTTCCTCATTTCTCTCAACTGAAGGGGACCTTTTCAGGCGCATAGAAAGTCTTCTCATAAAACCTGGGTCTTTTTCTGCTTCCCGGAGATCTTGAACAGACTTGGACTTCTCCTCCAGTTTTCTCTGTACAAACTCTAAAGGAGCACCAACTGGTCCTGGACGATACATCTCTTCTGCAATCTCAGAGGCAGCTATAGTGGGTTTTTCTTCTGTCTTTTGCCATGAAAGAATTTTCAGCCCACGAGTAAGAGACGACTCACGTTTTTTAAACCGTGCCTCAAATACCTTCTCAGAGTCAAGATCCTGGATTTGACCTCTAGGAGAAGACTCTCTATTTGGGGAAGCAAGTGTGGGAGTCTTGGGAGGACTAGGTTCCTTTTCTGATTGTTCTACTGATGCCACTCGAGAGAAAACTGCAGGATGCTCAGTGGTTTGCTGAGTGTCTGACTTGGATGATGGTGTTGTTGACACAAGAACTGGCTCTGAAATATGTCTGGACATAGTTGTGGGGACAGGTCCAGCTGTAGAAAATGTTGTTGAGACATTTGTAGATGACGGGATGGCTGTGGGTTGGCTGGATGGTTGCAGGGAGGGAACTATGATTGCCTGCATGATACTTGCATACGCAGATGTCCTGCCATCTGGAAGTACAGTTAGTACAGGGGGACTGGGGGCCACGTATGTTGGGACAAGACTTTGAGATGCCCCAACTTGGTCAATCTCAGTGGTACTGGTGGGTGTAATAATCTCTAAGGATACTACTTCTTTATCAATTTTTTCACTCTCTGTCTTAGGAAAAGAAGATTCCTGTTCTAGATAAGAGTCCATTAGATCCTTTTCTTCCCCTTCATCCTCTTCTTCAATCTTCTCTACTAACACTCTTGGCACCATGACAGGTGTTGACCTACTTTGTGGGACTTTCTTAGGTTCTTGGACCGTTTCCTCTAACATGCTCAAATCTTTCCTTTGAACTGCATCAAAACATAACTTCTGATCATCATCTTTCACTATAGTAGCTTTTTGCTTGGTAGGAACTTTTTCATGCTCAAACTCCCTGACAGGTGATGGTTCTTTGTCTTCTACCATTATCTCGTGTTTCTTTGGTTCAGGAGTAAGTGATTTTGGGGTAACGGGGCGTGAATCTATATTTACCGGCTCTGCTAAAACAGACATGGACACAGCTTCCTGCAGGCGACGGTCTTCCATCTGACCTAGGGGAAGCTCTAGAGGTGCCCCAATCCTCCGGTGTAGGGGCATAGGCTCAGCATCTCCCTGGGTAAAGGAAGCACTTTTGCGGAACACATTGATCTTTTTAATGTCATCTTGAGGAGAGTCACTGGATGCTGCCCGAACTAACGGAGGGTTACCTAGACAAGGTCTTCGTATAAAGCACTTCTCGTCACCCATGCCCAAGGTCTCCAGTAGGGGGCCTCGAAGGCCACACATCTTGTTGTCCACAGAGCCTCCTCTGAGAAGCCTTTGTCTCATCACTTCCAGTTTCTGGGCATAATCCTCTTGGCTCAGCTTGGCAGTTCCTGGGCTTGGACTCCTTCGTGGTAGTTCCATTGACACAGACTTTTTAAGGATTCTTCTACCTTCTGTGGGACTCTCCTCAGCATCCTCCTTTGGCCTGATATGGAGTTGCAGGGCACTATCTGCTGAGCTCCCTCTACGCAGTTCACCTCTATGACGTGCTCCTTCAGGCTTGTCAGACTCCATACTTGAACCTCGTCGAAGGGGCCTTTTTGGCTGCTCTGCCCTCTCAGACAATTCCCCTGGTTCTTCGTCAGAGGACCCTTTTTCATCATCAAATGTTGTCCTCTTCCTTGCTCGGCCTCGCACATCAGCATTACCAGCTTCATGTAATTGCTCACACTCCATGGGCTCAGACTTCACTGGTCCTGACCTTTCAAGGTTGATGTTACTCTTGATTATTTCATCATCCCCGATAATCTCATTTAGTGACATTCTGGAGCCTGAGAACTCCATATTTAGTGGCATGGGTATAAATGGCAGCTCATCAATGTCTTCATCAGAGTCCGATGAAGAGGATGGTGGTGGTGAACCTTCTTTTAAATGTCGTGGGACAGCAATGGAAATATGACTTGAGGAGTCCTCCAGCAATTCAGGTATTGTCCTCATGACCATTTTGGACTTGTAGCTAATAAGAGATCTCTGTAAATAGTTTAAAATTTGTTAATACAAAATTATGAAGTGAAATAAAGAAAACATCTATGTTTCTTTTCTGACCTGCCATTTTCTTCTCAACAAAAACTTCTTAAGGGACTCTGTGCTGATACTTTTTCCTTTATTAAGCATCTGGAAAAACACAGGTGTCCGTCAGACATTAATTGTAATTGACAATAATGACATTAACTGCCATTAGTAGAGAATGCTGAGGCTCAGTTTAAATAATTTCTACTATTCAATTTGAATTAATTTAAATTCATTTATTCTAACATAAAATTCATTTACAATTGAATCACAAATGAATAAACAAGACAAATAATATATTTGATCTAAACTAGATTTAACTATACTGTATTTCCTTTGAGTGTTTTTGTGTTTCATCCAGAAACACGTCCTCATTTTTTTGTGTCAAGTGAAATTATGTTTAACAAAACAATTTAACAGAAACATTTCTCTAATTCTCTGTGAAGATTTAAATACTGAAAATGTAAACTATATATTTTCTGCTGTTATTTATCTCCTTCATGCCTTGAACCATGGATGACGCAGACATTCACTGGCATCTGGCCGCCTGTGGAGAAAAAAACCAACAAGCTGACACTTATTGACAAATATTCAGTCATTTTAAAACGATTCACTTATGATAGGCACGTACAGATAGAATAAACAGGCTTTATACTTACAGTCTGTCAGCCACAAGTAATTTAATGACAAATCCTTTTGCTTCATGGCAGAGATCAGCAAACATGCTCTCTTCGAAAGCCACATTGTAATTCCTGATGTTGAGCACGGAGGTACGGTCATTTTCTCCCGCAAATGGAGATACGCCAGTTAGACTACATGAAAAGAGACACTTTGTTTAATGTGCATAGTTAAAAAAAAAAGATATTCAGTAGATGTAATACATGTAAAATATTATAAGATCAACAACCTTTCCAATTATACTTAAACTTCTTAAGACCTAGAAGTCAACCTACCACAGATATGTCAGGACGCCAACCGGCCTAGAAGAAAATAAATAAATAATAGAGTTAGGACTTCCATGACATTCATGTTTTACAATCTATTTTTACTCTGAGATAAGCACCAGGTGTTTTACCAGATGTCAGTTGCCTTGGAGACTGGTGTCTGGTTAACAATCTCAGGGGCAATGAATTCTGGAGTACCATATTTGCAATATTGTGCATCACTGGGTGTAAACTTCACAGCATTTCCAAAATCACAAATCCGTATCTGATCACTGGAATGGTCGGCCATGAGGATGTTATCCGGCTGTGTCAAAATACAGGTAGTAAGGTATAAGGATAAGAAAAGGAAGAAAAAATGTCTTTTTCCATTTTTTAAAATGTAAAGCTGAATTATGGCAAATTAAATACAGAAAGCAACTGCAGTTTAACAGAGTTATAACTCAGAATGTATCAATTAGAGCAATAACAACAGAAGCGAAGTTCAGATGGAAGTATTTTATGGTTTATGATTTAAAAATCAAGCTAAAACAATAAAATGTGCAGAGGCATCGGCAGTGGCGTTAAAACATGCTAAATAATATATACAATAAAAGACTCACCTTAATGTCCAAATGCAGAATGTCATTTTGATGAAGATAGTTAATTCCCTCCAACACTTGTCTCAGGCTGGAGCGAATCTGTGTATATTAACAAAAAGAATAAACAAGAACAATAAATAAAAAATCATAATATTAAAAAAAATTGGTATCTCACTTGACAGTGTTCCCTTAAAAAGAATTATTCATACAGAATTTATTGTTCATGCCTTAATCTACTAGACCACATACAGCCAGCGTGGGCATCATTATTTGTCACTTATATGGGAGTTCTGGGAAGAAAAGGAAAATGTTACTAACCTCTGCCTCCATCACTGTTGATTTCTTTGATAGCCTATCCAAAAGCTCTTCATGACATCTTCAGGTATTAGTTAAGGGCAAAAACAGGCGCCTAACTTAAAATGACATACCCTGTTTGTGTGTGTGTGTGTTATAGTGATTCCATCTAGACTTACAACAATTATACGATCAAATTAGAATCACACACATACAGCCGCTGTAGCCTTCATAGAACCAGTGAAGAATAGTGCCAAATCCATTACAAAAACAGTAAGACTACATCATCCTTACTTTGAAGCATATACTGTAATTGGGTTAATTTAACACTCAATTAAACACACACAATTAAAAAGAAATTCTATTATATCTCAACCTGCTATCTCTTGTGTAGTTCTAACATGTAAAAATCAGTTTTCCATAAGCCGTATAACATTTTGTAAGAGTAAGGGTGATAATTTACCAATAACATCACATCCTGACCCTGAAGTGTGTTACTCTACGTACTCATACTCGTACTCTACGCTACGCACAGAAATATGTATTTACGTTAACAATATGAAAAGCATAAGAAAAGACAAAAATTATAAGAGTCCCTACAGAAAGTTTATCAAATTAATAGAAATAAGTCTTCTTCTTCTTCTTCTTCTTCTTCTTCTTCTTCTTCTTCTTCTTCTTCTTCTTCTTCTTCTTCTTCTTCTTCTTC
>JAOUQX010000040.1:14409891-14420066 GCA_028566295.1 Liobagrus marginatus
ACATTTCACTGCATGTATGTGACAAATAGGATCTGAAAATGTCAGTAATCATTCAGATCTTCAATTATTATTATTATCCTATGGACAATTTAGAGTAGCCAATTCACCTATGCCACATGGCATGTGTTTGGAGGCGGGAGGAAACCGGAGTACCCGGGGAAAACCCGTACAAGCACGGGGAGAACATGCAAACTCCACATATATACACCCTGTGTAGGAATCAAACGTATAATCTTCTGGTGTGTGGCAGGAGTGTTAACCACTCTGCTATTGTGCTGCCACCTATCTAGTTCATGGACATTAAACATAATAGATTGAAACCCTAAGGCCACAGATGTACTGAATTTGGATCTAAAAATAAAGTGGACATAAATTTTTTTTACTGATTACTACAGTTACATGTCTTACATGAAAACGAGTATATTTATGAATGGTTGTTAACAGGAAATACTAGTTTAATATCCATACATCACATGAGCTTCAATAGACATGCTATAATCTCACAACAATTCAATAACCACTGACATGCAGAAATACTCCAGTTTGCCACACAAGGATGTGGCATTTCAAGTGGGAAATTCACATAGACTAGTAGGGATTGTGCCAGATCATATCCTGCCTCGGTTAGACAGGCTTTTGTATCCGATCTTATTGAGGGGACAGGCCTTGCATAGAAAAAGTGTTAAGTAAAAAGCAATCAATCTGGATAAAGCGAATCATGTATGGCCAAATCCAATCTCTCAATGTGACAAAGTAGATTCTATTCAATACTTTTAAAATCATTGTATGTTTGAGATTGGAACTGGAACTGGACAAATGAGCACTGTACTGATAATGGCTCTGTACAAACTTAGGATGTTATAAAGTTATATATGAAGTTATATAGCATATAGCAGGTGTTAGCAACCATGATACAAAATCATAGGCCTCCCCAAAATACTAATTCAAACAAAATGTAATATTGACAATCATTTGCAGTAATTGCTATTATTCAGCATACTGTAAATAAAGCAAATATATGCAAACCATTACATGCAAAATTGTGAACTGTGGAGTAATAACATTAGAGAAAAAAGATTTTACAATGTAATGTTGCTTTAAAAAAAAGATCAACATTCTTTCAAGAGATAATGGGCAGTGAGATATTTAATACCATAGAAAAAGTTAATCAATAAATATCAATACTTGCAATTTATTGATAATGTAATTATTAAGGTAAGAAATTATTTATGTTATATATGCCATATAATATGCTATATAAAAGTGCTAAATGCAATAAACAAGCCAGAGAAACAGCCAAGCCCCATAATCAATAAATGTCTCAGGATATTGGCAGAAAATGATTTCATCTTAAAAAGTTACAAATCTTTTTAATACCAATGCTTTCTTCATACAGGTATCTGTAGCCTGCACTTTATAAATAAATATGTTTGAGGGAAAAATAAGCGAGTTAGTAAATTTAATTGGCAAACCAGTGGCAGAAGTGTGTGAAGTGGTTTTTATTGCTTGCTTCACAACAGATTCTGTGAGCTTGCAGTGAGAATAAATCCACAGCACATATAACAGGGTTCTGCTCAACACCTTGTGCACATTGTACACTAAAACAACCAGCATGGGACTATCAATCCTCGTAAAGCACCCCAACACTTACTATAATATATAATAATAATACATTTTTTCAAGATAAACAAAAAAAATACAATTACAAAAATGAATCAACAAAATAATGAAGCATTATTCTACCAATTCTAACAATCCTAACTTTCTTTAAAATGACATTTAGTTTTAAAGAGGTCTTACACTTACCTATGCGTCTGGTGGCCAGAGAAATACATTGTTGTTGCTAAATCCTTTTACCATTTATAACAATTATTTCATTTTTATCTTTGTCTTCATTTTAAGAAACAATTGCAGAGTTCCATCTAAGCAGCCGTGCATATACATACAAACCCACTATACGTGCAACGTCCCTCCTGGCTCCTATGAAAGACTATTTCAGTAGAAGACAGTCATACAGTACCATGTCTCTCATAGCAACCATCCTATTTATACATTACAGTATGCGTTCAGTGCTAGCAGAGGCAGTATGGTGCAATCCTACTGTAGTAAACTGATACTATTGTTTTAGATATTGCGAGAGGAAGATCCAGAAGCATCTGGCTAAATTTGGGTCATATGGTAAAAAATACAGTATTTACACTATGTAATAATTCATCACATTTGATAATAATTCAAGTGTCAAATTTCTTACTAGTAAGAAATTGTGGCCTTTACTCCAGCATCAGATCGTTACATTTATAATCAGAGAATATGCTGTATGAACAAAACTACAGTCACATACTACAGAAGATATTCTAGGTGTAAATTGTCTGATTTTATGTGAATGTTCTAAAGGGCTATTATTCAAAATCATATTGATATACAAATGACTGTGCTGGAGAATGGAAGCTGAATTTTTATCAGCAGATGGATGATGTTCAAGCTAAATCATTATGCCGATAGTCATGATCACGCTTCCTGATAAAATGGAATAAACTGCGGATTAAATTCATTTCTATACACTTCCTTTTTTATTTATAACTTAGCTTACATTTAAGTGCCACTTTTTATCATAAACACTGCAAATGCATCGCAAAAGCTCGAAAATGAATTCCAGAAAAAAAATCTTTGCTATAGTTAATTAATGACGACCGAGTGCAGATGCCATTTGGAAATTGCTTCGTAATGAGAGCTTCTGCAAAGTGCTGTAAAAGCTTGATTGTTTCAGACGAACTTTTGAAACATCCAGGCTAAACGAGTACTAGATGTGTAGTGCCAGTCGGTGTGTGTCCAATTTATCCAGCTGCTTGTGTGCATTTCTATCAACGCCACACCAACAAGACAGCAAATGAGGCGGAAGCAAACAGTAATAAAGCAAATGTTTAGTTAAAAAATATATATATACTCGGTGTGTTTGTGCAATCTTCGAACAACAGTCTGCAATTTGCTACAGTTGCTATGGTAACTATTGCTATGGAGCTCAGGGTAGAGATTAGGAAGAGAGAAGGAGGAGATGCACGAGACACACAGATATAAGTCTAAAGAAGGAAGGCAAAGGGCTTACTTAAATGGAAAGTGTCAGTAGGAAGATAAACACCAAATCATTCAATCTAAATTAGTAACTGACCCCCTCCAGGGATGAGTTTATCACCAGCACTGAGCTGCTAACCCAGACCTGTAGGAATGCAGGCTGCTGAAATGACTCACTGCTTCGTCCTTTAAACCCACTGAAATAACCAGAGGTGAAAAAATTCCCCACATCACCATTCCAAAATTCCTCCCCCACAGATAGGAGCATAGAAAGACTACCCTTTGAGGATCAATGATGTAATCATATGTTGTTATTCACTGCCTTTCAAATATATATACAGTATATATATACAGTATATATATATACAGTATATATATATATATATATATATATACATACACATACACACACAGTTTTTTTCATGAATAAACAAGAAGTGCAAGAGAGACCAACAAGGAAAATGAAAAAGAAAAATTTTCCTTAAAATGCATTTTGAAAGACAGTTTCTCAAGAGCCCTAGAAGAAGGATTAAGAATGGTATGCTTCTCTATGAGGCGCTCAATACACATCAGCATCAAACTTTCTAAATATATTACTGATAAGATTTCTGACTCGAGGCTAGTGTCGGTTGTAATCATGTAATGGACTGAACAAGTCACGCTTGAATGAGGAATTTAGTTGAGAATAACAGCTTTGCATCAGAAAAACGGCTTTAATGAGTGAAACATTATTGTTGACAGGCCTGGCAGGCCGCCTGAAAGTATAAACTCACCTGATTTGATAAAGAGGGTGGCGCTGCAGGAAGCCTTGCCCACTTCGTTTGTGGCTGTTACAGTGTATGCTCCAGCATCACTTGGAGTTGTCCATTTAATAAGAAGAGAGTGCCTCTCTCCCTCCACTTTCACTACATGTGAGGGACTGTTCTTTAGTTCCACATTGTTCTGCATCCATGTCACTAAAAAAATAAAATAAATAAATAACACACGCCTTTTTGCATTCCATTTTGTACAGTTTTAGTAAGGAGAAGTCAGTACTTTTATTTTGTTGTTTTGATTTTTTTTTTATTAATCTATAATGGCTCGCATTCAATGGTTGCAACACAATATTACATGTAAATAGCCTGTGGACATTTAAGCTTTTCTTTTGTGCTCTCCAAAAGTTAACATAAGGAACTTGCCTTCAGGAAGCGGATTGCCAGTGATGATGCACTTTAGCATAACCTCAGCACCAGAGGATGCTATTGTGTCCTGAAGAGGAAACTCAAACATTGGGGCCTCTAGAGGGTCTTCTTCTGCTGACACATAGGAGTCATCAGAAGATTCTGCAAAAGGAATCATAAGGATATTCATGTTACTGCAACCAGTTTTGCATTTATGTGTATTTATTTAACAGGAAATTTCTTCCATAGTGACTTTATCAACGCCTTTGTTCGAGAGCCGGCATGGGCAGTTTGGTGGTACCCCAGATTTTACAACCTTCTGATCCACCATCAGCCCTAACCACTTCACCACCACCATTGCTTTTCCAATTAACCAGCTGCTAACTGTGTGCTAGGCTAAAGCTTATTACAGGCAGCAATAACAGGATTAGTTGTTGGCGATCTGACAAATGTTTTAAGAAATTTTGATTTTACACAGCTGTTAAGATTATATTTTGAATAGAGCTTTTAATTCACACAGCATTCAGATCCATATTCATGTGCTAACTAAATTGTAGCTAAAAAACGCATTTCAATTATAATATAAAAAAACAATGTTGCAAATGGAAAACAAAATCGTGAATCATTAACCTTTTATAGATTTTATTTTGAATCACAGATTATTTTACTCAAATTATGTTGTAAAATAGAAGTCATACAAGAATTAACACAACACACCCACCTAATTCAGGGGACATGGGTCTTTGTTTACGTCCCCTCCCTCTCATTCGCTGAGGTTTTTCCTCTTTGGAAGAGCCATTTTTGCTTGTTTTATCACTGGGTGCAGCAGGTACAGAGGTTTCTGTCTCCATCGGCTCTTCTTCAACAACAATTTGCGGGATAGTGAGCCTTAGGGCTGGTTCTAGAGGAGCCAAATCTCTCGCCATCTTCACTTCCTTAGAGGAAGTGAGTGAAAGCCTTGGAGTTTTAAGAGGTGGTGTCTGGACAGGGCACTCTTGTACTGCACTGATTTCACTCTGCACAAGAGGACTTTCAGGTCTTCTGTCCAGCTTTCTCAGAGTGATCTCTATCGGTGTTTTTCTATGAAAACTTTCATCCTCTATGTGGACTGGTGTGACTTCTTGGACATGACCAGATCTCTTTACGAGTGGGCTCGCAGGTCTCGGTTCCACTGTGCGTAGTGTCATCTCCAGGACATTTCTGGATGGTGACTGAGCTGTTGTTCTGCGAGGTGAGTGTGGGTGCTCATCAGTCACAGTGGTGAATTTCACATCTGGAGATATTGGAGTATTCTTAGCACCTGGACTAGGGCCATGCATTAGTCTTGGAGACCTTTGTCCAGGTAACTCAGATGGTGCCATACCCTCTGGAGGTATTGAGTCCTCTCCCATTCGGTTAATTGTTTTAGTTGTCATGGGTGAGCTTTCTCGTCCAACTTGATCCTGTAACAATGATTCCTGTTGCTGAATCTGTTGTGTTTGTACCTGTGGTGGTCTGTCTTTGGGTTGCTCAATCATTCTCTTCTGTTGCTCTTGCTGAGCACGCTCCCGGTCCTGTAGCTTTTGAAGCACTTGTGGTGGGATAGGCTCCAGTTTTTTGATGGGTTGTCTGCCCCTGTGAAAACTGGCTATCTGTTCAGTAGAAAAGGACTTCTTCATATGTGGTTTCCCCACAAGTTTTTTTATACGCTGGAGCTCCTCTGTAAACTTGTGCTCAATATCTTGCACTTTCTGGGAGTAGCGAGGTCTGTCTTCCAGAGAAGCAGCTCTATCCCTAAACCTAGATCTTCTTTGCTCGGCATCTGCCTTTAAGGCCTCCTGAAGGTCCTCCTTGGAACTTTCTCTTGAGATCCCTAGACGACTCCCTCCATCATCAGAGTCAATGGAAGGAGCTCTGTTAAACCCAGCCCAAGAGCGTCCAGAGATTGACCCCTCAGGATTGTCAATGCTTCTTCTGCGCTCCTCAAAAACCCTCACCCTTTCGAAGATCTTGGAACTTGGACGTGTCAGTTTTGGAGAGGGACGGGGGGTCAAGTCTTTTCGGGAGTAGTCACTGACGGGGGTTTGGGGTCGAGAGTCTTGAGCACTACTCTGGGACATGACTGAAGACTTGGGTTGCTTAATCTTCTCTTCAAACTCTCCGGGTACAATGTCTTGGTATTCACTCGGCACAACAGCTTTCTTGCGTGGGGTCAGGGGTGTGGGGGGACCTGAGCCAGATCGGCCAAGCATGGGAGAGCTGGACGAAAGTACTATTTTTGGGGAAGGGGGAGGAAGAACTTGTGGGGGAGAGTCCCTCAAAACTTCCTCAGATTGGCTCCTAAAAGAAGGCGATTAACGGAAAGGTTCTGTTAGACTACTGGGTTAATAAAGGGGAGGAGCCCAGCTATTTGGAAGAGGACAGGGGGCCAGAGAGGCATGTATGTGAGGGGAAATTTGTGGAGGCTTGTATACTTATGTGTCTCTGTGTGTTTGTTGTTAAGAGGAAATATTGGCGCTTAACTTTTGACATTTTCCAATTAAAAGTGAAACAAAAAACAAACAAACAAAGCTATGAACAACTAAGCACTTACTAATCTATCCTAATTTTAGGTAAAACTTCTGAGGGGAAGTTAAAAAAAATAACAATGATGCATATAAAGTAATGCCTTTTACATTGGTCTTGGGGTGACAGTCAAGACCAAGTCGCACTCTTCCTGAAAGCATGAGTTATCTTTCATCACAGTAGAACCAAATGAAATAATTGATTTTCATTGATAATACACCTAAATGTGTAAGATTGGTAAAGCCAAATTCATTACAGCCTACTAGCCAATTCCTTCCAAAAACACTGGACTAGACCACCATACATAACTGGGTACACACATCTGTAGGTCACATATTACTGCTATGGCTGAGAAGGAAACGTTGCAAATTATTAGAAAGAATAAGAATGTAAAATAAATAATTAACAAAACTACTGTTAGTATGCTATACAAATGATCATTGTGCTAGAAACGATAAAAGTGAGGACATGAAAATGGCCACTTTAAAGAGAACATATTCAAACCCACTGTCCCCTGAGTGGATGAAATACAACTTGCAGTAAATGCTTAGTTTATCTTTGTAATCAACAGGCTTCCTTCTCAGCCTGCAGATGTTTAGACTTACTTCTGCATGACATATCCAGTGGAAATGACTGCATGAACATTACCCAAGCATACAAGCAGTGTCAAAACCATGCAAAGTAATATGGCCGTGCAAGAATTTAGAAGAAATAACACTTGGTTGCAGTTTTAATAATGGGTTGTTTTAGTGCACAAAAAAACCACACAGTTATTTATGGCACACGAGCCACTCAGGCTATTTGAAAAACATTGAAACTACAGGCCAATGGTACAATATGCAACTACTGAAAAACAAAAAAGGCAAATTAACAAGATTTGGTTCTTCATTTAAGACTTTATTTAAGATATCAAATTTACAATACTAGGATGACTATATGTTTGGCGATGGGTCTATTGTGCTTCATTGACAATCAAAATCAAAATAATTATTTAATTGCTATATAAGCTGATATGTATATATATATATATATAAAAATATGTAAATATCTTTATTTTTATATATAAATATAATAAATTAGGCACAAAGTGCATGCAAGGAGTCATGCTAAAGCAATTCTTCATTAAAAAGCATGCAAATAAATCAGAGAACCTAAAAGGGCCAATGGCAGCTTACACAAACAATATGATGCAAATAGTAGCAAGAGCCAAAAGTTCATTTTATTTTGCATCTATTGCTGCAGAGGTAAAAAATAGAAAATAGGCAACATAGAAATGGGGGTCAAAGGAAAGTATGAGCTAAAAGAAAATAATTCTAGATGAGGCACAGAAAAGGCAGTAATTGTGGGCTAGGGAGGTGGCAGTTAATTTCATCAATATTTTATTTTCTGTATTTAACTGTGTTCAAGTCTAATGTGATGAAAATGGATAAGCTATAAATTATATGCCAGACTCTTATTATTATTATTAGTAGTAGTATTATTATTATTATTTACTAATTTGACCTGATATAAAAAGTAATGACATCAATATTCTTTCTTTTTTCAAGGGTCATTTTACTATTTCTGAAATACGTTTTAACATTTGTCTACAGTGTAGTGAGATACAATATATGCTGGCCAACAAGAAAGGTCAAGCAATTTCCTGATAGGATGCCAACTGGCACATAGCTGGCATATACAATGCACAGATCTGACACAGGATTATTGGCTGGTAGGCTTTAAGCCCAGGTCTGTAGCTGGATGATGAACAATAATTTTTTTGTGCCTGCCATGTTCAACGAATCCACAGACATTAGACCGGAACATGACCAGCCGTCATTACTTCACTTTCTTGAAAAGCCAACATGCTCCATGAAAGAAATGGAGAGATGAAAAATGAGATTATATGTAAATGTGTAGAGAACAAAACTTAAATATGAGCATGAGACTGGAGCTAACTTGCTCAAATCTTACTAGACAGCATTGCCAAAGCATGAGGCAAGTATTCATGTACTGTGACGAAATTTACATATTTACTGAATATATTATTATGGCCTAACATGGCTGTGTGTATAATGCTGAGGAGGAGGGATAGAATCAAAATCAAAATCCTGTCTTGCTTCTTTCTTCTTCTATATTCATATAACATCTGCAAACTGATCAAGCACCCACATGGAGAA
This sequence comes from Liobagrus marginatus, assembly GCA_028566295.1. NCBI lineage: Eukaryota > Metazoa > Chordata > Actinopteri > Siluriformes > Amblycipitidae > Liobagrus > Liobagrus marginatus. The sequence goes on from JAOUQX010000040.1 coordinate 14,418,824, forward strand.
TGTTTTGTGCTTAGAAGATCTGCTTTGCCACATCCTTAGCAATAATTTAGGAATTACATAAGGGTGAGATTTACAGCTAAAAAACTAAACAGCTACTTAGCTTGCATCGCTGCAATATCTGCTCATTCCTACATTGTCATTGTGTGAGTGTACTAAACCTCCACCTGTGAATGAGTCATGTCTAATTGTAATAGATTTGGCAGCTCATGCTGCTTTTTTGCAGTGGGCTGAGCTGAACCTCATCCAAATGTGGACAGCCTTATTCTTTCTTTCTGTCTTTCTTTCTTTAATAGTGTCTTATTACTTACTAATAGATAGAGCAAGGTAAGAAATAAAAGGGTCAGTCAGAGGGATCTATTTTGGCCACCTCCCCTCCTCAGCACACACACAGCGTTACATGTCAAGGCTACGGCCTTCTGTGGCACTAGAACTGGAAAACTGTTTAGAGATATTTTGCAGGATTGTATTTTTAAAAGTATTAATATTATTTGCCATGTTTATCGTGGGCTGCTGAAGTTATGAATAGTTTATTTACTTGTGGGAATGTTTTGTATTACAGAGGAATAGAAAAAGTCCTTCCCCTATAGAGACTGAATGAGCTACCATAGTAATCACTAGCTAAAGACACACTTTCCTCGGACCCCCACACTGGCCGGGACAGATTGGCGCGGGACGCCCGGATCAGCGGCTCGACCCCTAGGTGCCTGATGTGGGTGGCCGTCGGCTCCCGGCCGGTTCCTTGCCTGGCGGCCTGTGGCCCCGCTGCTCTTGATCCCAGGGACTGCATCTCTCGTTCCACCACCGTGTTCTCACCATGACCACTCGCACCTGACGCTAAGTCCATCATCCGCTCACCTGCAAAAATAATGAAATTGGACAGAAAGAAGGATGTGCTGTAAGAAAACCTAAATCTCATTAGGCGGTTATACAACTAGAGGTATACCCCATGAGCTATACCCCAATCTCATTCAAGCTGCAAGGTTTAAATTGCTTGCTTGTATTTAATGCACTTACAGAGATTTATACATGGAATGGCCTGCATTAAAAAGCTGTACTCATTGATATGGTGTAATGTTCTGTCAGAGGCGGCACAGTGAAGGTTATTTAGTTGTACCGAAGGTGTTAAAAGCTACAGCAGGTTGCAGAGCTTTCTCTTATAAAGCCCTGCAGTTATGGAACAGTCTACCAATTACTGTTCGGGACGCAGACACAGTCTCATTGTTTAGGTCCAGATTAAAAACAT
>JAOUQX010000040.1:14425925-14440392 GCA_028566295.1 Liobagrus marginatus
TAACCTCACTTGCTCCAGGGGCGCCGTTCGTTCTGGCTGACCCTGCGCTCTGACCCCAGCGTTCAAATTTGTATGTTGGGATATGTGGAATCAAAGAATTTCACTGGGTGTTGTACTGTATGATGTGCATGTGACCATTAAACTCAACTTTAATCTCTTTTTTTTAATCGAGCAATCTAGCACACATGAAACAGCAATGTTTTTTTTTATATATTACAGTTAGGGTTAAAATGCATTTTTATAATAATAATCATTTAAACTCATTCTCACCTATTAAATTATGAATGTCTTATTATAAAAGCACCTTGGAAGAACTCTCAGAAACAAATAACATGCTAAATGGCTTTGTTCTTGACGCTACAATATATTGCAATAAATCGCCAATGTTTTACATAAAATCCTCTTATTTTTAAGATTTATTTTCTGGTAGGTGTAACTTATTGATTTAACTTCAGACAGGCCGATGGCAATTTATCATAAATAACTAAGTCTAAATAAATCTCTCATTCTGATGCGTGTGTGAGACATAAGATGTGATAAGACTGTCACGGATATTTTATAGTGCTTTAGATTTTTAGGAAATCTGAAGGTTGATCTAAGACTTGTGTTCACAGAGGATCGATTAAGGCAAATAGGTGAGGAGGAAACAGGAGGAAACAAGAGAAGGAAAAAGAATAGAATTTGCTATGTAACCAAGGACATATTTTATGCCTTTAAGATAAAACAACAAAGAATGAAGTAATTAAGGTGACAAAGTGAATGCATCCATACACTGTAATAGAAACAGCAACCGGAAAGAAGATCAAAATTTATAAATTACAATGAATTTCTTTCACTTGGACTGTAATAAACTGTGAACACAAAAGAAAATCATTTGAATACTATACAGTCCTTACATAATTTTTTTTTGTTTCAATGTTGTGCTATGCTGCTTTAGTTTTTTTTTATCTGTATATTTTTTAATATTGTTATGAATATCTCCAATATTTTTCTTTCCTGTTTTTTTTTCATTCAAGTGGCTTTGCTGCATATCAGCCTGGGTATTGTAAATAAAGAAATTATTTGTAATGACTTTCCAGGTCAAGTTAAAAGCCAAATAAAACTAAGTAAATGGAAAAGATGTGTCTCCACTGTGAATTACTGAGACGCTGTGGGTGAAGGGTGTGTGTGTGTGTGTGTGTGTGTGTGTGTGTGTGTGTGTGTGAAGAGTGAAACGTAACCATGCTGTTGGTGAAAAGGTTGTAATTACCTGCAGGAACCCTCTGGGAGGTCTCATCTGGATCACCCCTGCCTCCATTTTTGGTCTCCATCTGAGGCTCGGCTGCTTCGTCCTCCGTGGTTTCAGAGTCTGGGGGTGAAAAAACAAGCCAATCACAAGGAAATCTAAAACCTGCCTGGTTGAAATGATGAGTGCAATCAAATAGAGGAATAGCTCCAACAAATAAAATTAACTGCACAGCTGCGTCTGCTTTGTGTTCCCATTTGAAATTTCTTTACATGTTTTCCCAGGTTTCCAAGCAAAACCGACAGAATTTAGACAGATAGATAGACAGATAGATAGATAGATAGATAGATAGATAGATAGATAGATAGATAGATAGATAAACAGATAGATAGATAGACAGATAGATAGATAAACAGATAGATAGATAGATAGATAGATAGATAGATAGATAGATAGATAGATAGATAGATAGATAGATAGATAGATAGATACACAGATAGATAGATAAACAGATAGATAGATAGATAGATAGATAGATAGATAGATAGATAGATAGATAGATAGACAGACAGACTGACATAGCTAGATAGACCCTCACCAGGGAACAAATGACATAATGAAAGCAGAGGATACATTTAATTGGGTAACAAACACCTACAATGGGATAAAAAAATAAAAAGGATATAAAAATTAAGAAAAAAATCATTACCATAACTCTGTTTCCTGCACGAGCGAAATACTTCGCTTCCATAGTGGCAGAGGGGAGAGGAAAACAGGAATGCACTGTTACTATAGAAACCATTCCCACCCCCAACGAATCAGTCACACTGACACACACACGCACACACTCCCAATCCATGGGTTTATAAAAAAAAACAAAAAAAATACCCTGAGCATGCATTTGTCTCTAACCCTTCACGCTGACACGTAGAAGTTTGCGTCACAAACCTGACACTTTTTTTTAAATAGCGTCACAAACCTGACACTTTTTTTTAAATATTGGCTTCTGTTGCATTTTAATAGAACGTGTTGTTTCAGAATATCACAGCACTAAAAACAATATGACACATTTACCATTCCTGTCTTCCTAATACACGTATGTCTAGCTGATCAAACTCATCCAAACATCCAATTAATGGAGGAAATGACCACTGTGTAGTGATTACTGGGAATATTTAGTAATCATCTGCAGCATTGTTTGTGTACACTGGTAGCAGATAGCACACATTAAAACACAACAGTGCTTTTATTGTGCCCTATAAAATGTTTTAGGAGACTCCTATTAATACTATAAGTTGTAAAGGAACAGAGCTTGAGCTAAAGTACACTTTCAGTTCAATTCGATTAAAGTTATTACAACAATGAACAAATTGTCTTATAATTAGTCTATAAATCAGAGCGATGATGCGAATTTTAACGCGAAAAAGAATACCTCATTTCTGTCTAACAGAACAGATAGCAGATAAGTCATTGTGCAAAATTATTTAGAAGTCATTTGTAATTTGGCCTCGGATGTGTCGGCTAAATGGAAGCTTTGTCAGTCCTCACTTAATCAGAGCTTTCTCTGACATATGACATAGAATTGGTTTTATTGCATGACTGCCCTCTTGCTCGCTCGCTTATACTCTCTCTCTCTCTCTCTCTCACACACACACGCACGCACGCACGCATGCACGCACAGACACCACAAATGCAATGGATGAGGCACTAACATAATAATCCCGTCCCCCATAACGTCAAGAACAACACCGATGAAAAATGATCATTTAATCCAACCAGAAAGAGATTTATTAAAAATACATGAAACATCAATCATATGTCGTGACATTTCATAAAATAACACAAACATGGCCAGTAATAAGATGAAGGATGCTTACTGGAGAAACTGTATGCAAGGCAAAGATTGATTTAATAGCGAAAACTTACTATTCTGAATTGTCTCATTATCTGTTGCATATCTGTATTATAGCAGTCTATAATTAATAGGTAGTTAAGTAAGAGGGACAATATTATGTAAACAGCACTATTAAATGTCTGTGCTTATGTATTACAGCATATTGTAAAAGCAACTAAATAATAGTAAAAAGAAATAATGGCCTGATTTTCATTTCATATTTATGTTTTTTTTTCATATCTCATCATTGACTATGATAAAACATGGTTTGAATATGATTATGTATAATGTAATTAGACCTTGATCCTAATTAAAAACCCTAACACTCATTAGAGTAAATAGCTACGAATGCTTTACTTGTTCCTGCTTGTATACAACATGTATTGGTAAATGTTGTGTAACGAATCCACTCAAAGTTCTTTGTATATTTACGGACAACATTTAATACTTCTGTCCGCATGCATCCTCAATCTCAAGCACAAACCAGACTGACTCCACGATCACTGACAGACTTTATGATGTGATTGTAAAATCTCTTTTTGTAATAACCTGTTATCTATAAAACCAAACACACCATGGGTAAACCGGCCAAATGTTCGGTTAGAGTGTCCGTTTTTCTGAAACAAAGACAGAGAGAATAAGTTTATCAGTAAACTCAGTTCAAGTCTTTAAAAAGTCTAAATGTTGATGTCAATTATGACGAATCATATTATTAAATAAGCATGCACATGTTTGCACACACACAAAAAAAAGGCACCCGGAGGATTAAAAAATATATATTTTTCCCATCAGAATCTCTACATATGTAGTCTTACAAGCTTGGAACTGAAATGAATTGAACTTAAATCTTTAAACTTCAATTGCATAATAAAATATCTTAACAATACTCTATAAAATATTAAATAAATACATCTGGTTGATTTTCCAGAACTTAGTACCAGACTTGTACTGGATAGGTACGTTTTTTAGGAGGAAGTGTATTTAATATATTGAGCTCTAGATTGGTGGTTTTTGCCTGCTTCATTTTTATGAGCGTTTTTGCGTATACATTAATGGCATGTAACCACAGTCAGGTCAAGAAGTTTTAAGTTGTAACACAACACTGCGTAACATTGGGGGGTGCATTCATGATAGTCATTTCATGCAACTAGTTTGAAAAATGTTACAAGAAGAAAGTTTGCATGCAGATCCACTATGAATGGCATGGCTTATACTTTATTGTGGGTCTGTCATTGTCCCAATAGCCCAGATTTGAATGTGAAAATGGGGCAATTGTTGACCAAAAGGCTAGAAAAATTAGGTTGGTATTTGGAACATCTACACCTAAAGTGTTTCTTAAAATATATGATCTGACTAAATCGCAAAAACATGCTTAACATCTTAAATGTTGCACTTTAAAAGGATGGAGGAGAAGGAGAATTGTACACCCTTAGAAATAAAACAGTGCTAAAATATAAAACAATAAATAAAAAAAATTTCTTGTTGCCTAGCAACCATCAACCGTACCATCAACAACTTTCTGTACATTTTAAAATATACATCTTTTAGCTGGGATTGGAGATATTCTGTAACATATACCGAACATGATTTAACATACACACTGGAAATGGACTGTAATTTTTCTTTAGGATAAAGCGTTGCAGATACAGTACACAGATTTTGTTTGTAAAAGAAACTAAACATACACAAAAAAAAATACATGTGATGGTACAAATCCAGGGACAGGAAATGAGAGTACCCACACTGGAAACAGTTCATCCTTTTTTGTCAGAGTGAAGTTTACCGAGTGCACTGACAAGATCCTAAATTGTCTAAGCGATCAGTTGTCCTTTTTATCTTGTTTGGCTATGTCAGTTTTGTGGTTTGTGGCATCATTCTTTATTTTTGTGCATTGTGTATCCTGCCTCTACAAATCTCCTTCCTAATGCCAATTTAGGGCAATAAATAAGGTGGCACGGTGGTTGTGTCTGAGGTAGAGGGGTACAAAGGCTGGGATCGGTGTGTCCTCTCTCACTCCCAATTCATTAGTTACGGGAAAGAGATGCATTCGCAATGCTTGTGGCATCCGAGATTTTTGCCCTTCTACCAATAATAAGGTTAACTTATAGCATTAGTTATGGATGGTATCCGTCACACTGGCAAAGGCTTATGGACGGAGCAGCAGTGTTTGATGGCATTAGGAGAAGAAGGAAGAGAAGGTAAGATTAGAATCAGGAGGCATACATCAAACGTCGACAGAAATTATAGTTTGTTCGAAGCAACAAGGTGCATCATGATAGTCTTTTTTTTTTTTTTTGGAGAGTCAAGACATTCAATATAAGTGAATAGTCTGCATTTTTCACAACCTGCCATGCGGCTGACCAGATTATAATGTTTTCTTTTGTGTAAATGCTTGATACAAAGCCCCTTCACATCTGATTTATCTGATAGACCTTTAAAATCTCTGAATAATTAACGAACTTAGTGGGATTCCTACTGATATGCTACAGTACAAGGTCATTTTTCATTATTTTGTATGTTTAGCATCTTTATGAGGTTGAAATCCAAGAAGCACTCAAAAGAGCAAGTGGCATGTATAATACACGAGAGGCATTCTTCTGGCGCCTCGATTAGTGCAATCTGCGAACAAATAATGACATGCCGCATAGTGTGCAAATGACAGCTGATGGTAACTCGGATTGTAATGTCATAATACGCACAAAGGAGCATGAATTTTTTTCAATTGTCAGTTCCAGATCATTTTTCTTGGATATGTAATCTGCGATCTTGTACTATTATAGCTGTAGATCGTGTTAGCATTTGCCTGTGCCTCAAGAATATAAGTAAATACATATGGATATTTTTATATATGCATATTTATTCAGCTGTACAGTAAAAAAATGCACGGATTTGTACATAAACCCAGATTTATATTTTTCCCTCCACATACTACATATTTAATATTAAATTGTACTTTCTGTGGTTTTCCCTGGTACTCCAGTTTCCTCCTGCCTCCAAAGACATGCGATTGGGCATTGGGGAATTGGCTACTGAGCATTGGGTGAATTGGAATGTGTCTGTGAATGGTTGTCTGTCTCTAAGCGTTAGCCCTGTGATTAACTGGCTATTGTCCAGGGTGTACCCCGCCTCATGCCCTAAGTTAGCTGGGATATCCGGCACCAGCGACCCTGAGCAAGATAAGCGATAGACACACTTGGCGAATAAAGCTTATAATATTTATTTCAAGCTATAATGTATATAAAACAGTCTGTATGGAGAATAATCCAAGTAATTAAAATTTGTGCAGGTTGTTAAAGTAAAAACTAATTGGGCCAAATACTCATATTTGTCACTGATAAGCTGAAATATTACGGAAGAAAGCTATTATTTAGATACTCCTTATTTGACACTAATCAAGCTGAGACAAAGCAGACACCATTATATAACTCCTAGTTATAAATAGTACAAATTGGCTTATTGATGAACTGGAAAACGTCGTTATGCCTTGGTATAATAATGTGGTGTTGGTGATGTAACTGTGTGTAACTGAGGGTTTGTATGACGTAAGTATTGTAGCTCTGATTCATGCTTTTCTCAAATGGTCCCGTTGTCCTGTACGTTTTAAAATCCCCAACTAACAGAGAACGACAAGCTCCTGTTACATTTTCCAACCTAACACCATTCTAGTGAACACAGCCAAAGACAGACAGGCTCAGTGAGCTGTGAGCTGGCTACCCAGCAAGGATCTCCAGCCAGCCATCTGTGCCATGAATAACACAGCCAAAATTGCTTTTCTGGGTCAGATATGAGTAAACAGGCCATGTCTACTATATGGTGTTGACATTCAGTCACTGTGTATTAGAAAGCGCTAAAGAAATGAATGCAAAACATGGATTGTGGAAATACATCCCAAAATACTATGGAATTACTCCAAGATGTTGACATTTACAACATTTAACAGATGCCCTTACTCAGAGCGACTTATATTTGGCTTATGTCATCCAACTGAGCAGTTGAGGGTTAAGGGACTTGCTCACGGGCCCAGCAGTGATAGCTTGGTTTTGCTTGGATTTGAACCCACAATCATCCGAGCAGTATTTCAAGACCTCAAATGCTGAGCTAGGACTTTAAGATGGGGCTCAAACAGTCAAAAAGGCTGTTGGTCAAGGAAATATAGGAAAGAATTGCACTTTGCGGTTTAGCGTGTATACCAGTGGACCATGTGATAGAGGGTATATATAACTTTAAAACAAAATAATGCGTATAATTACATTTACTAGCTTATCACTGAGCATTCCATGTTATTGAACTATTGGTTCAAATATTGCTTGGTATTTTGCCTGTTGTTTTTTTTTGTCAATAGAATCGACAAGAGAGTTGATTTCAACATACATATGCTGAAAATTCTATTCTGTTTAATTGAAATGGCAACTAGGTGAAATGGCAGCAGATAATGCTAAGTTAGTGAAACGGTAATCTTACTAAATATGTACACTAGTTGTATTCTGTTGTTTACATTAGATTTATAATCAAATGTCCTTTACCTAAAGCTGTACAGTAGCATTTTTCTGAAGCTCCAATAGAATCGCACTAGCTGGTGAGTGTATTTAATTACCATCAGCTGGCTAACGTTATAAAGAATGAGCCTAGAATAATAGTGTATGTGCATAGATTCGCATCTGGATTTTATACCGGTTTTGTTAACTGTGAAACATAAATAGAACGTTTTGTCACATCCTTGATTCCTTAAAACTTAGTAGTTTTGATATGACTATATTTAGTATTGGTACCAAAGAACAGGTATCACTGGTATCAACACATCCAACTTTCTCAACATTTCATTGACTGACGTTTTACGTATCGATAACACTTCCTCAACAAAGTCCATTTGTCTGTTGGGAAAATCTCAATATGATAAAACTTTATGCCAGTGTTTTGCTTAAACAAAATGACATTGAAAAGCAAATCTGGAAAATTATGATAAATCCTTAAGGTCTCTGATCACTTGTTAAAAATAATCATCACAGGCGCATATTTATATTAGAGGTGCATAAATAGTTCTAAGTCTAACGCGTGTGTTGTCTAGGTGTTTAAATACAGCTTTGCAAGCCCGCTAAGGCATCTCGTTGTTGTCCAACCAACTTTTATTACACACACAGCTGCCATGTGTTAAATGAGTCACTTCACACTTTGGAGTGTACGTCCCCCGCAGTCACCCAGGGTGCTTGCTCATTGTGGTGGAGCTCAATTAAGCAGCTGAAGTTAGCAATGAAGGCCAGACTCTCACTCATATCACACCCTTTCCCTACCGTTATCACTTATCACAGCATACTGTATATACCGTTATACGCTGTTTATTAACGGCGTATCAAGCTAAATCAGTACATTTTGGTTAAATCTGGGAGCTTGGGGGTGTAGCCCATTGATATGTTTATTTTTGACCTAACTCAATTGTCAGTAAATGGGGTTATATAGGGATCCTTACAGATTCTGTGTAGATGATCAATTTTTTGGCAATAATTCAAAGAGTTTATCTTGACTTTGAGTAATTAACAGTAACCATCATCAGTACCCTGATAATAGGAAAAGTACATGAGACTCATTGGATTTGACAGAATACATGCACTGAATAATCGGATAATTAGGTCTTGTTTATTTATTTATTTATTTATTTATTTATTGTTAAAGTTAAGTTTTATTGGTCACATGCACATCATACAGTACAACATACAGCATACAAATGTATTTAGATGTGCTATATTGGTATCTGATTCCAGTATGCTGTTTACACAGATACTGCAAATTCAGTTGCAAATTCAAAGTATTGTACTGCTGATTTGAAGATCGTGGGTTCGAATCCCAGCACCACCAAGACCCTTAACCCTCAACTGCTCAGTTGAACAACTAGGATAAATGCAACTGGCTCTGGATAAGCCAAATGCCAAGAATGTAAATGTGTTATAGGTATAGCGAACATGGATTATTTAATAATGCTTGAGCCATTATTAATACCATCAAATGTGAAATTGTGTTCATTTTTTGATTCATTTTAAAAAGCTGGACACTAACAGTGGTGTCTTTGGTATCCCTGTTTCTTTATTCTATGCTTTCTTCACCTGTCTTCAACCCCCGTCTGCAGACTAAAGATCCAATTATCTCTCCTTTTCACCCACCCCATATTCCCTCCTCTGCTCTCCGCTTTCCATCACACCCACTTTCTCAGTGATTTCCATTAGCCCTGAGAACCGAGAAATAGGGTGCGCATCATGCTTACACATCTCACTCGCGAAATGTCGAGGTGACACGTTCTCAAGAGAAGATAAAAGTGTGGAAAAATCCTGCCTTATGTCTGAAGATAAAGTGTGTTTGCTTTGTCGGTCTACCTTTACTATATTTTTTAACCACAGTCATGGTTTCCTCTGTCTTTGTATTATTGATCTAACACTAAAGCATAAAGCAGAGTGCCTTCATGGATCCTTTGATAACAGAACAAAAGATAATGATAATGCATCGATGTTGCACAGGAGCCAATATAAAACAGGGAAATGACATATTTGATCACAAAAATGTGGCAATAATAATAGCAATGATATTATTTCTTATAAAAAAATTTATTTTTTTATTCTATTTTGTTCAATTAAAAAAACCAAAAAAAAAACCCAGAATTAAAACCAAAAGAAAAACCAAACAATCAGCACCATAAGGGGTAATGATGCGCTTTTACAAGCAATTTTACATTATTACTCTTCGACCTGTAACAACCTCCATGCTGAGTTGCCATATGTTAATCTCTTCCTATGCTGGTCCTTGAAAATGTACAACCTCTAATATAAATATTCAATGCTATTATTTATAATGTAGTATTAAATAAAATAAAAATGAACCATACATTTTTTTATAATCAATTTACTGAGCCGGATTTTTACTGGTTGCTTCTAGAAACTTCAATAACGCAAGGCATTCATGCTTTTGAGTAACTAGGACACCTTTTGTTCGTGATTGATTAAACAGGGCAGACACACAAAATGCTACAAGCCCTCATTATACCGCTGTCCATCATGCAAAGGAATAAAATTGCAATCATGTGCAGAATGTGTTGTTACTTTGTTTACAGATAAAGGGTGGGGCTCATCACTCACTCATTAGATATCATTTTCTTCATCTCCATAAAGAGAGCTAAAACTAGGGCAAATCTTAGACAGACTATACACACCGAATGACCAACATGCCACATATAGGTTAAGCTGTGACCTAAATCACATAAAAACAGAGGTAGTTTAAAGGAAGAGGCATGCAGGACTGACCTGGAAGCGTTTCTTGGACCAGATTTTCTTCATTGTTTGGAGTAATCCTGGTTTTCTGTTGCGTTTGGGGGAGCCCGAGGTTTGTGAGACCTGGGGATTCACGGTTAGACCTGGTGATGACCCAATCACATCAATAAAAGCATTACTAGGATCCAGTGTCGATCTTAGTCGAAATGTCCCTTGAGAGAAGATACGAGTCGCTCTCAGTTGGCTTGAAATGTTTGGTTCGGAGAGGAAAACATTTGTAAAGAAATTTTTTTTTGCTGTTCTTTTCAAAGAACTTGCGTCTTATTTTAGGTCAAACTAAAGAACACCAAATCGCACAGAAGACTGGACCATTTTTCAGTTCAGGATGCGAGTCAAACTGCAGAGAAGAAAAGACCACTGCTTTCAAAAAAAACAAAAAGGAAAGAATAATAACGATAAAAACCTTGACAGATGGCACTGCCTACTCTCCCTCTAACGCTCCTGAGAGATTTAATGTTCAGGAGTCCCGCTCAAGCTGCATGGCATCAAAGCTGGGACTAAACCATCAGCACAGAGCATGGCGATGTGTGCTGTATAATCAACACAGGAGAGCCTGTTCAGACAATAGCAGCACCAGAGAGGGAGAGAGAGAGAGAGAGAGAGAGAGAGAGAGAGAGAGAGAGAGAGAGAGAGAGAGAGAGAGAGAGAGAGAGAGAGAGAAGGGGAGGAATAGCATACATGCAATCCTACCCTGGTTTAGAGAGAAAGAGAGAGATAAACAGAGAGAGGGAGAGAATGAGTCAGCCCTAAAGAGAGCGTCATGGAAAGATGCAAAGCATTTTGTTCTTCTGTCTTCATTATTCTTCTATATACCCCTCCCTTCTCTACTTCATCTCAATTGTGTATCCAAGCACGGCTGTCTCTTTCTGTGTGTCTGTGTGTGTGTGTGTAAGAGTGAGAGAAATAGCTTCCGCACACACAGCCTGTGTTTTATGCCTAGCATCAGTGCTAATGACGTCCCAGCAGCCCCAAGACAATAATCATGTTTTGCTTGATTAGAAATACACAATTAGCCATTTTCACCAAACATCAGGTTTAACATATTTTCCGTTTCTTTCTTGTTGATGAGCATTCCCAGAACATCAATTCAATACTGGATGTTACACGGAACAGAACCATAAACAAAACCCTACAACTGATATTTTCCATTAGAAAGAGTTCCATATAAAGCCCCCTTAAGAAGCGCATGTCCTTAAATATCTCCCTTAAACTATTCATGGAGTGAATGAATTAAAAACATATTTAACGAAATATTGTAGATGTTTCAACGCAATTATTTAATGTCAGATACATTTTGTTCTAACCAAACATACTGCACGAAATTATCTTAGTTTTGTGGTTTTTGGTTTTTGTTAAATGGTTCAAGGCACAAAGATTAAAGAATCTTAGAGATAAAGGGATGTAGCTGATAAAATAATGGTGTGGAGGAGGGAAATGGGGTCCAGTTCTAGATCACAGTAACTTGGGGTGTAATGAGCCACAAATTATCCAATGCATGAATTAGTCAAAAGTTGTTTGTCTTAGATTGAGAACCCTGAATCACCAAAATCTCCTGTCAGAAATAATTTAAAGTAAACCTGAATTAGAAACAAAAAAACGAATTCTTGATTTTTTTTTATGTTAATTTGCCTTTAGTCATTTTTTCCCCATTTTTTAAAAATGTATTTTAAATAAATAAAAATAATAAACATCATAAGATACATCTTAAGGTTTTGGGTTTTTCCCTTTTTCCCTGCCCGGGGGCTCAACTAGAACTACAGAACCGGGTTTTTATTTTCTGAGAGGAAACACCAAGCGGAAGCCCTGCAGGGCACAACTAAGCTGTAATGATCATAACCGTTAATGAACACTTAATTTAATTGAAATTTTTTAAATGTAATTAAATTTAGTAAATGTAATAAATTTTACTTTAAATGAATTAAATAAATTGAAATTCATTTTAAAAATTACATTTTTTTTACATTTTAAGAGTAAAAAATAGGGATTAATCTAGAAAACTAAAGGCCCTCGTTTGAATCTTTGAAGCATATGTATACAACCTTGGTAGTGAGAGGATCCTAAGAAAAGGCAGTTCAAGAGACAGCTTCAAGAGTAGAACCCCTTGAAAAAAACAAACTACGCTAACAAAACTACGCTAACAAAACTACGCAAAAATGCATTATGCATAGTTTCTTCCAAAAAATTGTAGTTTTGTTCTACTTAAATCCAGACATTTGAAGAACATCAAAATGCAACATCTCCAAAGCTCAATGCCTCCACTGCAACTCACACTCCTATATTCCCCTCATCTTCTTCCTCCATCAACTTCCCACCCATGGTATATCCAGCCTCAGCCTGCGATCTCTACTTTGGTTCATGTTAGTGTTTAGCTGAAGACCATTTTCTCAGCAGCTTTCATGCTCCTTTTGGTTTTAAGACCTTGACGACCTCAAATCATCAAAGCCTTGTGAAATAACATAGCAAGAGCTAGTTTGATAGCAATTTGGTTTTCTTGACCAAAAATCGAAAATCATTTCTATTCATTCCACGTCAACACAGGTAGAGGATGCAACTTCATCATTCTTTCAAACATACTATATGCTAAATGTTTTTTTTCTTCACAAAACTGTCGATAGTGAAGAAAATTATGCACTGTTTCTGTTAGCCCTGGAAAGGTTATAGATGTGATCAAAACTACACTGCAGACAAATGAAGCAAGTTAGAATATCTTAAAGCCTGTCAAATGTATCTACTAATTAAAATTAAAATGATTACAACTATTTTTAAGCATATTTTACTATTTTTTATTATGTACTATTGTACTATTCTACTGGAAGGTGAATTTTCTTTTTATTGTAGAAATGAATTCTTACAATTAGCAAAATAATCTGCCAACGGAACAATAATAAACTGTAAAGTCTTGGTTGTTTTGGTTTAGTAATCTTAGATTTAATTTTATTATTATAATTACTATTATTATTAGTAGTATTGTTATTATTATTGTTAAGTTTAAAAGATTCTTGTTTTACGGAAGGATTTAAATAAAAAATGAACAGCTTTAAGTTGAATCATGTTATGCATGGTTTACTGTAGTTTCATAATATAGGAAACACTTAACAAATACATCTGACTAGATTTAACTAGCATTTACTTATTAAGATAACTTTTTTACAAACGTTTGTAGTGTAAGAACTGTGTATGTTAACAGCTTGTGTTATATCTCAAATACACTGGATATTTTTCCTTTGTGTCTTTATTGATCAGCCTATTAAACTTTTGCAGATCAGAAAACATTAAACAACCCAAACCACTGATGTAATTAGATATTATGTAGAGAGCAAAGAAAATAAACAAATCAATGTGTCTAAGTGAACAAGCCAAGAATCTCTATCCATAATTTACATCATGCTCAGAGATCAGGAGGAATGTGTGCAACACAGATATATTGGAATATTGGTTATGTCATAGTGTTTAATTATGGTCTGTATTTATGCTATGCTCGGTTTAAAAGCACACACCTGCTGCAAGCTTGAGTGCATCTATGTTCTGTACACACAGTTACAACATAGGTGAACACAGGGGTGAAAAGATTAATGGAAGCTTCCAGTCGAGGTAAAATATGAAACTAGTTTTTATGCCAAAATTTGGCTTTTCTGCCTAGAACAACTTAACTTTAAGAAACTATGCGTAAAGTGCCACAAAACAACATGACAATGTCTTCTCTTTAGGTATATCCAAAGTGTTCTTTTAAGGTACTCTAAAGTATTCATCAAACATTACGAACCTACTTACGATAACGTGATGTTGAAAGACGTTATAATTTAAAGTGATGGACTGCTGAAGGCCCTTAAACCTCAGCTGCTTAGATGCATCAGTGAGAAGCCGCTGTGGATAAGGATGCCTGCCAAATACCAGAAATGTAAAAATGAGTCTATTTTCCACTTAATTGCTGAGATCCTGGTCTCTTTGTGTTATCCTGAGCAAGTTGGCACAGTATTTTATTCCAGATCAATTTCCTTATCTTATGTTATCTTATCTAAAGTTAAAGTTGAGTTTATT
>JAOUQX010000040.1:14895867-14910099 GCA_028566295.1 Liobagrus marginatus
CCTAACAGTAATATATCCCACCCACTAACAGTAATATATCCCCCCCTAACAGTAATATATCCCACCTACTAACAATAATATATCCCACCTAATAACAGTACTATATCCCACCCGCTAACAGTAATATATCCCACCCGCTAACAGTAATATATCCCACCCACTAACAATAATATAGCCCACCCGCTAACAGTAATATATCCCACCCACTAACAGTAATATATCCCAACCACTAACAGTAATATATACCACCCACTAACAATAACATATCCCATATTCTTGTTTTCCCTCACTCCAGGCTGATGAGTCACATTAGTGAGAGATACACTGTGGAGTTGTTTAAAATCAAATGACAGACGCTAGCAGCCCCAAAAACCTCCATCTTCACTGAGCTTCAGGTTTATCCAACAGAGCACAAACCTCATCAGTAAATAGCAGGGTGATTTTTACATTTACATTTACAGCACTTGGCAGACGCTCTTATCCAGAGCGACGTACAAACAAGCAGTTAAGGGTTAAGGGCCTTGCTCAAGGGCCCAGCAGTGGTTTGAGGGAATCAAACCCCGGTATTTGGATTGGCAGTCCAACACCTTAACCACTGAGCGACCCCAGTTTTTTTTCCCATCTTCTTGGGCTATCAGTTTAGACTATATCTGCACTGTAACACTTTTTTGGAACCCGAGACTTTAAGTACGATCTTAGTTTGAAAGGAAACATGAACAAAAGGAAAAAGACTGATAGCGGCTGATAGGCAGAGCCAGATAGAATAAATATGTTAGCCACATGCTGTTTGGGTATAAGATAAAAAGAATAAGCACACTGAGGGGTGAGATGGCCTGACTGTTCACGGAGTGACTTAGATAAAGAGAACCAGGGAGGAAACATCCCAATAGTAAAAAGAAATTAAGCAATCTGGTGCCTTTAACATCATTCAGACTGACCGGTTCGGTGGTGGGTCAGTGTTGGTCTCATGAGGCATACCCATGGAGGAACGCATTATACCTATACAGGCTAAACAATGGTACCCTGGACTGCATTAGGTATCAGGATGAAATCCTTAGACCCACTGCCATCCTCAGACCAATCCTTACAGCCACCCTTACCCTAATCCTTATCCTTAATCCTTAAGCACCAATAATTTTAGTTCTTGCCCCAACAACTGCCCTTCTTCAGAAGTGACACATCAAGCTTACAGGTTAGATAAAATACTAGACTATTCTTAAAATATTTTGGGGCCCAAAATTAAAGGATGTATACTTTCAGATGGATCTGTATTCCAAGAGGAAGCTGAAGTAAGAGCGATGGGCACACAGGCCTGCTCTAGAGATGTGAGGAAGTGTGGCGGATAACCACTAGATATGGAGATAGAAAGTGGATGGAGGTGTGTGTATGTGTGGCAACTAACCAGTTCTGCTCTGGATACATGGGGTAGAATTCTCTGGAGCATGTCCATATAAAGCCCTCTGTGGTTTCTCAGCTCAGGAGAATATTGACCTATGATGTGAAGGAACCGCAAGTGATCCTCTTCATTCCAGCCACAATTCCTGAGGCACACACATATACACCATAAAACACATCATAATGAAAAACTGTGCCTTGTAAAAATGCCATCTAGGGTTTATACAATTTCATAGGCTATGATCTCATCAGTGGGGAGTTCAAGTCTATCATAACGTCTAGCAGCAGTAAGTCAAAGGCAGCACAATTGAGAGAAATGTTTCTCAACTCGTCTAAAGGGGTGTCATAAGTCCATCTGCTCATTATTAGAGTCTCTAATATATAGACTCTTATTTTGGGGTCATAACGCCATGTGACATTTTACCATTTAAAGTTCTATGCATATTTATAAGCTGATTTAGAATAATTCATTAGAAGTAAAACAATTATAATTTTGTGATTGTGTGATTATAGGATTGCTCTCTTAAATTTTCAATTTCATGGCAAGGGGACAGAGGCGTTAGAACTTCTGCCTCACAGCAAGAAGGTCATAGCTAGGGTCTTTCTGGTCTGTGTGGAGTTTTCTTGTTCTCCCTGTGCTTGCGGCGGGTATAATATCTATATATATATATATATAGTAATTAGTGTGGACATCTCATATACACAATGACACAAAGTCAGACTTGATGACATTGCTGCCCTGTCGTCATTTTGCAACTCTGCAACAAATCTACCAAAGTAAAAATAAAAATGTATGTGACATAAAATATTGATTTAAATCCCTAAGACACATATATTAATGTGATGTCATAGTTCTGACCATATAGTGCATTTGTAAGCCAAATAAGAATATTTGGAACATTTTCTTTTTTTTTATCACCAACTGCCATACGGCTCTTAAACACTACATTTCTAAGGCCCAGATTTTGCTGGCCTTTCACTAGCTTGTCTTGGCTGAATGAACATCATTCCTTCAGGTTAACATTCACAATGATGCAATCTGAAAACTCAACTGTAAATTATCCTGTGCAACTTCTTCTTGAGGTCATGTAATGTAAATATAACAGCAACTCTTAAAAGGATAGATAGATTAATTAATTCATTATCTAGCGCTTACCCTGTTCAGGGTCGTGGGGGCGGTTGGAGTCTATCCCAGCTAACTTAGGGTGTGAGGTGGGGTAGACCCTGTACAATCACCAGTTAATCACAGGACTAACACTTAGAGACAGACAACCATTCACACACACATTCACTCCTATGGACAATTTAAATTAGCCAATTTACCTGTGCCCAATCACATGTGTTTGGAGGCAGGAGGAAACCGGAGTACAGGGGAAAGCCCACGCAAGGACGGGGAGAACATGCAAACTCCACACAGAAACACCCTGGGGGGGAATTGAACCAATGACTTTTATGCTGTGAGGCATGCACGCTAACCACTCTACCACCGTGCCAAAAGAATATTGAACAACATAATAATATAAGTGACCTATGTATATATAAACATATAGGTGAACGTTCCAGATCACGTTTCTGTAACCTACCTCATTAGTCTAGTAACTTAACTAATGTTGCTCTGCTCGCTGTGCTATTTCAGCCTGACCCTTTTCATATCATCCCATCATTCCACAGAGTTTGCTTACAAATCATGATCATTATCAGGTGAATGTATTTTAAACACCCACCTGTCAAACACCGGGCAAGTTTTTCATAGTAATTTAATATCAAATTGAAAAGTGACATGCCACAATACAACCTAGTCATTTTAACTAGGGCTCGATCAAATCTAATATTTGAAAGCCACTTATTTGAAGCTTGAATTCAAAATGCATTAAAACAAACATCACTGCTTGCTTTGCCTCTGCACCAAATGCTAACCTACCACCAGGAAGAATCACAGACAATAACAAATTGACACACGGTAATGTGTCAGTGTGTTTGTGCTAATTACACACCATGTGGCTGCATTTTCCAAGAAGATAAACCCCATGACTTTGTGAATAACAGAAATGACTTATTAGAATGATGTAATGAGACTCAGTGTGTAATTATGGCATTATCCATGTGGATTTCAGAAGTGGAATATAACATTTATGAGCAGGAAATGAAATTACTTACTTTAACCCTAATGTGGCAAACCAGGGAGGGAAAAAGTAAATTCCAATATTTTCCTTACTTTATTATCCAATCAAATAGCCTGCATGTGTTTTTGGTTCTTTGGCATGCTTGCAGTGTTTTGTGTGATTTGTGTGTGTGTGTGATTTGTGTGTGTGTGTGTGTGTGTGAGTGTGTGTTACTGCCTGGGGATACACTGCAGGGACTGCTCTTTTATGTGATGTGATTTGGATGCCATTTTCAAAGCACTCAGAGTTCAGCTAAGCTTTAAATTGGGCTTAATGATCTATGGAGCACTGATATGGTGGTCAGACACGTTAATTAGCCATCACTGCTGGGGTGAGTGGGTTCTGCATCATTAGGATGACACAAGGAGCAGAATATGACACTGTTACATAAAATAATGCAGCTTTATGACTTATACAATGTAATTCTGCCAAAGTAGGATCTACGTGTCACTCCTCTATGTGATGTAATGAGTCTGCGTGGAGAGATGTGACTGGTGACTGCTGCGGTCCGTTCAGGAATGTGTGATGTGTGAAGCTGGGAAGCGGGGTGTTTGCAATTTTCAGAAGCCACGGTTATGGTGTTTGCACTTTTGCACCTAAGCAGTTCTTATAGCAGTCATTCAGCCAGACATGCTATCGCTGCTAATAATAAACACGTTTCAGTTGGCTTGGGGTGCATTATGCAAATGGGATTCAGGTACAGCATTTTCTGCTAGCTTTCATTTGTTGGTAAGTGCACTTTTTTGATAGCTTTTTATTGGTTAGTAGTAATCTTTCGTTCCTATGGTAGGATTTCATTAGTATTCCTAATGGAATTGTGACATTTTTGTGCATAACATTGAAATCGCATTGGGGTCAATTCAGAGCAGAAACGATGCAGAATACAGGGAGCTGTGACAAACACAGACTGTTCTATCATTCATTAATATTAATATTAATTCACTAATTGTGTCACCAATGCATATTCAAACTTGCTCGCATGTCCATGGACTATATACATTTGTGCCTGACTGTTTCCCCATTATTATTTTATTTCCACAAATAATAAAAACAGACTTACTAATCTTGTAGTCTATGAATGTACTGTATGCAGTACTGTATGTGTATAAAATGCAGGCTAAGTCACTGTATTAACCTAGGGTTTGCATACAAATATAATAAAATTATAGTATAATAAAGGAGAAGTACGGTGTAATAAAATTCGTATAATACAGTTGAGTAGGGGAATGAGGAACCTGGCTGAAAAACAGTCAGAACAGATGAGTAGGGGAAGAAATGTCAGTGACCTTCCCCTGTAATACCTTTCCTGTTTTGTGGGTCGTCTAATTGTTGCCCATTTAGTGCACCTGTTGTTAATTTCATTAACACCAAAGCAGCTGAATCTGATTAACAACCCCCTCTGCTACTTAACTGACGAGAAGGAGTTTAACTTACTTGATGTTATTCGGTGATTAAAAAGCGTTCATTAAATTTTTTTGGGCAGTGTAATATAATATAATATAATATAATATAATATAATATAATATAATATAATATAATATAGTATAATATAATATAATAACATAACGTAATGGATTTGAATTTACAGTGCACAGTTTTCTTTGTGTGTATTTGACTATATGTGATTATGTATATAATGTATCACCTGTTCAGGCCCAGCAACCTGCTGCGTGCTGTCTCAAGGCGCTCAGAGTATTTTTCTGACATGTTGATAAAAGCCCTGATGATGGACTCTTTGGCCTCGAGGTAAGGGCAGTGTGCGGTCAGGATCTCCTCTGGTACCTGCTCCAGAACACTAACATATTCCTCTAACGCAACAACCTCCAGTCGATTCTACAGCAAAAATTTAAGCTTAATTATAAAAGGATTACAAATGTGTGTGTTTTTTATTTTAGAAAGAAACACGTGTAATTGCTGATATATTGAAACATAAATAAAATACAGGTATTGTATTTCAGCTTTCAAAAGGAGTGTCCAGTGTCAGCACTTGCTACCTGCTACATGCTAAGTTACTCAATTAGAATATGTTCTTTTTTTTGTTAACTCTAAATAGATCTTAAATAGTACATTATTATTATTATTATATTTATGATTAATTGTATATTCTTCTTTGAGCTGATTCGCTACAACTCTCATGGTGTGAAGTATACCGATTATTTCTAGGCATTACAAAGCCTTTTGATCTGACTTTTGACGTGATTTATTGATCTGTCGACGTGTTTGGATTGGCCTGCTTGTGTGTAATAAGCACTAACCTGTAGCTCCAAAGCCTGGCTCTGTTTTCTAATAACTACTTTGGTACACAATGCACAAGCGTTAGATTTCTAAAAAGGTACCGATAAAAAGATATGATTTTGTTCATAAAAACAACGACTAATTTGCGGTAAATTGGTCAATTTTGGTAAATTGCTGTTGTATAAGAGGAATAAACACTTTAGGATGTTCTGTGATAATAAATTTGTTTAATTACGAGATGTATATATTTTTACCGAGATTATTGCAGTTACCAGAATACGAAACCGGTAAACAATCGCTATACTTTAAACATTATCACACAAGCCAGCTGTTATGCAAATTTCAAAATCTTATCTTATTACATCAAATCAGTCTTTTGCCTAAAGTCATACATAACAGCTTTTAAATCAACACACACTCTAATTCCTACGGTGACGATCGCTTTCTTCCCTTCATTAACATTAAACCAAAATAAATGCTGATGGAAATAGCATCAGCACCAGCCTGCTAAAATATGCAGTGGCAAACAGTGCCGGAGTGATTAATACCTCCAGTCCAGCAGCGCTTAACTCCTGCTCGAGAGCAACACACTCAATCTGCAGTCTGTCCATCACAGCCTGCTGCTGTGCTTTAACTGATACCAACTGGGGTGCGAGACAGAGAGAAAGAGGGGGTAAAACATAAACAAAGAAAAGAGGTAGATTAGGATTTGTATTTGCAAATGCAGAAAGGGGTCAGAGCCTTTCTATTCCTGAATGCTTTAACCTGAAAGTTTTCATTATAGGTAGTAGGAGCTATATAAATGATTACAATAATTTACTGAGAGTTGTTCAGCTTGAAAAGTTGGCCTGTCTTTTTCCCCCAGTCATTTAATTTCTTTAACTACACAACCAACATGCAGATTTAAACGGTGATTGCTTTACATCTGAAGTTTCTGACTACATTTACTTTTACACCTCAATGTCTGTTTTTCTTCTATCTTTTTTAAGATCACTTATAAGCAAGATGGCATACATCCCATTAAGGACTATAGCAAAAGAACATGAAGTCATAAAGTAATAAAAAGTGTCTACAATTATTTCCCTTCATTATTTGTTCTCTCCGTTTGTTTTATGGCTTGATAATTTAGTAATTTACTGTTGTTTTGTTTCATACAAATCAGGACAAATTGAAATCAATTTATTTGTCCATAACAGACCGGTTGTCTACTATAGTTACACACAGCTGCTAACCTCTTCCTACTGAATATCTGACTATTGTCATGGTTATGCCAGACCCCATCAACCCTGAAATACCTTAACCATCAGCCCCATCACATCACAAGTCCGTGCCACAAAACCCCCACTGACCACTCATTACTGTTCTATGTTACGACATTTAAAACCTTTACTAATACTTTGTTACGACATACCTACTGGTAATAATATTATAAAAGACATTCCTAATCATTTTAAATTCAATTCAGTTTTAAAACTGTTTTAACTATAGGCATGGTCAAATTATTTTTTACACATTTTAAAATGACAATGTAAACATTTTCCCTAATGAGTAAGAAATAGATTTAGAAAAAGTCCCAGAAATGATAAGTCTATTGATTAAGGTGAATAAAATGATTCTTGATTCCTTTCTTTGGCACAAAGGCTTCATACATGTCCACCAAATTCAAAATCAGATCTTGAAATTAAATGTTTATATTCTGCATATAGAGTGCAGGGTCAGCCAGAACATGATGGTAGCTTGCCTGGTGAGAGGCTTGAACCCCCAATCCTCATCACTGGCCCAGAGCCTTATTACAACATCCCCCATTGCGCCACAAGTCTATCTCTTCGGCCCCTTCTACTTCTGGTTGGGTCCTGTTGAATTCCAGCGTCAATACACACCTCTAATTGACATTTTCTAGCACTATACTTCTGTAATTGCTCAGTTTTATCTTTAAAAACTTATTATCAAGACACTTCCTTTAAAAGGTTCTGTCGGCATGAGGTTAAATGCTTTCATGCCATTAATTCTCAGGATTTAAGCTCTGTTTTACCAAGAGCTGTAATGAGAGCAGTTCATTGTTTAATAGCAAGACATAACAGACAGAAACATTTTTCTCTCGCTCTCTTGCTCTGTCTCGCTCTCTTTCTCTGTCTCTCTCTCTCTCTCTCTCTCGCTCTCTCTCTCTCGCTCTCTCTCTCTCTCTCTCTCGCTCTCACTGCCCACAACGTCCTCCTTGACCAACTTGAGACAACATAGTCACAAATTCCCCATTGGATAATAATATCATGTCTGCTGTTCATACAGAAATAAAGGGTTCAGTGTAGAATAAAGGGACGTGAGTTTTATGAAGAGACTTTTATATTCACTCACATACGTTTGCGTGATGCTATTAAACATTGTGCACATTTTTAAGACATTACCCCAAAAAACAGCATTTGAACTGACCAAACCTTACACTCTTGAATTAGGTGAAGATGCATAATACATACTAGCTAGATTCTCTATAGTATAACATAAAAATGTTGTATTGTATGAATATGACATATGACAAGACAGTGAAACATTTCAAAAGACATTGTTTGGCATATCCATGCCACTCCACTTCGAAACATTAGCATCCTGGGGTATTTAGCTTGACATTGCATATGTCATCATGATCGTGTGGCAGACCGGAAATTATAGGAATTATAGGCCAAATACAATGCTACTCTAACTACAGGGCCATTACCAGGAGGAAAGGATGTTTAGATCTAGATGTCTGTAGCAGTATTGAGATGTTAATAGCTATAATTTGAACTAAACTGTCATATTTATGCAAATAGATCTTTCCCTGAAGAGCTCAGTCTCTGTTTATTATTTTAGTTGTCAGGAAGAATAACAAGGGCTTATTTATTACAGAAATTAATGTGCAGCTTCCTATTTTGGATTTATTACTTTCAGAAAAGTGAAAAGCACTTACAATAGTTTTGAATGTTTCCTAAAAACATATGTAGAATAAAACCCACATCCTAGTGTCCAGCCAGGCTTTCTTCCATTGTCCAATGTATCTTCAGAAATATTGGTAAAGGTCGAAACGAAGTAGATTTGCTTAAAAATGCATAACACAGCATACTGAATAAGAGAGAGAGAGAGAGAGAGAGAGGAGTGCTTTCGTTTGTATACAGCGCTAGAAGAGCTAAAAGAGAGGGCAGGCTGATTAGATGACTCATATCTCATGTCTCAGTGAGTGTTCCCCCTCAAACAGCATGTATGTATCACTAAAGCTATTAACATCCTGAATACGAACCCTGTCCCTTTTGCCCATCATTGCCGCTATAGAGGTGAGAAATTTAGTAATCATAGCTGGGCAAATAGCAGCATATCATTCCATTCAGAGTGGCAGTTATGTAATGTGGAGGAAAAGGTGTGTTAAAAATGTTAGTGTTACATCGATAAGGTCTTCTAACCGGCTGTTTTATGCTTTATGGGAAAGAGAATTAGATCTCTGGGCTGGGGTTTTCAAAATTGATATAATTACTTCCATTTTGGACAAAACCAATAGATCAATAGACCAAGGGAACACTCACATGGGAAGTTTAAAGGATGGTAGCTCAGTGGTTACTGTGATTGTTTGCTGATCAGAAGTATGGGGGTTCAGTCCCAGGACCACCAAGCTGCCACTGCTGGGCTCCTGAGCAAGGAACTTCACCCTCAATTGGATACAAAAATAAGCAATAAAAATAAGTCGCTCTGGATTAGGGCGTCTGCCAAATTCCCGAAGTGTAATCGTATCCTCTATTTAATCCAATTCATATATATATATTCGTCCAATATGAAGATATTTGTAAGAAATTAAAGTTCCCTGCCTTCCATCAAAATCAGTCGACCGTGCCTGCTAAACAGAATGCACTACATGTTCAATATATCAGCTCAGCTTCTCTTGCACTCTTACTGCCTTCTGGTGACTGAAATCTTTCGTTCTGCTGCCAAAAAGAACACTTTTTTTCATCGACATAATGACGATTGGTATATAGTCAGCATAAAGAGTCATTGGGTCCTGAATTGGAAGCCCATAACTCATTATTACATTCAGGCGCTTGGTGGCTGGTGGTGGCTCAATGGTAAGGCTCTGGGTCAGTGGTCGGGGTTCAAGCTGTGCACCAGGAAAGCTACCATCATTGGGTAATTGAGCAAGGCCTTTAACCTCAGTTGCTCCAGGGGCACCGCACGTCTGGCTGACTCTGCGCTCTGACCCCAGCCATCAAATTCATAAGCTGGTATATGCGGAATAAAAACGTTAAACTGAATGTCTGTGTATGTGATAAATAAGATCTGAATTTGTATTTTAAACATAAAATTCTGTGTTTTTTTACCCACTAGCTACCTCTTAAATATCACTTAACAGCTAACAACCAACCAGGGTGGATGAAAATGTAGTGAATGGTTTCATGTCTTACAGCATGCGCTAGTCCTCAGCTTTGCCAATAGCGTTGAGACACATGAAGCCACATGTCTTCTGTTTGTTTGCTAGAATACAGAGTAGCTAAACACACTCAAACAGTGAACACATTGTTTTGCATCATGTGAAAACTGATTTGTGGCATTTTGGGACTCCAAGCTTTTTTGGTTTGGTTTCGTTTATCAAAATCCTTTTCAAGTATCAGGCTTCCACAAGGGTTTAAAGATTCTTCAGTTCCTAAGAACCATGAAATTCAAATTCCAGGACCACCAAACTACTGCTGGGTCCTTCGAGCAAAGCCCCCAACCCTAAATTTGCTCTGAATAGATGAGTATGCCATATGGTCAAAAATATTGGGACATTATTCAAGATTTGGTCAAAGTCTTACTGCAATATAATAATTCCAATTAAATCTAATTCAGGAACTAATATTGGGTCGGGAAATCTAGGGTGCAGTCTGTGTTCCAGTTCATTTCAAAGGTTCTCAGCAGGGTTGAGGACAGGGTTTTGTGTGGGACACTAGAGCTCTTCCACACAAATGTTAATGCACCATGACTTCACAGAGCCTAGGGGCTTTGTGCATGGGGCACTGTCATGTTTGGGTAGTGTTTGCCTTTTTTAGTTCCAGTGAAGGAGTAATGTAATGCAACAACACAGGAAGACATTCTAGACCACAGGGGGCAGCAGTTTGGGCAAGACACAAACTTATGGTCATTGTGTTTCTGTATTTGCTTTCTCTTGCATGAACAGTTACTCCTAATACTCCTCATAATACCTCGAACACCAAGGCTTTGATATACCACAAAGATGTTCTTTACTGGTCACAGCCAATGACATACATACTAGGTTTTTAATTTTTGAACGTTGGGTGGATTGTAATATTTAATATATATTACAATATGCAATATATGTACTTGTGAATTCATATTGTGTACGTTTTCATTTTGCACTCCGTAAAATTAAACTACAAGTGGCCTTTACAATAACTAAGTTTGTAAATATTATTTACAGTAACTACCAGGGAAGTAGCACACTGTATGGCGAAGTAATGTTTTATGATTTAAATTAACATTAAAATGTCTACCATTACAACAGACAGATTTTAATATATACAGTACTATTTTGTCATTCATCTAGCTTTGCATGTAACACCGACATGTACACTTGGTAAGACCAAGACAAGTGTTATGTCCTTGTTAGCATACTCAGAAAATAACGTGAATCATAATTCATAAACCTCTCAAACTCTTAACTCATAGTACAGATGTGTTTATTTAGTAGAGACGTAAGACTGAATGTTGCAGTAGGGTTATGACAGCGTAAGCACAGCACGACGCTGCTATTAATTTTCCAGCTCACAGCCCAGCCACTGACCAGGAAAAAGCTGACAGACTTGGGATTTTCTTTGGGAACTGATGGCCTGTCCTCCATCTGCTGGCTGGCTTCTCTTACTCTCCGTTTATAGCGTTATATTTTACCGTGGAGATAATAACTACTTTTAATGAGATTTTTTTGTATACTTCAGTGCATTTTTAAGCGCTAAAATGAACAGCATTCTGAACGGTCACATTTGTGTTTAATTGAGTCCTTTATTACTGCTTTATTACTTTGCTTTCGTTTATGTACCTGCTGAAGAACTTCAACCAACTCTACTTGCTGATTAGCGTCTGGGGGATGTGACATCATTCTGTATCGTAGGTCCTCTCGTAGCTGGCATACTGGTGTTACTGTCGCCAAGCGAAATGCTTCACATTCATGCTCCAAACTCAGATCTACACACACACACACACACACACACCAACATATTATATCATGCACATGTATCTGTACTGGAATTGAAACCTACATTTAGATTTACAGCATTTGGCAGACGGTCTTATCCAGAGCGACTTACAATCGAGCAGTTGAGGGTTAAGGGCCTTACTCAGGGGCCCTGCAGTGGTAGCTTGGCAGCGCTGGGAATCAAACTCCAGTCTTCAGACCAGCTGAACTACCACTTCCACCAGGCTAGGTCAGGCTATATTGAGCCTTTGCTCAATTTACTTTGCTTTTACTTTAGCAAATTTAGATTTAGTTGTTTGAATAAACACTGTTAATGTTAATGAACGTGGTCCTCCTTTGCTTCACAAACATGCCCCACCTGACAGTAAAACCCCTTGCTCAGCTAGGCACCTCAAAGTCATATCTATTCAGATTTGTTTATATAACTATATATTTGATATATATTTGGTACTGAATATATGATCATGAGATATATATATATATATAATAACGTATATTATATATAGATTATAAGATATGATACATGATTTTTCATTATACATGTGAATAAAGTAACATGAACATAGAATAGATGAGACTATCGACATCGACGCTACTTTTAGCAGATGCTAAACAATTAATGCTAAATAAACATGACTTACTGTTATTACTATATAAAAAGTACTGAGCCATGAAAAATGTGAAAATGTAAGGAATTTAGAACACATTAATATATATAATATATTATGTTAATAGTGAAATTTACCCAATGTTTCCAGGGGGATTAATAAAGTATTCAGATTCTGAAATAAATAAACAACCTGCATTCAGACAGAAACAAAAATGAACCCTTTCAAAAATGTTTCATATATCAAGATTTGAGCTAATATTTGATATTTATCTAATAGCGATATTTGACAATTATCTCAATAAAAATGACAAAATATGTATTGTCATTTCTGAAAATCTCAGAAACTCTATCCGTATGGATTTGGAGATAACCGACAATTCCATCTACCTCGAATACTATTGTGGCTGACAAAGCAGATCCCAACAGTCACGTGTCAAAAAAAAATACCTTTTTAAGACATGTGGGGGTCCAATACTTTTGTCAATATGGTAGTCTCTGTCTGGTACCAATGATACAAATGTAAATACAGACACATTATACACATCACATATCCAAGGCAGCATTTTCGTTCTATGATCTACTTTGACTCTTTAGCCCTTAGCCTGTCAGATTCATTGCTTCATGCCATTATTGTGTAATCACATTATTGTGTGATTAAATTATGTGTAATCATTTTACATTCTAAAAAAGAAATTGAAAAAATTCTATCTAAAAATCTTTATTACCCAAATGCTGCAGTTCAGTTGTGAGCTCTCCATCTTCCCCTGCTTCCATACTGCTTCTAGTTAGGATGTTCCTCAAATCTGCCTCGGCTCGTTGCCTAAAGCAGGGAAATAAGACCCAGCATGTCGGATCGTCAACATATGAGGCACAATTTCAGAGACACCAAAGGTTCATCAGGTTGGTGGCACGGTGGCAAAGTGGTTACCATGCCTGCCTCACAGGAAAAAGGTCATGGTTTCAATTCCCTCCCAGGGTATTTCTGTGTATAGTTTGCATGTTCTCCCTGTGCTTGTGTGGGTTTTCCCTGGGTACTCTGGTTTCCTCCCACCTCCAAGTACGTGATTGTGCATAGGTGAACTGGCTACTCTAAATTGTCCATAGGAGTGAGTGGGAAATGGTTGTCTTTCTCTTAGTGTTAGATCTATGATTCACTGCGGATTGTCCAGGATATCTCATGCCCTAAATTAGCTGGGATAGACTCCAGCGCCCCACGACCCTGAACAGGATAAGTGGTAGACAATGGATGGTTTCATCAGATTTTCAAAGATGGGAACATTTTAAATCGAAGAACCTATAATTATCCAATGAATCTCTTACAGAACATTTTTTGATAGTCTACTGATACCTTACACCATGGTAAACACCTTACACCATGGTAAACACCTTACACCATGGTAACGCCATAAAATCCTCTGTTATTGGAACTATAGGACTTTAAAAAAGAATTTTTTGCACATGGTTCCTGTAATCCCATGTGTTGTCAGAGAGGAATGTTTGAATTATTTTTTATTGCTTCTTAATTTTGCACTGGACCTATAAGGCTAGTTCAAGTTCAAGTTTATTGGTCACAAATACATTGTACAGTACAACATACAGTGAAATTCTTTTGTGACTAACTGTTCGTT
>JAOUQX010000040.1:14972986-14983771 GCA_028566295.1 Liobagrus marginatus
AAATTCATATGCTGGGATATGCAGAATAAAAACATTTCACTGCATGTATGTGATAAATAGGATCTGAAAATGAAATGAAAAAAACAAAACAAAAAAATTAGAGCATCCCGCCGGGAGGCAGTAACATTACATGCAACCAACACTAATCACCCCGGGGTTGAAGATTTTGGTTTGACACAAGCTGCTATGTAACCACTTTGTGTTTCCTCCATTTTTTTAAGGTCACCGTACAAAGTGATTCCTCTCATTGGAGGACAGCTGGCTGGTGAGCTTTATACCAAGTTTTTCTATATTTACACACATGATTGATTGTTCGAATATATCAGACTTCATAAAGTTCACCACTTTACAACACGCACACTGTAACGGGGCGGCAACGGCTCGCTTCGATCCTAGGTTCAAATGAGGTATCGCTCAGGCGCAGACGGTGTCAAAACAGAAGTTTTATTCACAAACCACATGAAACATAGGATCCACCGTAAACTCCAGCAAGCTGGAAACTACATACACTCCTGGTAGTAGCCAGAATGA
The DNA here is from genome assembly GCA_028566295.1 of Liobagrus marginatus. Classification (NCBI taxonomy): domain Eukaryota; kingdom Metazoa; phylum Chordata; class Actinopteri; order Siluriformes; family Amblycipitidae; genus Liobagrus; species Liobagrus marginatus. Next base: position 14,973,518 of record JAOUQX010000040.1, read on the forward strand.
ACTGCAATGACTGATCGGCGTGCACTTCCTAAATACTAGTGTCAATTCTCACCTAATGCCAATCAGCTGTGCCTAATCACCTCATTAACCCAGACTAGAACCCAAAGCCTGACTGTGAGGAAAACATAGCTGTCAGTGAGTGTGTGTGTGAGCAAAACAGGGGGCATGTGCAAACAGACAAACATAAACAGCGTGGAGCTACGTTACACACACAAACACACAAAATGTATAAACAATGCTGTAAGCAAATGCCGAGTGTTTAAGGTATCAGGACAGGAAAGTGAATATCACTTCTTGAGACAGACAGGTTTGAGACAAGGATACCCAAGAGGTTTGCAAATTTATGATTCATAAGCCTTAGAAATCAAAGACAGTAATAAACTGATTTAGCCGATCAATTTATGTAACATATAATGGAAAGTGAGGGATGTGTAACACAAAACAATTATGACTGTTTATACAAAAAGTTAATCCGTGTATGGAAAGCCTGAAAAGAGACAAGTGAAGATGCTGTAATTGATGCCAAAGGTGTTTTTGCAAAGCACTAAACACTGGAACTGAATATTCATCGCAAAATTTTTGTGTTTCATTCTTAAATACATTTGCAGACATTTTATAAAATATGTCTTTGTTTTGTCATTATGGATTGTGTAGATGTTAACATGTTTAAACTATTAGCTTGTAGGTTCAGTGTATTTGTTGGTTGTTAGTAGTTTTTGATTATGAGAGCAAAATATTTTTAATCATTGGGGTTAACATGTTCAGATTAATGCTTTTAAGGTATTTTGGGATACTTTAAAATATTAGGGTTAGTATGTTCTGAGTACTTGGGTTGGCACCACTGACTAGTACCTTTTGAGTATTTTAAGGTTATTTCGGAATATTAGGGTTAGGGTTAGGTAACGGTTTTAATGCTTTCTGGGGTTTTGACTATTGACAAATTTTTTACATAAGTAGTTTTTGGAGGTTGTTTTTGAGTGTTATGGCTAGTCATCTATGGTATTTTCTGGGTTTTTAGCATGAGTAGTTTTTGAGCAATACGATTAGTAGGATTAGGGTCAGTAACTTTTTAATAATTTCTGACTATTAGGGTTACATATTTGAGTGTTAGGGTTAAAGGTTTGTGATGATAAGGGTTGGTAGGTTCTGAGTATTAGTGTTTCCAAATTTCAGGGTAATACAGTATATCCTGAGTATTATATTTTGGTTGCTATTAGACAATAGTATGAGATTTGAGATGTACCGGTACTTAGTTCTCTTTTTATTCATGCTTGAATGTTTATGTTACAATCTTAACCTAGACACATAAAGTCAGGAAGATATAGCGGAAGCTTTAATTAAACCTAATTATATTTTTATGCAATGCAAGTTTATTTATAATATTAATTATAATAATAATTAATAAAAATGGTAGTGCTTAATTTGTCTGATTTAAAAAATATATATTATTGCCCAAATATTTATATTCAGTGTAATTTTTTTCTCACTGCATGCACAACTTGGTGTTAAGGTCTAAAGTTTTACAAACTTATACAGTAGATGTGCGTGCAATCAGAAGAGGAAGACTTGTGTTTATTGTCCTGTAAAAACCTTCCTACGGAGTGGTTATGAGCTGTGTGCTATTTGATCTGGCTCTATTCACTAGCACTTTTATTTAGAACTTTAAAGCAATTCTGAAAAATGTCTGACACTAAAACCTTTTACACAATGCACACACACACACACACCCACACACACACACACACACTCATGCACGTATTACTATCTTTATGTGGAACTTTTTATTGACTTATTGAATTATTGTAGTTAAATTAAACTAACCCCAAAACGACCTCTTACCTCAAAAATCCTAAACTTTGTTATAAACATAAACCCTGATATCACTAACCTTTAAATCGAATCGTACTCATCCTCATTGGAACCTCATTACCACTAAGGTCTATTAACACTAACCCTGACATTATCTAACTCTGAACATCATGTATTTCGTTTATTAGGTAAACACACAACAAACACACACAGAGTTAATGAAAGCTGGAACTTTATGATATTTATAAGTCTGTATGTGCTACTCTTTACTCTTTGTGTGCGTAACAGGTTTTATATAGACCTATTATGTCTCACTGGATATAAGCCTAATGGTTAGTTTCAGAGTAAACAACCCAGAAAATGTTATAATTCTGGATCCTTGAGCGACTGTGTGACTCTTTACCTACTGCTTAGAGAAAAAAACACACAAATAGGAAATGTCACTTTCACCTGCTTCTATCTGTGTCGGTGTTTTATTGGTGAACTTTGTCCCCTGTGTCTCTGTGGACCAATCAGGAATGAGATGTTTGCGTCTGAGTGTTCAGGTGTATTCTACGTAGATTATCTGTCGTACATGATAAGGTTGAGGTAGAAGCAAGAGTGTATGTCTGTCCTTTTCCGCAGGGATACACCTCGCTTCCTTTAACGCTCCATCTCCTCCGCCTGCGTAATGCTTCATGTTTGCCCCGACGGCGCCGTACACACACTAATGCTCTCTGATGAGGAACTATAGTGCGCGCTTAGCTGCCGACGGGCCACGTTGTGTGTTTTTCTAACAGCGACTGACTCTGCTTGATGTTTTGTCCCTTGCAGATAAAGAAGAACTTTTTCAGAATGTTCTGACTCAGGTTGCTGAGCAGTTCTCCAGGTACTTACTCTAATTTGTTTTTTCATTTCCTTTCACTGCTGATTGCATTACACCTGCAAGCTCAGTCATCCATATCTATCCTTGTCACAACGAACAGGAAGCTCGCTTTCAAGCATCAAGAAATTTTCCTCTTTATGGAATTACGCTTAATGCAATCATGCTTTATCTTTCTCCGTTCCACTTGTACTTTTCCTTATTTTCACTATCTGTAGTTAATGCTCTACAGCTGTCGCGTGCTGTTTATGTAATGCCTTGCATGAATTTGAATTGGTTCATTGCTCACATGACTTTGTATTTTTTTCACCTTCCTCTTCAGGGCTTTTAAGATTAATGAGCTGAAGACTGAAGTGACGAACCGCTTGGCCATGTTGGAAAAAAGAGTTGAATGTAAGTGCTATTTTTGTTAACATCTAATGATCTTATTGTCATCATAACCTAATGGTCTTATTGTGAAGGACTTAATCATACTTGAAAGGATTCAGTTCACTTGAGTGTTTCGGTGAATTTATTGTCTTTTACACTGCATGTAGTCCTGTGTAATGTTCGATGGTGCTAAACATTATAAAGAATAAAAGCTGAACAGAGGAATTACAGTGAAAAAATACTTTTTGCGTCATTTAAAAAAGGATGTAAAATGCTTTTTTACATTTTAAATTTTGCCTAAATATAATACATTTTATTAGAATACAATTAAAAAGGAACTTGGCTCATATTACCTAAAGCAGGTAGATGAAAGACCGGTTTCCTCCCACCTCCAAACACATGCGATTGGGCATAGGTGAGTTGTCCATAGGCGTGAATGTGTGCGTGTGTGAATGGTTGCCTGTCACTAATTCTTAGTCCTGCGATTAACTGGCGATTGTCCAGGGTATACCCCACCTCACACCCTAAGTTAGCTGGGATAGGCTACAGCGCCCCCACAAAATTGAACAGGATAAGCGCTAGATAATGGATAAATGAATGAAGTAGATGAAAGACAAGCTGAGCTTAGCTAACGGTACCAAATAACCTACACAATTGAAAGTTTGAAGCCACCATATTAAGATTAATTTTTGAAATTACACAAAGTCAAATGCAAAAGAAATGGATGTAAGTGAACTAGGAAACGTGTACTCATAAAAGGTTTAATATTAGTAGAAAATAATAACCATGTGGTGCAGAACAACTGAAAGGTCTTAAGTATGATCCTGTGCTCGTGTTACTGTGTGTTGGGCATTTGTGATTAAGCGTCACCTAGGATGTCTGTTATCCTCTCAACTCTCTTGAATCTTTGAAGATTTGAAACTTACATGCATTGGTTTGAGGTTCTGTTATCATGAACCGTAACTTTCCCGTATAATCATATTACTGTAAGTCGCACATTCACAGTTTTGATCTGCGTCTCCTATTACGGTCATATTCCTGCACCTTATGTAATACTAAGGGGAAAGCATTATTCATCGTGTATACAATACATGTTTAAACAAATGTTTATATAAAGGGTGAAGAGAGGAAGTTGGCACAGTTTTGCACGTGACTGGGTTATGAACAGGGTTGGTGATGATGGTTATGTGTTGTCTGATTACACACTGGACCTTATAAAAGAGAGGTAGAGATGATTAAAGATTATTTACTGTTCTATATACGCAGGATTTATTATCACAGTTAATCACAGCCCCAGCCTCTCAGCTGTTAGGCTTTTGCCAATGTGGGTTTTGTACCAGTTTGACTTTTAAACATTTGTCTCTCTTCAGTTTGTTTTCATCCAGGATGATGCCATGTGATGTAAAAATGGTCTATGGTCTTTAATTTAGACAGCCATTAACTGGTATATTGAACCGGTGAGGCGTATGGAGTTCATAATAATCAACAATTATTTATTTATTTGTTCAATTTATTCTACTGTTTCTGGCAAGAAACACAGCCTTGATTTTTGTTACCCTGTCTATGCTTTTTATAACTGAGGGTTAATTTATATCCAGAAATACATTTCTTACACACAGAAGACGATGGTGCGAGTTAGTGACATTACTTACTGGTATGTCAGAAAAAGACATTCAGTTATTGATAAGTATCCAGTTGTTATTTTGAGTTTTTTTTTTATGTATTTATTTTATTTAGTGTTCCCACTCTTTATATTGGGTGAGGTTTATCATGCTATATTAGAGCTACAACTTCTCCTTCACCAGAAAAGTGCCAGGATAATTTTAATTTTGCATTGCAGATTATTTTTTTGGACCTTGAAAAATATATGCAATTTCTTAAGGACCAGCACGAATCCAAAGTGTTAGTAATTATTTTGGATAGTTGACTGATATTCCATGGTTGGGTGAATTTTTAGAAAGTACCTAAAAAGCACCTTTTCAGTCTTTCAATTGTTGAAATTATATATAACAGTTAAAAAAAACAGTTAAAAATGTTTTATTTGTTTGACAGCTTGAGAATTATACACATTGTGTCATTAAATTCCTCTGTGGAAATGATAAGATAATTGATTTTTTTTGTGCACCCTGGGTAAATTGTATTGCTTGGTCATTCTGCAAAATGATCGTTTAATTAAAATTTTCTGCCAAGATGATGGTAGACCATAAGTTGTCATAACGTGTTGGGCTGCTGATGAAAAAAGTTTGCGTTTCCTAAAACCATCAAGCCTCCACTGCTTGACCTTAGATAAAGGTGTTTGGCAAATTCCACAGAATATAACATGTTGGCCGTCAAAATGTCTACGCTTCTCTTGTACCTCATGTGAAGTCTTTAAATTTTCCTTTCATTCCATTTTTTCAGGGTAACATCCTGTATTTTTTTCAGAGCAAAAAATTCTATTCAGGCTGATCATAAAATATCAAATCCGAACAGGAAGTGAGTTTCTTATATAAAAAGGTGTTTAGACTATCATAAATTTACAAATGTCATTGCCTTCTTCAAATACACACAGCAGTTTAGAGAACAACCAGTAATAGTGATGATTAGGTGATGATTAAAGTGGTAGCTCAGAGGTTAAGGTGTTGGTCTGCTGACCGGAAGGTTTTGTGTTCAGTTCCCTGAACCACTAGGCTTTTACTGTACAGTATTTATAAACTACATTTATAAATGAGATAAATGTAAGTTGCTCTGGATAAAGGTGTCTGCTAAATGGCAGAATTGCAAAATGTAATGCCATCTGATGTTTTAGTGCTTTGAATCATCTGTAATCCTAATAGTTACAAAAAACTTTGATACCTTAACCATTATGTTCTTTGCGTTCCGGTGTGTGTTCAGATCACTCTTGTTTTGATTTTTTAAGATCGCATTTTGTGTCTCTGTTGCTGTTGACTTTTTTTTTTGTGTCTTTTCTGTCCTCCTGCTTCGTAAACTCACACTGTTTGTCTTCTCAGTGGAAGGGATGAAGGTGGTGGAGATTGAGAAATGTCGCAGTGACATTAAGAAGCTGAGGGAGGAGATGGCCACCAGGAACAACAGGTCGGTCTCTACCAACCTTACAAGAAAATAAAAATCCCAGCCGGTACACACAGCCATACACTGTTTCTGTACCTAAACATTCTCATTAGCGAGGCTGTTCCTTCCTTCTGGGTATAGTACAGAAAACATCCCTTTGTCCCCAGGGTGAAAAAATGAGTTATGAGAAATAAGTCATTCATGGATTAGCTTGTATAGGAAAATTCGTTAATAGTTAATCACCTAAACGAATTCTTTTTCCAAAGTAACAGGAGCCTAGGCTAACCAGATGCACATCAATATATTACACACGTTTATATATTGCACATATGCATGTCTCATTGCAAGTCTTCCTACCAAAACCAGGTCAGGCTCAATCTACACCCTCACGAACAGTTGACTGATTGTGCGATGCATTTGGAACACAACTGCACACAAAACACTTTCGGGATTTTGAAAGTCAGTCTTCTACCACATTTTTTAGAAGATTTGTGTGTGTCGCTTTTATCTTATCAGTAGGCCTGGAAACAAAGCCGTTGCGACACTCTACTTCGTTCATTGGAGAGGGAGGCCTTAACGTTTATGACTGTAACATTAAATGCTTATGAGATTCAGCTAAACGCTGGATTTTCCAAACGACGTGAAGTTCACAGTCTAGACTCACTCATTTGCACCACGTTATTGAAGGAATGATCTATAGTTGCACACCGATTTGTTTCTGTAGGGACATTTACTTTACATTGGCACATTGCTGAACATCACTGTAAACAAAACAAAATGTGATTGGTTGCTTTACATGTCAGCCAGATGTCCACTTGGGCTGCTTTGGAGTCCAAACCTTTTGCTGTCAATCTGAAGACTTAAAATGACATTTTATTTATTCAAATCTTATCACACACACATACATGCAGTGAAATGTTTTTATTCCGCATATCCCAGCTTATGAATTTGAACGCTGGGGTCAAAGCGCAGGGTCAGCCAGAACGAACGGTGCCCTGCAGCAACTGATCTTAAGGGCCTTGCTCAAGGACCCAATGATGGTAGCTTACCTGGTGCGAGGCTTGAACCCTGATTCTCTGATCACTGGCCTTACCACTGAGCCGCCACCACCCCAATTTAGAGTGTTTGCAAGAAAGACCTGGTGTAACATTAATGTATCAGTGCAATACATAAGGGCATTCATATGAACGTGTTGAATTTTAGTCCGCATTTAATCAGTTAACCCTAATTACTTATGATCTACATTATGTCATTATATTAGTCTTCGTGTTCTCACTAGAGTGTATTGTCTACTCTTTCAGTAGTTTCCTGGATGACAACAAGAAGCTGACTCCTCGCAGAGATGTGCCTTCATATCCAAAGGTAAACTACGGACCAGATTTACACGTGCTATTCAACCAATTAATTTAATGTAATAATTAATTTGTAGTCGGTTCTCTGTGTTGTGTGTTTGACCTATCCACAGCACTTGAAATTATGAATAGGACCTTTCTTATTGCTTTAATTTATTATATCATCCTGTAGACGTAATCAGCTGATGAGATAAGGCTCAGTCGGTGCTTTATGAGACAAACGGGCAGTTAGCCAGAAAAATATGAACGGGTACAGGACAGTTTGTTCCCAGGAATTTTTAGTGACATTTCCTGCTTTTTCTTATAGTGAAAATTTTATTACAACCACAGACCTATAGAAGTAAAAGTCTATAGAATTGCAATTCATTAAACAGACTCCACACTCCCACTCTAAACAAGCGAGTTATTTAAGTCAGGTGACCCTGATCGTGTTTGGTCTCTTAGTAAACTCCCATATACTATTGTGGCTGAATGAGCAAATCCTCACAGCCACATTCGAGTGACAGCATGGAGGTTAATATTTATTATTTTTATTTCATTATATTTCTTTAATATACTTTTTATTAATCCCTGTTTGGAAATTAGCTTAACCCTAACCCTAACCCTTATTATGAAGCTGGGGTCGGAGTACAGGGTCAGCCAGGGTGTGCAGCGCCTCTGGAGCAAGTGGGCTTGCATTAGGCCTTGCTCAAGGGCCTAATGATGGTAACTTGCCAGTTCCGGGGCTTGAACCGAGACCCTCTGATCACTGACCGAGAGCCTTAACTGTTGAGCCTCCACATCCCCACTATTATTAGTGTGATGGTAATTTTTCTAAAATATTCTGTCTATATAATGTATATATGGTTTGCTATAAGTGGCGAATTAAACTGTTTAAGATTTTGAAATCCAATCGGATGAATTCTAGAATGTTCCTCATAAAATGAATAATTTTTAACATTTACTTAATGATTTATATTTCCTTCATTCCAACGTTACATTTTTACATTTTAGATAAGCTTATTACAATCAAAATGGAAAAACATTGTGTTTAACATCTACTATAAACAGTGGACACAGTGGATACATTCATAGCAAGATTTGTAGGAGCCGTATAGTGTGTTTGTGTCATGTCCGAGTTATTACAGGAATTTACTTTATTACAGGAATTTTTGGCAGATACTGCAAATTGAAACCAATGTATACATTATGTAACTGACACAACCTGACATTTTATCTTTTGTTCATCTTCAGTAAGCACTTTATCCTGGTTAGGTGAACCTGGGAACACCAAACCCTAGGCAGAAATACACGCAGTCAGAGATACCAGTCTATCAATGGCCATTATTAGACTTTTAAACGTCTATCACACCTAGAATCATTTGAGAGCAGTAACTCAATCTATATGAATGCTTGTGTGTGGTGGAAGGAAAGAAAATACACACAAATGTGTGTTTACACAGTGTGTACAGTGAAAAACTGTTGCACCACTATACCATCTCTACTGTGTTTCCTGACATTATACGACGGAATACTTGATATGAGGGAGCTCTTCTGACAGCATTTGTTTCTAATGTACAACATCAAACATTAACTTTTGAAATTCCCAAGTGGTAAATAGGTATTGAGTGTAGACATGGTAATAGGTCATTTCGACATGACATAAATGAATCAGTAAGCGCGATACATAGCAGGTGTAGTGATGGCCCCAGCCAGGCGTTAGGAGCAGAGGGTTAACTGGGAGCTCTGTCTGCCTGCAGTACATGCTCTCGCAGCAGACCATAGACGCCCTCAGAAAACCCGCCTTCGACGTCTGGCTGTGGGAGTCCAATGAGGTAAGATTCACTAACGCTCTGCTGCCTGTCTTTCTTCTCTCTTGTCTCTCGTTTGCCGTCCTTTCCTTCCTGTGTGCATGTGTTGGTATTTGTCTGGTATTTGCACGGGTCTGTGTGTAGTATCACCTGTCCAAAGAGACGATAGATGCTTTGAGACAACCGATCTTCGATGTATGGCAGTGGGAACCTAATGAGGTACATATAAGAAGACTTTTTGGTTCTTTTAGAAAATTAAAGTACCTAACATATACAGGACAGGAGATAGTCAGAAACTCTTTGACAATTTCAAAAAAAAAAAAAATAATAATAATAATTTAAAAAACTTGGATCCTGCATTGATTTTAAATTGTGTTGTAAATCTCCCACAATGTTCAGGAAGATGTGCTGCATGGTTCTAGATGAAGAGATGAAAATCCAGGAAAAAGAGCAATAATTAGGTTTATTAACAAAAGTATCACACCATTAGAGTCAAGTCCCTGACCGTCTCGGTGCTGCGTCAGCTGTTGTCCGAAGTTTGTGAACCTTGACTAAGTCTGGTCTTTTTGTACCATAACATGCACAACTTTCAAGGATACCTTGGAGAGGAATAATATAAACAAAAGTGTCCAGGTGTACACGGAAGGTCAGACAGACGCAGTAAGATTTAAACAGACCGATGACCATGCCTGGTCGGGCAGACACAGTGGAAGCTGAACTCTAATCTGAAATCTAACTTCTCATATACACATATATAGGGATTTAGGAAAAGGGTAGAGGAGAAGATTTAAGACATTGAAATATTCCACAATTCCCCCCTTTGAATGTCTCTTAAAGACATTCACTAACAAGCTTAACCGTTCAAACTTACTTACGTTCAATGATCATTCAATACACCACTTATCCTGGTGATGGTGGCTCAATGGTATAAGGATCTGGGTCAATGATCAGAGGGTCAGGGGTTCAAGCCTCGCACCAGGCATGCTGCCATCATTGGGTCCTTGAGCAAGACCCTTAACCT
>JAOUQX010000040.1:14992922-15022271 GCA_028566295.1 Liobagrus marginatus
TGCGGAATCAAAGAATTTCACTGTATGTTGTACTGTATGATGTGCATGTGACCAATAAACTTAACTTTAACTTTAATATAATCGATAGCTGCAGCCCTAAAAAGTAAACATTATACAAGAAAACAAATATACTGATAGTTATTAATAAGAGAAGATATTAAAAGTTTTTCTAAAGAAAAAAAAAATCGAACTGATCAGTTTGATTTTTTTCCCCTTAGAGAAACTTTTAATATCTTCTCTTGTTAATAACCATCAGTATAATTGTTTTCTTCTTTCGTGTATAATGTTTCTAAATGTAGAAAATCTTAAGTAATAAAAATCATCAAGATCAGTTATGAATTAAATCTGAAATTAAACTGCAGGAAAACAGATCCCCAGAGCACGGACGTGTCTCTGTTCTAATAAACTACATTAAAAACACTTACAACGCCTAGCAGCATGGAGAGATGACCCAGCTTCAGCTCACCAGGTTTCTGTGGCTCCAGAACAGAGAACGAATACACATCTCCAGATTTATCCGCCACAAACAGCTCATCCTCGGCTTGAGTGAACACCAGAGCGGTACACCTGCGCACTAACCACCTGAGGAGCAGAAATCTCAGTATTCACTCTTCAACCAAATCCTTCGAACACACGACTGGGATCAGTAACGGCTGCTGCACATACCTGGTGCTGATGCACTCCCATGATGGTTGGGTGCGGAACAGAATCAGCCTTTTGTTGTCGTCCGTCAGAGCAGCATAACGTCCTGATGCGGATAACCTGAGAGCGAGAATCTGGTCACTTCCTTTCTCCTGAGAACCTCCTGCATCACTGTAAAGGGGGAAGCGCTAAACATGAGCATCGATTTCATTCAGTGAAATCTGATTAAGTTCTGTTTGCTGGTTATCCATTTTTTCACCATAGATTAAGGCAAGGGTGTAGAAATTCATCCTAATCGAAGGGGGGAAAAAGCAGGAAATAGCCTAAAGCAGGGGTCACCAAAATGGTGCCTGCGAGCACCAGGTCGCCCGCAAGGACCACACAAGTAGCCCGTGGGCACGTTTTAAAAATAGCCCACCATAGCACCACTTACCAGTGAGCTGCATCTATATTTTGCGTTGCTATTCTTTTTAAATCAGGCATTAATGTCAATTTGAAAATATTATAACTTAGAAAGGTTTATAGAAATAAAGTGTTGCATATTGTTATTTATCTGTTTCCTACCTTGTTCAATCATTGCTGATAATTATTGTGAGAAATCATTAACAGGATCAGTGTCTTCAAAAATATGAATAACATAAATTATAATTAATAACATAATTAAAGGTAAATTGAGCAAATTTGTTATTTCAGAAGTGAATACCAAACTGGCAGCTCTCCGCATTAATCGCTACCGAAGAAGTAGCTCTCAGTTTATAAAAGGTTGGAGACCCCTGAACAAAAGGTTGTCTTACTCACTGATAATTACATGATACACGATATCTAGCATGATTTGTTGTATTGATGTTCTTTTACATTAACAACATAAAAAAGCAGATCATGTAAAACACCCTGTTTACAGGCTTATGATTAAATTAGTTAATCATGTTAACCAGGGAAGAAATTAATGGTGTGAAATTGTACCATGTGGTTAATTGTTACTGTAATTTACAGCAGAGCTCAAAAGTATTCAAGGCTCAGTAGCAAAATCAGATGAAAAGAAGAATGAGTAGTTACCTGTTGTCAGTTTCAGATTCCTTAGGCTTCTGTTCTGCTTTGGTGCAGTCAAACACAAATCCTTCCCTTTATTAAAAGATATATGCATGATGTTTTAAGGTACTTAAAATAATGCTGCAGATTTCACTGATGAGAAAACAGGTAGAACTTTAACAACCTTTGGCCTCCTGTCAGATGACTAAATCTGATTAGCAAATTAATTTTAAAAAAATCTCAATAATTTTTTGTTAGTTTCTAGGTGGATCGTAATAAGTTATAAATGAAGTAAAAAATAATTGACGTAAAACCAACAAAAAATGGCTATGATTTCTGCCAACTGTTAAAACCAAGCACAGTCTCATTGTACACGCTTTCCATAGAGACTCTACCTACAGCGAGAATCGAAATTACACCCTTTGTACACGTCGTGTAAAACGAAAGACGTCATAACATTTCACACCTGTTTTCTTTGATATTTACAGCTATTAAATGATGCGAGCTGCTCATCGCCAGCCATTCTCCTGCACAGCACACAGCAGCCATGATAGCTATTGCTCACGTGGGAAAACTCGGTCGCATAATACATACGTCATCAATATGAATAGACTGATTAACGCTGTGATTGGTCCGGGTTCACACTAGTCACCATTCTGGCTTGAAGCAGACATTAGAACATATATGAGAGATACTGCTGTGCAGCAGTTAATATGTATGTTTATAAACTCACGCTACCGAATATAAAAGGCGTAAAAAACAAAAAATATATTTTGAAAAACGCATTTATTTGAAAACGATTGAATAGTTCAACATAAAAATAGTTAAAGCGGGATAAACCACTTTAATTTATTTTAATATACATATTTTAAATAATTACGAACTCGTTTTGTCACTAGTTATAATAGCCTATGCAGGTAAACGAACGAAAACCCCACCGACAAATCGCAGTTCAGAGGAGTGTAGTAGTGGGCGTGGTTTGGTCAACAAAGTAGCGAAGACTTTAAGGTTGCCAGGCATTAGCATCTTAGGACGAACAGAGCCAGTAAACCATATTAGGCCTTGGTTGTCTTTTGTGCTTGGACCTTTATAAACATAATAAGTATTATCATATAGAATAATTCAACTACTGTATCATAGTAAAACATTCTGTATATTATTTACAGATCCATGGGTCCCTAAAATACAGATTACAATGAGATATTTTGGGGTGTGGTATTATAGGAAGACATCACATAGAATACCTTCTCAGTAAAGTTACTTTACTGTTATAACAAACGGGTAAGTAAGTAAGGTATATAAAGGAATTACATTTAAAACCCTAAGAAAAGATTAATGTGCGTTAAAAGGTGTGTAGTAAATTGTTTTCAGTTAAACACCTTCCATACAGACTTGGCAACCCAGCGGCTCGTCTATTGTTGTGTACTGTAAATAAGCGCCGACTTATAAAACGTTGTGCATCTCTTTAAATAAAGTTGAACCGTAAATATTGTGGAGCATTGTAAAATATAGATTCAAATCAATTTTAGAATACATTTTATTAGTATTTTTATAACAATAAAAATTGAAGAAAATAAAGAGAACGTTAATAGACGACAGATGGGTGGAGAGTAAACCAGGATGGACGCGATTTCCCTGTTTGTGGAACTACAGGCACTGGGACTCGCACGAGCTTTACTCTTTGCTCTGACTTTATCTGCATTTGATTGGAGCCATTTAAAAAAGATTTCAGCTTTTGTAGAGGGATTTTTTGGGGGGCTAAACCTTCTTGAATTGCAAGGTAACGTTTTTGCTCGACACTAAACTTAATAGAACTTAAGAAAACACAACCTGTTGAATAACAGCATACACACATTAACTAAAGAAAGTGGAAATGGTGTTGAAGGCATGAAGTAGACTAAACACCAGTTTAAAACATGCATAGGAATATATTGCATTTCACTTCAAATCTGCAAAATCCTGTTGTATGTTGACAGGAAATACTGGGACCTACACTTACTAAACATAAAAGCACTGCAGCTGCAATTATGGCGGCTTCTTTGCTCAGAATGGGACGACTGGGATCTCTAAAGGTAACAGAAAAATATATAGCAGACAACTAGATTAGATAGTTAAAGAGTTACCATTCATTCATAATTAGCTAGATTTATTTTTACTTATTACATTTTTTTAATAACTTGATTGTATTTAAAACATACCTTAAGTCCTTGATATTTGAAAATAGCTGGCTAAAATAAGTTAAAGTAAAAGTAAAAGAAGGATCTTAAGATGTGACACCTTTTTTATTTCGATCACTGAAGTCTATATTGATCTATTACCATCAGAAGCTTGTGTTTTTTCATAAACCTGGGGGGCTAATTATTTTGGCTGCTATGATCGAACTCTCCGAATAGCATCGTATACACAAGAGGGACAAAAAAGTTGTGTAATGCTATATGTCTCTCAGACACACATCTTGCTGTATTTAATGTATTTCCTTGGGAAAACGTTTGACTAATTGTTTGGGTCCTTGACGAACGTGTTGTGCACTGGAGATGGTACCGGCTCAGATCAGATTCAGAATCGGTATGGAGTTTATTACTGTGTGCGCCCACACAAGGAATTTGTTTTGGTGACAGTAACATCTAGGAACAGCAATCTAATATATAATGGCATATACAGATCTTATGTACAAATATAAGTAAGTGGCAGGTAGTGCGTTCAAATTGTGGTAGAGGCAATGTAAAAAAAAAAAATCTTAAAAGAATATACTATAGATTACGCATGTTTACATATTGCACTTAATATGTTTACATACATATATTGCACATGAGTGTGATTAGGGAAATCAAGCAACAGTTATTGGTAGTGTTCAAAAAGTTTTATGTAGTTGGATTGTTAGCTAATTAATTGTAAAACAGAAGTCTATTTGCACCTTCTCCAAGACAAAAACTATGGAGATAAGGGATTTCACAAAAAAAGTAAAATTCACATACATTTGAGTGGCCTTACCTTTAATCTCATTTCATTTTAATTCCTTTCATACGGTTCAAGAACAAGATGTGCAGACTTTTGAACTGGAATGCAGTGCACAGGCTAATTTCCTTTCTGTTATTAGACGCTTCAGGGAAAGCGCTTGAGCACATTACATAAAAAACCATCAGTCGCATTCAGTTCAAAAACTGGAGACAGAAAGAAGTCCAAGAAGTCAAACAAAGGCAAGTACAAGGAAACCACTTTTTTCTTCTTTTCGTCTTGACTTTCACGCCTGTATGTACTTCGTAAAAACTCCACATTTAATCCCTTCTTTGCTGTTGTTATAGATTTTGGAGTGTGGCTGTGTTCATTTTGTTCTCATTAGCTTATAAAAGCATTAATGAGTCCATGCACTAAGATACTCAATAACCTCTATATCTTTGCTTGTGTACGTTTCTATCACAGAAAAGTCCACATCAAAAACCTACTTTGATATAGAAACACTTATCCAACACAAATCCTACCCAGAAGTCTCCAAGAACATCATAACACCTGCTGCTGCCACCGCAGCTGCCAAACCCGCGCCAGGAGCAGTTTCTGCAATTGCGGCAGCCGTTTCAAAGCAAACGGCAGCAGCCCAAACTTTGGAATCCATTACTGCTCCTGTAGCAAATAAAACTTCACCTATTGCAGTGGAAACCCTACCGATCATTGAAACAAGTGCTGCTCAACCTGCGGTTGAAGCTGCAGCCCAAGACGCAGAGGTCACAGCTAACAAAGCGTATGTTGCCGGAACATCTTCTCCTGCTGCATGTATTATTGAAGCTGCACCCATTGCTGAAGCTGCAGCCCCTGCATCTGAAACAGCACCGTTCGCAGACTCTCCAGGCACTGATTCCACAGCTAAAGCCATACCTACTGTAGGCGCTACCCCAGAAGCAGTCTGCCCTGTTCCTGAAATGCCACCTGTCCTAGAAGCAGCTCCTGCAGAGGTTGTTGCAGAAGGCATGGCTGAAGCAGCCCGAGAAGGTCCACCTAAAGCAATTTCTGCTGCAGTTGCACCAGCAGCTACCTCAGAAGCTATGACAAAAACAACTAACACTGCAATTGCCTCAGAGGCTTCATTCAAAGCACATTCACAGCCCACAGACATTGTCCCAGAAGTTACAGCTGAAGTAGCCCCGACCAAAACTGATCCTGATATCGTGACAGACGTGACACCCAGAGAGGTTACAGCTAAAGCGAACACCACAGACAGTGTCGCAAAGATAACGGCTGAAACAACCCTCACAGACAATGCGGCTTTAACCTCTCTAGAAACGGATGCTTCCTCAATTACAGAATCTGTTGTCGAGGTTCTAGAAGCGGCTGCTGAAGTTGTAACGGAAGTCATTGCTGAAACTGTGCCTGTTAAAGCTGTTGCTGAAGTAGTGGAGGCCATTGCTGAAACTGTAGCTGAAGTTGTCTGTGAAGCTAGCACTGCGGACGCGCAGAATGATGTCGTCACTGTGATCACAGATGCAGCAGAACCTCCTGTTCAAGTGGATGCACCTGAGGGTATACACCACCACCATCAACTCCTCCTCTATACCTCTATATACCTACTGGATTTTGTAATAAATTATTAGGCATATAGAAATTAGTTTAAAGCACCTGTTAAACGTAGAAATCCCAATTCAAAAAACAAAAATGGACACTATATAAAGCTTTTAGCAGTGTATTTATCAGTACTACCACAGCTCAGCATTA
Source organism: Liobagrus marginatus (assembly GCA_028566295.1). NCBI lineage: Eukaryota > Metazoa > Chordata > Actinopteri > Siluriformes > Amblycipitidae > Liobagrus > Liobagrus marginatus. The sequence goes on from JAOUQX010000040.1 coordinate 14,999,298, forward strand.
ACACTATAGGCTTAAAGTTCACCAATTAAGATATGCTCATAATCTAAAGTCTAGCATGAACAGTTGCTTACCCTTTTATATCTTTTAGCAAAAGATATTTTTGTACATAGTATTTATCGGAAATCTTTTACACTGGCCTCAATCATGTAGGAAACCTTTGCATGCCTGTCACTGCTAATTTGCATTTGGCAACGCCCATAAAAATCTCACACAGAGTTAATGGCAGAAAGATTCTCCGAGGTCAAAGTAAAATACATTTTAATCTTTAGTCTTCATCAATGAAATTACACGTACTCAGAAATATGAGTAGGATATAAATGTTTTTTCAATAATTACAGGATTTTCATGAATACCCAATTCATTGCACCAGTGCTCATATAAACTATATATAGCAGGGTATTATCCGAATTTGGTAAATGCACTTTTCCGTTTTATGCTCCTTGAGCTTGGAATGATTTGCAAAATGTACTTAATCTCGATGCACTTCCACCTCTTTTAGAGGAGTAATTTGGGACATGTTGGCACGGTGGCAGAGTGGTCAGCACTCCTGCCTCACAAGATCTCCTTCTCGCAAGAAGGTCCAGGGTTCGATTCAAGCCCAGGGTGTTTCTGTGTGGAGTTTGCATGTTTTTCCCCATGCTTGCGTGGGTTTTCCCTGGGTACTCCGGTTTCCTCCTGACTCTAAACACATGCGATTGGGCATAGGTGACTTGGCTACACTAAATTGTCCATAGGCGTGAATGTGTGTGAATGGTTGTCTGTCTCTAAATGTTAGTCATGTGATTAACTGCTGATTGTACAGGGTGTACCCCGCCTCACGCCTTAAGTTAGTAAGTTAGCTGGGATAAACTCCAGCGCCCCCACGACCATGAACAGGATAAGAAGATAGATAATGAATGAATGAATTTGTGCCATTTATTCCTGTGTAACTTTGTCTTGACCAGATCTCTCAGGAAGAAGAGATAGCAATATCTCAATAGGATTCTGCTGGTTAAAAAAAGGATAAATAAATGAAAAGTAATAGAGGTCCTATATAAAATTAAAAAAATCTGTACGGAAAAGCAGGAAAAACAATGACCATATACAACTTATTGGAATTATTTATGTATGTATTTTAGAGAGCATGCGATAATTGTGATCATGTTTTCTGTGGCTATTAGCTGGTTTGGACCCCATTCAGAAACTGTTCTTGGATTCCATTCGCAGATATTCCTCAATGAGCACGTAAGTGTTTCGCATCCCTATGATACTGACTCCAAAGCTTGCTTTTACAAATAATGGCCATTTTATCCATACAGACTTATTATCGAATCCTTTGTAAATAAAAATGAATAAACTTTTATCTGCTGTTCGGTAATAATGTTCATCCACTAGGGCAACTAGTGGTCTAGTTGATGCAGGTCCTGAATACCACAGAACCCTGACTGAGGAAATTACCAAACTACAAAGACTCTATGGTGGTGGAGATCTGGAATCATTCCCAGAGTTTTATTTTCCTGGTAGGTTAATATAATATTATTATTATTGTTGTTATTGTTATTAGCGTAACTGAGCTTTACTGCATTCGTTTTAGTTATGTGGAAAGAAACACTTTGAAACACTATGATATTGGAATCATATGGTTTGTGTATACGGTATATGAATGCATTATGTAATGTGTTTGCCAAATATTTTCCATTTTCCCCTTTCAGTAAAAAGTGGGTGGGTCTGTTACTGGGTAAACATCGCATAATATTTGCCCTGCCCTCAGTAGCCCATTCTTCCCATCTATGCAGCTGTTATTAAAACTATGTTCACGCTCTGATGAATTCATACAGTCTGATCAGCCATGCATGTGAACAAAAGCTAAACGATTAAAGAACAAGCAAGCATGTTCGAACTCATAACATAGCACATAGCATGTGAAATTATAATCATAACAAGCTTTTAAAAGGATTAATCATTTTAATGGCCTTGTTGTTAACTCTAAAAGGAGATATGGGCTTGTGTTATTTATCACCAGTGCTGGAAATATTACCTAAGAGAGGACACACCATTGATGATGTAGTACTCGGATGAAAGTAAAACTCTTCGATTTACATTTTTGCTCGGATTGCTTAGCTAAGGTGCGTGCGTGCGTGCGAGTGTGTGTGTGCGTGCGTGCGTGCGTGCGTGGTCCCCCTTTTGCAACTCATGGCACAACAATGAGTGTTTAAAAACATTCTGAGGACCACTTTTCCAAATGGTAGTATGATATGATGATAGTTTGAACACAGAATAACCAAAAATTCTAAAAGTACAATGATGGTAATCTGTTATGTCAGCATCTTTACTTAAGAAAGATATATACTAAAGAATAATTAGAAAATTACAAGATTTGCCAATTAAAAGAAATAAGAAAAAAATTATTTGCAGGTAGTCTACCACTGCCTACACGGCCCATCAGATGGCACTCCAAGGCCCACTAGAGGGCCACAGACCGCCGGTTAAGAATAGCTATTTTAGGGATTTATTCCATGTAGTTAAAATCACTTTCTTTCTATTACAGAACCAAATCTGGAGGAAGTGTCCAACAAGTGAACAACGTTTTTACACCTTTTTGCCATCTTGTGCCTTAGCCTGGGACAAATACCATGTGCCTAAGCTTGGTTGCTCTTTTTTTCTCCCAAAGATTTGTTTGAGACTATGGCACCTTTTCAACATTCTGGTGAAAAGTCTCTCTTGGTATATGTATCAAATTAGAGGATTGAAGGACATTTAATAGCATAAACATACATTCACACGCATGCTGACTTTTTCTGCGTTCTTTAGGTTTCTATGAATACAGAATAAATATAATCAATATATCAATGTGTTTATATACTGTGTGTATAACCTGTATGTGGATCTTCACTAAAGATTTGTAATAATGCTCTCCAAAGTTTTCCCTCATTAGCATTACCTAGTATAATAATAGTTTTCTTTTAGATTTCATTGGTGTCTCAATCTGACAGCATGTTTTTGTACTTGTTGGTGTCTGCTACAAACTGTAAATGTGAACAAGGTCCTCTTACATGGTACTTTCATTTAATAAACGATTTTGTCATGCAGGTATAATATAAAGCCCACCTAATGGTGGCCACTGGTAAGGATTAGTCAGGATTATTAATATTGTGTTTCCTGTAGAGACATTTGTAAAAGCATTTTATTGGTCCTAAACGTTTTAACCCTTGTGGTATTGATAACCATTAGATTTCTACAGAAGTTCTAAGAAGCCTAGATGTAAGTGTTGTTTTAACTTAATTTTCTAGTGACCTTGACATGACAAACTTTGTTTCCTCGTGATCAGCAATTTCTCTGTGTATTCAGCATAAAAGTATGTTCTATGTGGCATAATTTTAGACTTTATATAGACTTTCTTTATTGATTTAAAAATACAATAATTAATTAATGCACGCACAAATATCCATGTGCTAGATGCATTTGATGAGTTATTTATTTGTATCTGGTTGCACGCGGGCATTTATTTGACGTCTTTTTCTAGTCGTGTTTTGTTCTTTTGGATTTTAATTTGGACATTCCAACTGGCTTTCCCTGAATGGCCAGGCAGGCAGCTACCACTAGATGGCAGTCGAGGGCAATAAATGCACGCGTCACCTGAGGCACAAATACACGGCTTCCTTTGAGCATGAGTAATATATAATCTATTAATGCAGAACCGAACGTTTTAATTCTCAAACATGTCTGTATCGCTAAACAAGTATTTAATCCAGAATTATACATGCTCAAATTGAAAGGCATTTGTGTGTGGTTAGTCAGATACGTTCATTAAATGTATGCATGGATTTTATACACGTGCGTGCGTTTATTACTCATTTCGTTAATCATATCGTATAGAACATGCTCGTAAAACGAATGCATAAGAAAACTAAGTACTGTTCACAAGGAAACAACGTCTATATCAAAATCACTGGAAAATTAAGTCGTTCTCACAACAAAACAACTATCGTTATGTCTAGATCACGAGAAAACCAGAAGGAAATTATATGATTATATAAACCGATAGATAGTTGTCCGAACTAAAGAATAAATCCCATTTTTGATTTCCGGAACGCTTCACATAAAGTCGTTTTTTCCGCACGTACAATAATATCAGGAGCACAAAGATGGCGACCTCTCTGCTTAGGCTAGGACGATTCGGAACGTTGAAGGTAAAATAAAATAAAACATAATAAATGGATGGCGTGTAACATAATTACATCGAATATACAAGAGGTGTATCCGTAGTATTGTTTGTTAGTGTTTTTATTCACATTTAAAATAGAAAACCGATGTCAGCTACATGTCGTCCTAGATGTTTAGTGCACAGGTCGTTGTGTTATTGGATTTTTCCCAGACTGTAAATTTAGTCTAACAGCAAAAAAAAAAAAGTACATGTGTATATATTTGCTTTCTTATGTCATTACACAGATACAGTATTTTAAACGAGGAAAGTTCTTGTGCGCACATGTTTAACCTGTTAATCAATCAGAGCTCACTCAGTGCTGAAAAACAATTCTGAAGTTTATTTACTGTTCTGACTGGGGTTTTATTTTTTGTTGTCTATTTTAAATATAGTCACAGTGTTACAGTTTTGTTTATCAAGCTGTTAGTATTGTTATTTCATTGTGAAATGTTTTGGTGTGCACTTCTTGTGCATACTTTTAGAATAGCATGTTTGAAAAAGCAAAAACAACTGACAATTGAAATATTCTTTAAAAGAAAATCAAAATATGATTCGTTTGTCCATTATTGCACAACCCTATTTGGGAGTGCCCTGTTAGACCAGGAAGTCACAGACGCCATAACTTATTTCACATGTTTAAAAACGTGACCTTGGCATTTAGTAGAATTGGTGTGGATTCTTTTTATTTTTGAATTTAAAAAACTTCCTCCATGTTTCTTGACAAGATTAGACCTCTCACTTTTTAGACCGTGATCTCCAGCACAAACATTTAAAAAAAGCTGAAATCTTTATAAAGACTATATCTTTTTAATATGCCACCAAACACTTGCAAAATCAATTTCATGGCTGGTTTTGTAGCCAATGAGGCACTTTTGCTTCAACATTTTACATAAGTTTTTTAAAAGGAGCTAAAACATTGTCTTTTAAGGCTGGTTTGTAATAATATTAGGTGTTCAGTCTGCATTGGGATAAAGTGGTAAACAGAATAATATTGTGTATGTTTATGTTAACAAATTATTTCCTATAAATCCTTAAAAGAACTGTTATTTACTGTACTCTGAAACAAATCTGTGCCTGTATTTTGCTCTTATGGCAGGATGGCTGGGGCTCAGTGAGAACTCCAATCGCTGCAGCTTACTGCACTAAAACTGAGGCACCCAAAAAAACAGCGAAGAAAGCTTCAAGTAAGAGTAAGAGCATGCATTTTTTAATTCGGAGCTTTTCTTTAATTAAGAGGTAATCCGTTTGTACAATATTAAATTTTGTGATTTGGCTAACACAGACTAACACACAAGCATGTTTTTTTTTGGGCGTGGCATGTCTATATGGACTTGGGTGACATAAATGCATTGTAGCTGTTGTTTGTTTTTGTTTGTTTGTATTTAGTGTACAGAGAAAGGTAAAGTTACTCAGTAAAGCAGTTACTTGCTTCATGTTCTTTTTGCCTTTGGAAAACTTGACTGGGCTGCATAGATTAATAGCCAAAAAGTTATACAAATTAATGTATGGTTCTGCTTATTTTTGCTTTCACTGCAACTTGCGTTTATGGCACAAAAGACATTAATGAATTTTCATTAACATTTTAATAACATACTGCAAATCGCATTTAAATGTGTTTGTATATACAAGCTGTAATTTGGGAACATTTTAAAACTTAAAGGAGCAGTTTGGGATTTGTAAACATGTTTAACTGCACTCGGATTAATTAGGAAAATAGTGATTTGCAATATCATCCATCAGAGACTGGGTCTTTTTTCACTGGAAAATGTACATGGTCACATACACAACCATACATATTGTGATCTAGTAATATGCTTTCCAATTTTCTGTCATAAACAGAATAAAAACCGCTACAGTAGAAAAAGGTTTATAAATTCTTGTAAATGCTGTTTTTATCCAAATTTTTGTCACACAAACAACCATTACACGGTACATGTGATGTAAAGTTATTTCAATCGTCCGTGTCTTAAAAGTAGAATTATTAAAAATTACAAATATTAAAAACACAAACAAATGCTAAGAATAGAATTTTAATATTTTTACAGTCAAATTTAGAATTATCCAGGTGGAAAAGTAAAAAAACAAAACAAAAAAACACTACTTTATATGGCCAATAGTTTGTGGATGCCTTACCAGTACAGCCGAATTTTCATTTCAACTCCCTCTCTCTTGCAGCAGAGGTTAAAAATGTACAAGCTGCTCCTTTAACGTAAGATTTAATTTAATTACACAGTACATGCTTTACGTTATGATTTTATTGTCGACATTGATACCCTGGATGACATTGCTCCCTGGAGTCAAGGTTTATTGATTGTGTCAAAGATAAACAGCTTACAGTGTGTATCCCATTTGCCATTTTCTTAGCCTTAGAGACTCCAGATGAAAGGGCTGCTCTGCTAGCCCACAAGACCATTGTTGCCTTCCCTACTAGACTTTCCACGCCAGGATTACTCAGTCAAGGTGTTGCATTAGGCAAACTTGCGCAAGGCGTTAACGCTATAAATGAGCGCGCCAGTGCCTCAGGTGAGGCTTCAGCTAAAGAAAGTGTCACTACTTCTAATGCCATAGAAGCTGAATTGGTCGTTGATGATTCTGCCAAAGCCGAAACGGAAAGCTGTGATGTTGGTGCAGCAGCCAAAGCTACTTCAGCTAAAGAAGATGCAACAAGTCCAACTAGTGCTGATGTGAAAGCAAAAAAAGACGCCGATGCTACGTCTTCCTCGTCGTCTTCCAGTGATTCAGACTCTGACTCCGATTCTGATGAAGAACAACCAAACAACACTGAAATGCCCAAACCGGCGCTTCAGACCAAAGATAAAGGAGGACCGAAAGAGAGGCCGTCAGACATCGAGGAGACCCCATCAGACGTGAAGACCAGTGCTGGCCCTGAACATGTTCAACCCGCTGTTCCTGGAAGACTTCCTGAAGGCTCACCGAAACGTTCACATGTAGGAACATCTGTAGGTTCACTAGTGGAAGCAGCTGTAGGTTCACATGTAGAAACATCTGTAGGTTCACTAGTGGAAGCAGCTGTAGGTTCACATGTAGAAACATCTGTAGGTTCAGCAATAGGAACAGCAGTAGGAGCAACTGAAGTTACACCTGAAGTCTGTAAAGTTTCGAGTGAACCTACTTTTGAAAAAGTGCCTACTTCGAGTAAAGCACTGACCTCGTCAGAAGCGACAATCGACCCTGCTCCTGTCTCATGCACAACTGAGAGTGTTCAACCTCAAGCGGAAGTTATACAAGAAAAAGAATCATGTCTCGAGTTGTCCTCTAAAGTTATTAATGGCATCCCAGAACCTGTCTCCAACGGAGGTCCAGAAGCCGCTGCTGAGTCCACACCAAAAGTCATCCTTGGTTCTGTTCCCGAAGTAGCATCAGAACCCAACGTCGAAACTAAAACTGCAACAGAGACAACAGAAGCGTTAGCTGCTGCTGAAGTGCTAGTCGACGCTGCTCCTGTAATTACTGAGGCAGAAGAAGTCTCGGCCGAACCTGACGCAGCAGCTGCACCAGAGGGTACACACTACATCACGTTATCAAGTTATTTCCACGCCCCTAAGCAGCCTTTTAAACTTATACGCTTTTTATATTTAATTATTTGAAAATTCAAATACCCTGCTAGTGGTATTGGTATTTATATTCCTGGTCTATCCAAACATCCTATCGTAAGATTTCTTCACTTTTCAATTCCAGGTCAGCCTATCGAATGAGAATGCGTTATTAACTTACAGACTTTAATGTCTCTAATGCCAGCATGTCTGTCTTTTAGGATTTGTGCTTGTGTTCAGTTTCCGTGCATGAATGGGTGTTGGGCCTTTTAAATTTTGAAAGTTCCTGATTTGTTTCCTTTCTTTGTATAATGAGGATTGGTCTAAAATCAATACACACTGCTTTCCCTTTGTACCTGTACCAGGCTACCTAAAAATGCCAAAACTCCAGAGTCAGGAATTCAAATTGGTCTCGGTGTGAAAAAACGTGCACACTTAGTATTTCACCGTTGCCTTCTCTTGTGGAATAATAAATAAACCTGGAGAATATGAACTTTACCTTCAGTCGTATTTGGGGTTTCTGTATTTCCTGTTATTTATTTATTTAATGTTCTTTTTTTTTGCCACGTTTTTATTTAAATGTTTGCGGTGAATCTCTTGTACTTGCGGTTGGTTCTGCTAGTTGATGTTACTTGTAGATAATGTTATTAATACGTTAATTAGTGGCACCGTGTCAGATGTCACAAGTGGCTGCTGTTGGTTGAAGTTACCCCTTTCAATCACCTCTTGCTGATTTCTCACCTTTTCTTTTCCGGTTTGCCTAATTATCATACGATGCCTTTAGATCCAAGTGACACACAAAGTCCCACCCTTATAAACCACAACTCCTTCCTTTCTGTTTTTTAATTATGTTCTTTTCTTTTAATGTGTTAAACTCTGACACTTGTATCTCTAGAATTCGTTAAAGGTCATGTCCTTACTTAACCCACATACAGCACTGCGTAAGCTTCAATTAGATTACTATTTAGTAGTTAAAATTATTTTGAAAATGGAACACTGAAATGTGTTCAATTCAAAACCAATCCACACCTTTTTTTCTTGTAATATAGTACATTCCATGTATTCTTTGCATAGTGGCAAAACTAATACACATAATTTAGAATCTAATGTAAAATCAGCCAGTTGAAATAAAATGCTGCGAGGTTGTCTGTAGATCAGCCAAGACGCCTTCACACTCCTTTCAGTTTGTTGTTCGTGACAAAGGGGGCTGTTTAGGTTGTGAGACATGGAAAAGAGTATAAAGTAGCTCCTGTAAAACAATGCTGGCCGAAGTGTGAATATTCCCATCAAGCGTTCCTTTTAAGCCAGGATGTAACAAGTAATTAAAGCGTTAAGTCAAAGGTTGGCTTCGTTATGTTTCTTACAATTGGAGGGCTTAATCCTGGAAAGATCCTTCATTTTGTGGATGTAATGTAATATAAAGAGATATCATTTATAAAGAAGTATTATGTTGTTTTTGATGTGTAGAGTTTTTCCAGAACCTATGGTAAATTCCTTTAAATAAGAGAGTTAATTGCATGGTTGTGCTTATTAGTTATGCATCTCCTTAATTTTGCTCCGTTTTATTGTCTGCCTTTTGCAGAAGCTCCGGCAACCCCAGCACCGGCTGCCCCTGAGCCCGAGCCATTCGACAACACCAAATACCAAAACCTGCAACATCACAATTACAACATTTACACCTTTGTGGACATGGATGTGGAGATGGCCAACTACCGTCTGCCCCAGCCGTCTACGGGAAGACCATCACCCATGCACTGATCTTTTCCTCAGGGGGCCTGTGATCCTTCCTGTTCTCACCAGTGATTAATGTCCCATTGATTTTGCTTTGTGCTGATTTGTCTTTCAGATGGTTGACTTGATTGCAACTTTCTGGTCTAATAATCAGAATTCCATTAAAGTATATAAATTAATGTACCTGAGAATCCTGTCCTTTTTACTAGTTGTCTTTGCAATGTAGTCCTATGCAAAATATACAAACTGCAGCATAGTGAACATTTAAGAGCAGCGTATGTTTCTTTATAAATTAAATTCTTGGTTTATATTTCCATATAAAGCATGTTGTAACCAGCAGCTCTGAGGTTTAGTTATTATAAGAAAATATTTAGAGATGGGCTGTGTTTAAATAAAATAAATATTTGAACTGATCTTGAAAAAACAGGTTTTAGCTTTGTATAATGCAACATTTTCAGCCAAACTAACTGTTAATACGGTCATATGCATATAAGACAGCCTATGTCAAGGCTATGAACGGCTCTGCATTAAAAGGGTATTCAGCATATTGTAAGGTACGAGTGAAATTTAAATGTTAAAAGCACAAAGGTGGAAACCAACAAAGGATGTGGTGTGACTCAGTGGGAAACTCAGGGCAGGGGTTCTTAAATATGTTGCAGCCAGAGAGCCTGGAAAATAAACTCTACAGACTAGTTCAATATGGATTTATGTCATTGGGCATAATAATATAGTGGCCTTTTGTTTTAAGCCAAAACATTGCTTTCATGTTATTTATAGGCTGATTAGTCATTGAAATAATGCGCTTCAGGGTGATGAGTTTACAGCATTTGGCAGATGCTCTTATCCAGAGTGACTTACAACTGAACAGTTGAGGGTTAAGGGTTTTACTCAGGGCCTCAGCAGTGGTAGTTTGGCATTGCTAAGAATCAAACCCCAGTCTTCAGATCAGCAGTCCAACACCCTAACCACAGACCTGCCATTTCCCCAACTCTGAACTCGGTTAATGCCTGTGTGGCATTCATATCTTCCAGTGTGTACATGGGTTTCCTCCAGGTTCTCTGGTTTTCTCTCAACTCTAAATAACATGCCAGTAGGTGTTAAAGTGTATTTTTTTAATAATTGGTTATAAAAATGAATTAAAAAAATAATTTTTTAATAATAATATTTTTCAAACATAATTGTATTAAATTGCTGTCCTATTCAGGGTGTATTGTTCTGTGCCCAGTATTCCCTGTAAGAGCTGTGGATCCACAGAAAACCCTGACCTGAATTAAGTGATTAATGAAGGTTTGGGTTACGTTTGTTTAATTCAAGACGATGAATCAAACCGACGAATAACTATAAAGTCATCAATGATTAAATACTATCTGATTAATGGTTTACAGCTAGGAAACTAAATAAAGAAGTAAATAAAAACACTAAGAGCTCCTAAGACCCCGTTTTGTGAATCAAGCGCTACTGTAGAAAGGCGTGCTAGGGCTCTGAAGTCGAATCTCCGCCTATCTTATGAATATGCATAAGAATATCTTGCGTGCCTCTTACGTGATGACGCCACACAACAAGACCAGTCGCCGGTTTCCGCCCACCTTATGAATATCTACATCGAAGTGGCATTGCGTGCGTTTACGCGATGACGAAAGGCGGCCACAGCGGATCCCGATTGCTGCAGCCGCTTGTCAGTGTGATGAAGATTGGCACTCAGGTAAGCTGTCACTCAAACCTCTGCTTTTTCCTTTTACCTATCAATCAAAATCAATGCGAGCAACACGCTAAAATGCCTGGTCCTGAGCACTTGAACCGACTTTAGCGAATTGTTTGTGGGAGTTTTTTAATGACTAGTGCGCCTCCCGAAAACCATGTTGAGTAAAGAAAGTCATAAAATATGTGCTTTTTGATGAGAGAGGAGGATTTTATTACAAGAGCTATGACCAAGACTGAGTAAAGGCCCAGCTTTAGCAGCACACTCTTCCTCCCTCTCCAAAATGGAACGGAGATTCGTTTTCATTTATTATTATTATTATTATTATTATTATTATTACTACTACTACTTGTAGATGTGCAGTCCATCAATTTGTGGATTTAATTTAACTTACAATGGATAAAAACAATTGAGTCGTAGTCTCTAGTCAAACTAATAAATAGGTAAAAATAAACATGATTAATATTTGTCTATTAATGCCTTACCCTTTTTTGTTATTACCGTTATTACCTTTATTATACATGTACATTTGCGCGCACAACATTGCTGTATTTATATATGGTTAGCTATCGTAGCATTATTAACAAATTGTCTTTAACTGAGCACATTTAGCTAGCTTGCTAGCAAGCTAACTGTTTTTCTTTATTCGCCTGAATGTTTTTGTATTATGTGTCCTTTAAGAAAAAATAATAAAACGTCTGGGTAGACACACGATGGTATATTATGTGCCTTTTTTGTGCGTTTGAATCTATACTAATACAAAGTAAATATTTTAGTTTAGTGAGCTGGCGGGTCCAGTAGGCCGGGGTTGTTTACACTGCGGCGGCTTTATTTACGTTTTTTACTTCTGCGTTTTGATTACGTAGCCTTTCACCTTACGTAAAGGGGTTCTGTCAAATGTTAGCCTTTAACGATTTTAATTTAAAAAATGTTTTTTTTTTTTTTTTAAGAAATGGGCTTTAGTTTTGGGTTTATATTTAGCGCCTTGTACCTTTTTTTCCTCGGTAAAGCTAGCGCTGCTAATCTGCCCTGTTGTAGAAAACTTATTCTCCTTCAGTTAACTCATTATGCAGTGGGTTTAGGTAAAATTATAATAAAATGATATTTTTAATCTAACACATACAGAGATATACAATAAAGCGATACCTAACATTTTTAAGTTACATTTTTTTTACTCTAGACACGAATCTGGATGTGTGTATGTAAAGTTTAAAAACACCATAAGTGTAAAAAGTTATGCGAAATCCAAAACTACTTTAAATCAATTAAACAACTACTTTAATGGAAGCATTAATGGCTTTGTTGTGTGAATGGATATAAAACGTTACGTTTCCTCCTATTTTATGGAGCCTCCTATTCCTCCTATTTTTTTTTACAAGTACAGATACTTGTTTTTTTCTTTTTTTTGTGTTGCAAAAAGCATGTATTAAGAAAATATGCAACAAAAAAAAATCATTTCTTGATCCTGGATTATTTTTCCCTAACATTTCAGTGTTTTCCCTGCTGTAACACATCTACTTTGTCTCTTGCATACAAATTATTTGAGGTGGTTTGGCACCTATAGGTTGTCCCAAGGTCCTTTGTGTGTGCGCCCGCGCGGTGCCCTGTGGTGGATTGGCATCTTATCCCAATGTAGGCTGTGCACTAAACAATTCAATTTGTTCAACTGAGAGTACTGAGCCAAAATAAAGTACCAAAGCTTTTTTAACAGAGACACTTTAATGAGAGTGCAATTTATTTCTTTATTTAGTTCAATTTAAATCCCCATCATTTATACTGATTTAGAAATAAGTGTTTTTTATAAGAGGGAACAAAATTACAAAAGTATTTGCAAATGCTTATTTTGTTCAGTCCTGTTGTTATCATGGAGTCGTCAATAAGTAAACATCGGTTCTGAATGTCGGTTACTGGTCACACAAACTGTACTGCAAATAATCTGAAGTATTATCTTAATATTAATAATATTGTCAGAATTAATATTAATAAGTTTGAAAATGTCTTTTGTAGGTCGTAGAACATGTATTGTATTGTAGAAAAATGTCAAGTGTACCATGGAAGCATAGGCTCTTCAAATATCATCAGTGGCATTAAACTGCTATGGAAAAGCAACACTAACCCACATAAGCATTGTTTCTGGAAATATAAAAATATATGATTGCTTTACATTCATGCGTGGGGTACTGGGATATGGTGTATTGCGTTGTAGTTGCTTTTTATTACTGATGTGCAATTTATTTCAGCCTCCCCATATAATGCTTCAGCGTTGACAGTGGCTACAGTAAACATGATGGCAGGCCAGCCTGTGTCAATGCACAAGTACGAGGAGAGAGTTCAGCAGGTGCGTCTTTCGTGCTCATAGAGCCACAAATAACATTTTACATAAATAATTGTTTGTACCTTTTTATTTGAATTTTTATACTGCTTCACATTAGCATGAAAAACTGTTTTTTATTTAACTTGCAAGTTTTCAGGTTGCAATATTTACATGTTAATGTTGATGTCTTATAGGTTTCGATAAAAAAAATGTTAATGTAAAACGAGTCAGAGTTTTGTAACACGGTAATTTTCCGAATGGATGGCTTTGTGGTTTGTCTGTAACACAGTATTCATCTATTCATCATTTCGGAGAGAGATAGCTAGAACCTAGAGATAAATTTGATGGTTTATAAAGTCTAATTATGAGTAAATTGCTTTCATGCAAGACGAATATTACATTAACACATGAATATACACTCACAACAAGCACACCTCCAACAATTTTTCTGTCCAGCGTTTGCACTAATTTAGGGTTTCTACACACAGGGGGTCGAGCAGACAGATGGTAATCCAAACACAGCAATGGGGAGAACCTGCAACAGTGCTCTTGCTGAATCCAATCGCATGGATGCAGATAAAGCTTCCATATACAGGTCATTTCATACAGAGTTTTTTACGTACAGGAACCAAGCCATTACCACTTAATATTACTTAATTAATAACATGCAAAATAAATATGCCTATGTCTCATTTTGCTCAGTTAAAAAACAGATTCGACATTAAACGAGTTAAGACAAATATGTTAAAAACCTATTAATCAGCTTAAGAATGCTGTCAAAGTTTATTGCAACTAAAATCAATGCTGTATTTTCATATTTTAATGATATTTAATAATGAATACTTTTACTGTGACATTTTTATAATGATGCATATTTGCTGCTTTGACCCACATGCTAAATAATTATCTCCATCTCTTTCTTTGTTTCCTTTTATCCTGAAACCAGGATTTGTTTACCCATAATGCCTTGTGTGTTGTTCTCTCTGGGCCTGCAGGCATCCGCTCTTTCCTCTCCTCACCCTTCTGTTTGAGAAGTGCGAGCAGTCCACTCAGAGCTCAGACTGCGTCACGTCAGCGAGCTTTGATATCGATATCCAGAATTTTGTACGCAACCAAGAGAAAGACACAAAGGCTTTCTTCAGCGAAGACACTGAGCTAGACAGCCTGGTAAGAATCCCTGTGGTAAAAAAAATAAAAATACATTTGAGTGGTTTCATTCTTGATATGTAATATTCACCATAGGGCTCAAAAGTTTGTGGACACTTTACCATCTCCACATTTCTTTCCCAATCAGTCAATACAAATTGTACAGCAGACAGTTGCATAGTCTTTATATCCTGCAACATTATAATTTTTCTTCACTGCAACCAAGAGGCTCAAATCCTGTTCCAGCATGACAATGCATCTGTGCACAAAGCCCTTGAGGTCCATGAAGACATGGAATGTTATGGTCGGCTTGAAAGATCTTGAGTGTCCTTTACCAAGCTCTGACTCTGACGCAACTACACTAAACATCTTTGGAATGAACAAAAATACTGACTGCATCCCAGACCTCCTCGCCCAAAATTAGTGTCTTCTCTCATTTGTGTTCATGTGGTTTAATGACCACAGCAACATCTAGTGAAAAGCCCAGCAATGGAGCTTATTATAGGAAAAAGGGAAGTATGTCTGGAACAACGCATGGTTTTGATGGCAGGTAGCCACAAAAATAGAATGTATTGATTATAATACTAATTATAATTTTCATTTTGTGGCACTGTGTTGTGTTCCATCATTTGACGCAATGTAAAAACATCAAGTAATTTATCAGATTTTTGGCCAGTGTTACTCATGTAACTAAAAAAAAGCATAGGCAGAAGTATTGGTGTGTTAATCAGAGAAAAAGTGTTGCTTATTGTGTTACTGCAGTAACACCTTGAGTTTTATGTGTGATCAGATGGTGAAGGCCATTCAGGTTCTTAGGATTCACTTGCTAGAGCTGGAGAAAGTCAGTGACTTGTGTAAAGACTTCTGTAGCCGCTACATATCCTGCCTAAGGAGCAAGATGAACAGCGAGACATTGCTGAGTGGAGAAACAGATGGTCCCTACTCTCCCCTGCAAGCTCAAGTAAGCTTGTAATAGTCAACTTCTTTCTTAACACATTTTCCTGTAAAAAAACACAAACCTAATTGCACCTTTTCTCAGTCGCCGAACTGGTACCAAAGTATCTGGTGTTGCACTTGGTTGGGGGGTTTGGCTCTTTTAAGAACTAATGCTACTCAGGGGTTGGGTTTGAAGTATTGCTTATGGGTGTGTAAATAATTTTCTAATAGAAACACTGCAGAAATACCTTTGTTTATTTCTGCTCATGCTAAACCTGTTTACATTTATGGCACTTGGCAGACATTTATCTCATTTAACCAAATGATATAGATATAGAATTTTTTTTTTAATCCACTGCAAACTGATTTCGCATTCAGAAAAATACAATGTTTATCTTTGTACACTGAATGTAAGTCATTACTCTTAATTTTATTGCTGTAACAGTTGTGTTGAATTGTGTTCAGTACAGTTCTTTGTTCGAATTGTGTACTCCATACACTCAATGTTTGTAATTTGTACTTGAGAATCATGTTTGCATTAGACTATAGTTGTGTGTGTGTGTTACATTTGTCTAAATATTTGCTGTTCCGGATCTTCATTTCTCTCTGTTGATCTTGCGTGTGTGTTTTCTTCTCTTAACCGGCTACCCAGGGCAACATGGTTCCGATCTCACCTTTGCAACAAGCCAATGTATCAGCAGTCAATCAGTCTCAAATTCTTTCAGGTGCCATTTCATGGAGGATTCTCTTAACACTTACAAACAAGCCCACACTGTTTACACACATTATATACACACTCAAATAAAATTGACACCAATATGAGCACATAAGAAGCATAAAATATAACAGTACACACCAAAAAGATATGCATCTATATGCATTTTGCACCTACTATAGAGTTGCTGTAAAACATCCACTACTGCTGTCATAGAGAACTGATAAAGAAATATAAATGTATTTTAATCTTTGGTTGTTTCTATTTCTTCCTCCGTTGTTTATTTTTGGTTTGGTTTGGTTTGTGTGCGCTCCAGGTGGCGCAGTGTATCAGCCGGTCACAGTAGTCACACCCCAAGGCCATGTCATGGCTCAGGCCATCTCACCAAGCAAGATACACATTCAGAACTCGCAGGTGTGAACATATACAGCATACACAAAGTGTTTCAAAGCAACCACACAGCATAAATAACTGACCTGCTGTGTTTTGTCCTCTAAGCATTTACAGCTGCAGATGAATCAAGATTTTGGTTTCTTCACCACTGAAGACAGTTCTTCTAAAAGCAAGCGCGGCGTCTTGCCCAAACAGGCCACTAACGTCATGCGCTCATGGCTCTTCCAGCATATTGCAGTGAGTTTGGCAGTCAGACACTGATGTTAATACTATTAATACATTTCAAGCATTCGGTAAAAAGCTGGTCTTTTCTTTATCCACAGCATCCATATCCTACTGAAGACGAGAAGAAACAGATTGCTCTTCAAACTAATCTCACTCTGCTACAGGTCAACAACTGGTATGTTACGATCCCATTGGACAAACGCTGTAGGTTTTACTTCTCTTTAATTATCAGTGATTAAAAGGCGTAAATACAATCTGGCTAAATATATATACTTTATCAGAAATTAATCCAGTACAGCATTCCTGCACGGTTTCTTGTTTAAATGATTGATTGCAAACCAACTCTGGCACTTTGCTAAAGGTTCATTAACGCACGGAGGCGGATACTGCAGCCAATGCTAGACGGCAGTGCCCCAGAGCTACCCAAAACCAAGAAGAAGACACCACAGACCCGCCCTCTACAACGCTTCTGGCCCGATTCAATTGCTTCCGCGGTTCAACAATACAGCATGGACGATGGTACAGGCTGTGAATTAAATCCGAGTTCCGCAACCATGACAGAACCACAGATTTCTTTATATGTTTAGTAGAAAATAAAAAACACAAATACTACTAAAATTAATACTCTGTAGCAAGTTTCCTGTATCATGCTATAATCGAATATAAAGCAATGGTTGTTTTCTCTGTGATTTTAGTTAACATAGTGGCGGTTGGGATGAGCATGGACGGCTATCAAACTCTCTCCTCCGATGGAGCTACTCTTGCCATGCAGAAAGTCATGATGGGTAATCACAAGGGGGAGGAAACCGATGACAGCGCTGATGACAGTGACACACACCTGTCCTCAGCTGACATGACTGATCTGGGCCTGAATGCCAGTAACTGACTCTCTCTCTCTCTCTCTCTCTCCCTCTCTCTTTCTTACTCTTTGGCAATTCTGATACTCTTGCAATGCTCAAGAGGACCTCAGAAAACACCCCTTCCATTAATACACACACAAACACACACATACACCCAGACAACTGACAACGAGCATTACATTGCATATGGGTGTGCTGATTTATCAGGAATTGTTTTTATTGCTTAGATGTTTAAGTGAGTGCACTTTTTTTTAAATAAAATCCCAAACAACAAAAAAAGGAAACATAAAATGTTTTGAAGTTCCCCACATTTTCTTAAACCCCTTGTTAATTCAAAAATGTCAGCTAATTTATGACAGGTCGAAATGCCAAAATTTTGCGAGTTTGTGTTTGTGTGATTGATTTTTCTCCCTTTGCATGCTGGTGCTCTCTGCTGTTCTAATTCTCTCACATCATGCCCCAGGAGCAAAAATGAGAGATGCTTATTTTTATATATTAAGAACAATTTTTTTTTTTTTTTAATGTTTTATAAGGAATATTTTATGTAAAAACCATGCTAGTTAGTTGCCCAGTTTTCAGGGCTTTGTAACATTTTATAAGAACACAAAACATATAGAATGATGTAAATTTTTTGCATACATATCAGCTACAACACTATGCCTTACATAGATTTTTTTTGTAAAATTAACTAAAGCACATGCCTTGTTAAGTAACTGATGAGTGGCTACATCTTTTTTTTTTTTTATAGCTGTGTTCGATTTAATTATGGAAATCTACGTTATATGCTGTAACAGTATATAGTAGCAAGCCCAAAGCTGCATTGCGATTTGTGGTTCTTAATTTCACTGCACTACATTTATTTCTGTATCGAAAGTTCAGCGGCTAGTTAATAAATTGTCAATATGCTGAGTGATGGAGAAATATGTGGCGTTTTAATCCCCCTCAAATACCAGTCAGCTGCTGACCTGTATCATTTGGATTTACAGATCAACTTGTGAAACTGAAATACAATTTCTAAAACTGTCTCAAAATGTTACTTTTAAGCATTAAAACCGTGTGTTTACATCTGTGCTGTTTGCTTTTAACTGCTAAACCCTTTTTTTGTGTTACAATGATAATTATCTTTTAATCTATGTGGTTAAAATGTTTGAGTACTAATTGGAAGGTTGTGGGTTCTTGTCTAAGGCCCTTATCCCTAAACTGAATTAGATAATGAGCTTAATAAATAAATATCAAGATAATTAATAGTATAAAGATTGTCGGTTTTGACACTGGGCTTAAAATTTACGGAGATGCTGTGGTGGAAACCGTAAACTGTTGTAAACCTCAATATAATTAGAATATGTATAGAGATCGCAAATGATGTGAACGTTTAATTAACTAGTGAAACTGTATGTTTACTGGATTTAAATGAGTGGTGTGATCATTTTATTCTGACTTAAGTAAAATAATGAAAGTATTTACTACATAAAGTAATTTGACATACGTGCTGCTATCGGACGATTCTTGATCTAGAAGTTGATATCAAAATATTATATGAAAAGGTGCTGGTGTTTTATTCCTCTTATACCACAGCATTTTATTATAATTTGGCAAATGTTTTGGTTGTTTATGTTCATTTCATTTGCTTGTGTTAAATGCAGTGAACACTGTCACAAACATTTGTACAGAAAAAAAACACTATATTTAGTTTGGTTCCTAATTTTGTATTTATAAATATAAAAAATGCAAAAGCCTAAAATGTACAAACTCCCGTTTTAGTAGTTCTGTTTGTTCAGCTGAACTTTTTAAAGGCTGGAAGCTTTTTGTTCATTTTAAATCTCAGATCTCTGAGTAAAGTCATTCCTTCATCGATCAAACTGATTATAGTAAAGTATTTAATTGAGCAGGCTGAAAAATCCAGTTTATTGTCGACTCAATTTATGTAAAAATGACAAATTATCTTGTGAAATTGTCAGTTGTCTGAGCTGATTGGAGAGGGATTCAGGGTTTCTTCTCTCTGTAAAGAAAAAAATGTTTTTCATTATTATTTATTTGACATGGCTAACCGTTCTTTCTTTTTTTAGGATTCTGCCGTTTGAAGTCCAATATGAACACTCATCAGATGAATATGAAATTAATACAGGATGCCAGAAGCGTTAAAGAAATGTATAAATCATTGTGAGCTTTTGTATATGACCAAAAATATTGCAACACCTGGGTATCACACACACACATACAGTATATATATATATGACTTTTTTTTAAATCCATAATTTAATTCCATAATTGGTAATGTGTGTGTGTTTTTGAACATGTTATTTATGACTTTGTGTCTCTCTCTTACTCCTATAACAACCTCCACACAACCGGAAAGGCTTTCCATTAGAATTTAGTGCTCGGCTTTGGGGATTTGCTCATTTAGTTACGTGACGTAAGAGTGAAATGCTAATTTAGGGTGAGGATGTCTGGGTTGCAGTGTTCCAGTTCATCCCAAAGATGTACAGTGGGGAGGAGTCAGAATCAGGGCTTTGTGCAGGTCACTTGAGTTCTTCCACTCCAATAATAACACAGCATGTCTTTATGAAGCTCAGGAGCTTTGTGCACAGGGGCATGGTCATGCTGGAACAGTGTTTGAGCCTCTTAGTTTTAGTAAAGGAATAATGCAATGCTACAACATAGAAAAACATTCGACTATGTGGTAGAAGTTTTGGTCAAACAAACTAAGTGAGCATGTTAGTTAGGTGTTCACAGACTTAGGGCTATACAGTATAGTGTACTTATCCAGTTAACCAATGTGGCATGAAAAGAGTGTTGTTTCTTTAGGATCTATTACTGCTAAGAGAACAATAATAAGTTGAACATGTGGCTTTACTGTCTCAAAAGCTAGCTATAAATACGTTTACATCAAATACTGCCACAATTAATCACTCTTGCTCATAAAGGATTGCTTAACTGACCTCCATCTGTTGATGAATCCAGGTGAGAGCTTGTGTGATTCGTGTATAAACACCAGGTTTGTTTCTTTCAGCACAGCCCTGACCCCAGCTCGTTGCTCCGACCAGCTTCCACACAGACGAGACCTCACAGGCCAAAGGACCACCGCTGTCTCCCTAAAAGACATTAAGGGTGGTGGTGACTCAAGATAAGGCTGTGATTAGAGAATCAGAGTTCAAGCCTCGCACTAGGCAAGTTACCATCATTGGGTCCTTGAGCTGAGCCCTTAAACCTCAATTGCTCCAGGGGCGCCGCACATTCTGACTGACCCTACGCTCTGACCTCAGCTTTCAAAATCGTAAGCTATGATATGCGGAATAAAAACATTTCACTGCATGTATGTGTATGTGATAAATAAGATCTGAATTTGATTTGATTTGAATAACATTTATACAATAATATTAAACCTGTATACTGTATGGTGGTACGGCGGCAGAGCGGTTAGCACTCCTTCGGTGCGAGAAGGTTATAGGTTCGATTCCTGCCCAGGGTGTTTCTGTGTGGAGTTTGCATGTTCTCTTTGTGCTTGTGTGGGTTTTCCCCGGGTATTCCGGTTTCCTCCAACCTCTAAACACGTGATTTGGGCATAGGTGAATCGGCTACTCTAAATTGTCCATAGGAGTGAACGTGAGTGAATGGTTGTCTGTCTCTAAGTGTTAGTCCTGTGATTAACTGCTGATTGTACAGGATGTACCCCGCCTCACACAATAAGTTAGCTGAGATAAACTCCAGCTCCCCTGCGACCCTGAACAGGATAAACGCTAGACGACGGAAGGATGGATGTATTCTGCATTTTAAGGAATTTAACTCTATGCACTACATCTTTGACTAAAGAAAAAAAACACAGTTTACGATAGTGTGTCCTTTTTAAAAGACTAATAGACACTGTGTGTTTTGTCCCAGACGGATAAACTATAGAGTGTGATACACAACTCATCTACTTGCATTATTTTTGTGTTCATTATGTATCACACGTAATTGTAACAAGCAGTCACATGACTTTACCTCACTCTGGCCTCAGTTCACAAATCAGAAGTACATCAAGTAAATGAAGAAGCAGAATGTTTTTGATCTTGAAGCACATGCTCAGAGTATCCTGAACATTTCCTGTTTAAAAAATAAAAGTTTTTAGGAAAGCTTTAAATTCTGAAATTACCTGGCAGGAGTCGGTGCCTCCTTCTAGGTATCCTGCACAGATCATGCCGGGGGAGATGTAACCCTGGTAGACTTCAGGCTGACTGCAGGCTTTGGTGGAGATCAGCGGCACCCTCGCGGAATGCAGAGACACACTCCCTTCACCTAGGCATAGCATTACATTTTGGGTCAGACCCCGTACTGAGGTGGAGCTCAACAAATCAGCTATCAACTGAAAGTGCCACTAAAACTAATTTAAATGTTCTACTTTTGTCAAGTTAAATTAGATCACTATCACTCTGCTTCCTCAGACTCGCCTCCATCCTCTGTAGCTCCCCATCCCGAGATCCAGCATATCTTCCCGTCCTCAAACTCCTCTCCAAAGTTTGGCAGGCAGATGGGCTCAGTGTATCCTAAGGGTTCGTTAGTTAGCATCAAACGACAGCCCATATAATGTGCAATCAGTCCAGGAAAATAATACGCCACAAATCACTCAGCTTTAACTGTCTTGGCATTTCTCCAGAGTGATGAAGAAAGATTACCATTGAAGTGAAGTGGCTGTGACAGTTTCAGCAGGGCGATGTCATAGTCCAAGCCTTTGGGTCTGTAGCGACCATGATAAATAATTTTCTCCACAGTGAGGTAGTTAGCTCTAGTGACTGGCTGCTCTGTGAGTCCAGCGAGCACCGTCCACAAAGGGGGGTATGCAAAGCTGTGTAAGAAAAACCAGGACAGGAAAAAGGCTTAGAAAGTGATGTGTAGTCTAAAAGGTTTTACTATTGTAAAAGAGCAAAATAATTCATTAGTAAAGTTAGTATCAGGGTTAGGGTTAGGTGTCGGCACAGCTATTTAATTATACAGTAATCAAGATTTTAATTGAAGATTCTCACAAAGATTTTAAAAGTGTGTGTGTGTGTGTGTGTGCGTGTGATGTAGGTTTAGGGGTAGGGTAGGCTAGGGGGATAGAATGTACAGTATTCTTTTATACACTATAAAAACCATTATGCCTATGGAATGTCCTCAGTAAGATAACAAAACCTGTGTGTGTGCGTGTGTGTGTCTGTGCGTGTGTGTGTCTGTGCGTGTGTGTGTCTGTGCGTGTGTGTGT
>JAOUQX010000040.1:15043387-15056984 GCA_028566295.1 Liobagrus marginatus
ATACGTTATACCTGTAATAATTTCTACTCAATTATCGGCTGTCACCTAGTCTCTCCTCCTCATAACCTAGCGACATTTTCACATAAAATTCTCCACAGGACCGAGAGTGAGTCCCCACGTCTGAGTGTGACTGAGTCCCCACGTCTGAGTGTGACTGAGTCCCCACGTCTGAATGTGACTGAGTCCCCGCGTCTGAGTGTGACTGAGTCCCCACGTCTGAGTGTGACTGAGTCAACTAGTGTCAGTGGGTCAAGAGCGGTGTCTAGGCCAGGCGGTGTGGGTGTGTCTGAGCGAGTGAGGGTATGCGAGGAATTGCTCTCTCCACAGGCAGCCCGCCCTCCCTCCCTGTTCAGGGAGCTAACAGCAGTACCACGGAGTGCCTCCAAGCCTCGAATCCGTCACGGCCCGGGGCCACCTCGATTTCCAAGAACCAGAGCGGCGGGACCCCTGCCGGAGGCCCCAGGCCCCCCCCCCTGGGGGAGGGACATTGTTTTCTTGTTTGTTTCTAGGGCACGCCCGGAGGGCGCACCCTAAAGGTGGGGGAACTGTAAGGTCCTCTGTGCCAGCGACCTACAGAGGGGCGTGGCCGGGACGGCCACCCGAGGGACTTTATGACCCAGCGAATGTTCACGTCACCTTTATGTTCATGTCATGTGTTTTATGTTGGGTTTTGATTGGTTACCTATGTTCACGTCATGTGTCTTATGTTCTGATTGGTTAGCGCACACGCATAGTTTCTGTTTAGTTCATAGAGCACACCTGACTATGATTTGTTCAATTATGTTAAGTATAAAAAGGTAGCAATGAGAAACCCTCACTGCTGGTTATTGTTTGTGTTAGTTCTGTTAGTGACTGACCGCGTAACATTGCTCCGGTTACAGCGTGCATTATCGTTGCCTTGTCATAGCACGAATAAAGACTTTGAATTCACGACTTGCCTGCGTATTCGGGTCTCCTTCTGCTGCGATCGGAGCATTAGCAGCTCAGGCGACTCCGCGAGAGAGCTTCGCGTTACACCCAGCAGCATTAAGATAGACCATATATATACAGTATGTATATATATATATATATATATATATATTAATCCCTATAGCAAAGTAGATGCGATAGTGTTTTACAATAAACACCTGGAAGAAATTGAAACCTGGAAATATGCCTATTTATTACAATGCAGCATTAGTTAATTGTGTAGTGTAGGAAGGAGTCTTATAGCCAGTGACTATATAACTTGCAGATGTGTCCCACAAACTAAATTCTTGTACTTTTAGCGCCCTCTGCTGTTTCACAGTGACAAGGTTACCCTTAAAGTGTTTGACAGAATTAAAATATGATTTCTAATGTTTGTAATACTTTAATTGCTTTTTAATTGATTAAATATACTGTATATATATTATTTATATTTGCTTACGCTGTTATTATTATTATTATTATTATTGTTATAGCTTTTATAATATAATAATCTATAATATCTATTATATTATAATATTATTATAATAATCCTCAGGGGGGATTAATAAAGTATTCTGATACATTTTTCAGTTAAAAAAGTAAATGAATGAAACCTTTCAAATAAACCTTTTTTTCAGCAGCTGACCTAACACGGTTACACTCTGCCCTAGGCTTCGGCCCTAGAATCTTTAACAGTTCTGACAGAGGGTCAAAGAAAGTAACTCTCCTTTTTCTTTTCATTTTTAAGAGTATACGCTTAAGACTATGCAGTACTGTATATTCTGAGGTGGAATTTCTTTCCAACAGGGGGTGCTTAATTACTGATTCAGATATGCGGAATAAAAACATTTCACTGCCTGTATGTGATAAATACGATTTGAATTTGAACCTAAAACTACCTTAATGCTAAAAAGTATGAATAAAAAGAATTGTATTTTAACGAAATAAAGTATAAGAAATAATCATATGGTATTTCATTTGATTTAATTATACATAAGTACATCTATCTCTAAAATCATTAGCAGTTTTAAAATAAAATGATTAAAATATTCTACTCATCTTCGCATCATATGACTGCCACTAATTATCTGTAAGACATTCGAGGGCCTGGACTGAAATATCATGAAGACTTAGGAAGGTGTGAAATGTTTTCTTCTAATGACCTCTCACCACACTCATTACCACCTAACCCAGCAGGGTTGTTTTACAATCAAGGTCATTCCACTTGATTACATCCGTTCCTTCTGCCATCACTGGTAAAAGAAAATCCTATTCCAGGTTTTCTGTTATGATAAGGTATGGGATTTATTCAATGTTACAGTTTAACTTGTGGATGTGGTGGCTCAATGGTAAGGCTCTGGGTCAGTGATCAGAGGGTTGGGGTTCAAGCCTCGCACCAGGTAAGCTACCATCATTGGGTCCTTGAGCAAGACCATTAACCTCACTTGCTCCAGGGGTGCCGTTCGTTCTGGCTGACCCTGCGCTCTGACCCCAGTGTTCAAATTCATATGCTGGGATATGCGTAATAAAAACATTTCACTGCATGTATGTGTATGTGATAAATAAGATCTGAAAATGGAAAAAAAAAAAGAACACTTCAAGGTGTTCAGTGTGGTTGAGGTCAGAGCCCTGTGCAGGACACTATGTCTTAATCTAGCTCAGGGGTTTTGTGCACAAGTGCATTGTTAGGTGGAACAGTGTTGGCTTCGTAGTTCCAGTGAATAGATATTTTAAAGCTACAGCATACAGCTGAATTTGATGTGTTTCCAACTTCTGACAACAGTTTGGTGACGAACTACCACATGTGATGATCAGGATATCAAAAAATATTGTCCGAACAGTTTCTTTGTGACTGTAACATATAGTTGTCTGCAACTAATCTTCTGGGATAAAATCTGTATAGAACAGGATGCACTACGGTGACTAAGTCACTCATCATCAATTTCATTTGTAAAGAATTGAGAAATACAGCCAGTTTGTTTTCAGTTGAATACGAATAGCATACAGAATATAATATTCTTGTAAACAGTGTAAATTAGCATAGAAATAGAATAAAATTGAAATAGAATAGGCAGTATTCTCATTATAATCTGAGAGATTTGTGTATAGAAATGAGAAAAAAAAGATTAGAGATGTCTGCTGCATGCAGATTTCATATCATCAGATTTATATTTTTTGTTATTTCCAGATAGCTAGAAAAAAAACACACTTCATATTATTTTCTAGATGATGTCATAGGTTTTACATGAACTACACCAATAGTCTCTATTGATAATATTACAATGACACTACAGCAGTTCGAAGTAATCACAGTGTATCTGCTTTAAATAAATAAAAAAAGGAAAAAAAGAGCATATGAAAATGTAGTATGTCTACGTGTTAATCATATTAACAAACGTCTACATGACCGATATAAGATAAAAACCTGAAAGGAAACAATGATGGTTAAATGCCAGCAAGCAATAGTTAATTTACCCAGAAATAGCAACCATCAGATACAAGCCAAAGTAATCTGCGAGGCTGATATTAATGGTTCAGCATAACATTCATTTGATACTCTATTAGCCCTCACCCTGTCCTATTCTCTAGTCCCTAATCACAGTTGAGAATCTAGAGAAATCAGTGTCTCTGGTTCCTGCCCTCTGAAGGCTCTGAGGCGGATCCCCAGCTGTCCAGACCTCAACACTGCTCGATTTAGTGGGATAAACTCTGACAGGGAAATGGTATCTTTCCATCTCTATTAATATGAAGGTCAGATCATTTGCCAAAACATACTGCAGAGTATTTAGTGTCCTATGGGACAAACGATATCTGAAGTGCTGTGTGTGGCACAGTAAAGACCATACATACACCATAAATACACATCAATATTATGTAATAATAGGGCAAGTTGCACATACTTTGCCGACTGAGATAATGTATGCAAAAATCAGTTATTCAGTCAGTGGAGACAATCTGGAACATC
This sequence comes from Liobagrus marginatus, assembly GCA_028566295.1. Lineage (NCBI taxonomy): Eukaryota > Metazoa > Chordata > Actinopteri > Siluriformes > Amblycipitidae > Liobagrus > Liobagrus marginatus. Next base: position 15,047,301 of record JAOUQX010000040.1, read on the forward strand.
TGACATGTACAAAGCATTTCAAGCCTAGCGAGGAGACTGGAAAATAGGGATGGGTTCCCAGCACCTCAAAATAACCAGCACAACCATGCAATCCATATCCACTGTGGTTAGAGGGCCAATGTGCCATACAGGCTCAAATAACTCCAGACTTTACTTTTGTGGCACTCATACACACAGAAGAACAATATAACGAACCGCACCGTGAATTTGAATAGGCATTAGATAGTAATGCATTTCATTTCTGCTTACCCCAGGCCCCCTATTCATATTACTTTAGCATGCTTAAGACTGTTTCATTTTAACAGTGAAAGGATTAATATTGTATAATCCTACTGTCACGTGTCACCCGGAAGTGCATGCGTTCCATTTTGAGTCTGGTTCCTCTAAACATTTCTTTCTTATGTCATGTTTGTTCTCTCTTGTCTTTACTGCTACTTTTTGCTATGGTTTGCTAACTTTAATCTATGTCTGTTAAACTGTAACTGGGTCTCTATTGTTAAAAGTGCTATTAAGTGCTAGTCTCACATATGGACTCAATCAGGATCGTTCATATTGATTCAACCCTCAAGCAACAGCCTATGTTTCTTTTTCCATCCAGTTTATTTTCAGGCTCCAATTGTTCAGTCGACATTATTCTGTAGCCCAGCCAGGATTTACTTGTGTGTGTTTGTGTGCGTGTGTGTGTTGGACTCAAACACTCTTTGAAACCCTACCTCTGTGTAAGGAAAGCCCTCCTCTTCCCTTAACCTTACTGTGGAATGAGAGTCTATAAATAGTTTCATTGGTGCTTAGGAAGTTTCAGAAGATGTGAGTCGAAACAGTGAAGAGAAGTTTTGGTAAAAGGGGACGCTACCTTGCTATGTAAGAGTAGTTGGTACTATGTGTTTAATTAAAGCAAATCGTTGAGTGCAAGGATGGGGAGGCCAGAACACCTTACTTGCGGGCAAATGATTTTGAGAGAGCAGGAACAAAAACTACACCAGCAGGCATAGAAGAAGAAAAAACATAAGATGATGTGGGGGGTTGGTTGGTTGGTTGGGTTAAATTAGCTCAACTATGCACAAGACCTACAGCCGCGCCATACCCACGACACAACTCAGCTGAAAGTCCAAGGAGAAAAAGCTGTAAATATCAGCTGACTTTAATTTTCTGTCTCATGACAGCTCATGTGCTTGGTGAGGCTAAAACTACGGTTTAGTCTCAAATACTTTCTCCTTAAAATACTTCTTATCTCAGATTATGGCTTAATCAGTAAGCACAAAACAGCCATTCATGGAAGAGTGAGATAAATGCATTGGTATAGAGGTAGTGATTGTCCTTTCTGCAAATCCAACAAAAAATAGAATTGAGATCTTCAGGATTCTCGTTTGATACTACAGTACGTGCAAACTCTGGCTCAAACCACTTGTATGCTTCCTCTTTAATGTTATGGGCTAGGTTCGTTCGTTCCAGGCACTACAACATGTAAAAAAAAACAGTTGACGGATTTAATACATTTGCAAGACATTCATATAGAAGAGATAAGTGACATCAATTAGCCATAACATTAAATCCACCTGAATAATATTGTGTATTTCTTCTGCAGTTATGGAAATGTTTTCCAACACACTGAACTTGAGAACTGACTATTCATTACAGATGCCACTGATATATGCAACCGAGATAATCATCGATATTCAGTTCAGCTACTAGTGGTTTGGGTGGTGTCTATTTGGCGTAGGCATGATCCTTTATTCTCATTTTTAACACACTCTCTTATTGAACCTGGAGATCTGTAAAAGCAGCTTGCTCTTGTGCATTTGACAGGAGGGTTCAGCTAAAAAAAAAAAACCCTTCTGATTATGGATAAGTGTTAATTGATTGTTACTAAGCTGAATGGCCTCAGTGACAGGCTGCAGGGCATATATCCATATCGTCCACATGAAACCGGGTGGCTGGTAATAAATTAAGCTCTCAGTTGACAAGCGAGTGGCATGCTGACTGCATGCTTTATTTGCCCATCTGTTGCTTTGATGATGAAAAGGACAACCCAGACTCCTATCATCCTAAATGTCACTTTTCATCATTCGTTCTACAGCTTTTTTGGTCTTCTAGAAACTCTTGTACTATTTGATGATTTTGCACACACATTCAATGACTGTGCCTATGAGATCTGGACTACTTATTCTTGCATCAGCAAACACTGCATTAAATAGATGTACATGTTTGCAAAAGATACCAACAGAGAAAAAGGTTCCCCTGCCAAAAAAAACAACACTTTTCCTTTAACGGTAAAATAATTAGGCGTATACGTACTGTAGTAGTGGAAGATGAGAACAGAATACAAATGAACTGAGTCATGGGAGATGGGAAGGTATAGTTCTAGAAAATCTATCAGCAGTTGGCCTTAAGCAAGTTCGTCACATAGTTCTAAAAAAGAAAGGTTGAGACAGAGGGTCAGGTGGGGAAAGATAGAATGATGTACAGAAGTGAACAGTGAACGTTAATTATATGGGGATAAGAATTTGAAAGGGTTATCTGAAATGTGTGAGGCCCCTTTGACCATTCACCTCCATGAATTCATTTTTATATGCCGTTTACTCGAGAAACTCAACACTACATCTTGTTATACTGCAGTACATATGCGTCTGTATGTAACACAGTGTTCTAAAACAGTCAGCATGGAAATCACCTCTTATCTCATATGCTATAAATGACCTCCAAAAAAGTAGTAACAGGCTACTAAGTATCTCCTAAAGCAATCATTTACACAACTGGTTTGGTAAATGTTAATTAAACAATAATAAAAACCATTGAAACATATGAGTATATTACAATTAACAAGAGAGCATGAATTCTCTCTCATTAAAAACATGAGTGGAATTCCATACACATTTGCCAGATTTGTTTATTTTCCCAGTATTCTCCCCAAGTATGCATCTGCCTAAAATCCAAAAGATTGTGAATATAAAGCCAGATGCAACACATTTTATAAGCCATTCAACTCGATTTGTATAAACATATTCTGTAAACAGGAACTTTCTAGCCTTGCTCTTTAGCCCAGCACACTACCTAACCTGTAAATATTTAAGAGTCTTTAGGACTCGTATTACATTGAACGCTTACAGTAAAAGTACTAGAGCCAATTTACCCACTGCCTTATTAAATTGGTACTACTTGACTGCTTTAAAGCACTACTCAGGTGATAACATGGGCAATTGAACCTAAGTGAGTGCAAGTAGGAACATAATCAGGAAATGCCCATAAGTTCACAATGTATAATCTATAACATGTATATTTATTGACGAACAACTACAAGCATGGATGCCCCAATCAGACTACAATGAAATGCCTTAAAAGGGCACAGGACTGAAGTGTGTGTGTATGTGCGCAAGTGGGCTTTATCTGTGGTAATACTGAGCAGTATATTTATAGCTCATCTAGATAAAGAGTGCCTGTTCGTACTCCACCACCTCAATTAGACGCCCCATAGGTGGAGTAATTCAATCAGGATTGCCTAGAGCACTGTACCACAGCGCAGTGCTCAGTCCAGCCAAGACTCAACACACTGCTCACGCTCAAAAGGCTGCTCAATCTCTAAGGTAAGATCAACACCTCACATAGGTAGTCTGCTAACTGTAAGCTTAAGATACTTTTAGCTAGGCTAAGATTTTGTATTTTTAGAAAGAGAAGTAACATATTAGCAAAGATAGCTGGGGGGGGGACACACAAATTTCTGCACTTTTCCCTCTTTTCCTTACTCAATACAAACTGTGCCAATAAATCAGCTCTATTACAGTCCATTTCTCTAAACAAAAAGACTCACTAACATGAAATAGATACCTCAACCCAAAAGAAGAAATTGGTTCAATTCTTAACAGCTAGACTAACAGAGCATTATGGAAAGGTCTTCATCCCATCCTGATCATTAGTCTCATATAACCGCCACTACACTCCTTTCCATTTGTGTCATAAAAGCAAATGGAAGGAAAATACAGCAGATATCTGCACACATCTATAGCAAAGGATCCCACTGACATGTGTCAAGTAAAACCTATGTGGAGAATCATCTGGCTGGATAAAGCAACGTTTTCCTGCCTTCTTTTGGAATGATGTAAGAATTCATAAAACGTGAAGCCATTAAAAGCCAGATGAGTTTCGAAATGTTATTGTTTACTATGTCAAACTATGTTTTGCTTCTCTCTTGATGAAACATTTTCCACGAGATCAAATTAAATCTGGAATGTTCTAAACATACTCGTTTCTTTGTTTGGGAATGTTATAGGACCAAGATGAGGGTAATTTATGTAAAACAGATGCTCTGTAAAATCTGCAATTAAAATGAAGAACGATTTTATAGGAGATTTGGCCATAAAAATAAGTCTTTTTTTTTATTATTCAATTATTATGTGTGTTATAGGCAGGGTGGGATGTATGATGGTTACGTTTATTAATTCTAACAGATTGTTGAACTCCAGCTTGTGGGGAACCCTTAAAATAAAATTCTCAATAATAAGGGTTATTATAAATAACCCCTAATAATTAGGGGACAAAATAATATCCAGTAATTATGATTAATTTTAAACACTGCTATAGTGTGAACAAGCTTTCATTGTATGTAACATGCTACAATATAGAAACAAGACCTCAGGGCACTCACACTCTCTTTGCATTTTTCTAAATATACGGCTAGATATAAGGAGTGGATAATTCAACTATGCTCACTAAGTCTGACCCTCAGGGGAGAGCTGTCCACCTGTCTTGCTGAATCTCTCAGAAAGCATCCAGCATCCACCACAGGCCTCTGCTTTTGTGTGGCAGGGTTCTGTGACCATGGCCACAAAGTTACTAAACATAGCAAGAGATAGTGAAAGGCTGGGAGATTAAGGGAGCACATGCTGCCAAAGATGAAGTGACAAAAAGATCTTGGGGTCAGTATGCTAGTGCCAATCACTAGGTGACCAAATGCTGTATATTAATAGAAATATTTATATCACTTATGATAGAACTCATGGTTTATTCAATGAGGAGAGTCAGATGTGGGGGATAGTGTATCATCTTATACAGCCATAATCAATACCATTATGGGGAGGGTACAAAGAGCAGATTGGAAATACTTTATGAGATTGGTTTGGAGTATTTTCTGTCAAATACATTTGACTTTGAATCAGCAGACAACTCAAACATATACAAACGCTGGGTTACAGCAATTATTGTTTCAGCACTTGTGGCAAAAGAATTCAACTTTTAATGGAAACCAGCATCACATTACAGACATAACTCTATTTTAACAGCTGTATAACATTACAAAACTGTACATGGTAGCATCTGTGGTCGGATGAATGCTTTATTTATAGAACCGGAGAAAAAATGTAATCAAGCAAGATGAAAAAACTCACAGTAGAGAGAATATGAAGGCGAAGCAGCCTGGAAGATAACAAAGATCGCACTGGAATCTCAGGCTGATGTGTTTATTTTAATCTAAAGATTTCACTGCGTAGGAAAGTAGATGAAGAGAAAATGTGACAACGGCGTGCATGCTTCTTTAATTAAACAAAGGCAACAGGCCGATAGAACAACAATGATATCGTGTCTTTTGAGGAAAAGTGAAAACTTAGGGTGCAGGGAAAAAGCACAAATACCAAGACAGTGATGAGAGAAACGGGGAACCAAATGGAGAGGAGGAGCTGTGAGAGAAATTGCAGATGAGAAAAGAAAACTGAAAGAGGGAGTTTAAGTAAGACGGCATACTTCTCTGTGTTTGGTGAATTTGCTGCCTTATATGGTCAAACTGTGCAAGGGGTTTTGGTAGAGAAAGGCAGCTCAGGCAACAAACAGCGTCAGTCAGCCTCATGCTGTGAAAGAAAACTGACAGGACAGAGGAGTAGGCTGGATGAGTGAGAGTCACAGACTGGGCACACATATACACACACACACACACACACGCAGCAGGACAGTGAGGACAGCTGGCAGTGTGTAAGATGCGTTATGGAGTCACAGGGCTCATGGCGGGGATAAGCAGAGGAGCTTAACACACCCGGGAACAAGGGAGCTGCAGATGTGAGTACCCGCTATTCCAGTGTGCCAACAGTGTCTATCACTCACTTTATCACTGCCACGGCCTGACAGGAATGGTGACATTCAGTTGGGAAAGGATTTTCAGCACAACATAAGATCTATTTTTAGTGATCTTAGACCATTTCCAAATGGACAGTATACTGCGACAGTTCAGCAAGGTTTCCTTATGATATGTGCAAAGAGTGATGGCAGATATGAATCTCCTATGAACTCACCTACACACGTGTACGGTAATGTGTGCGTGTACAGCTATAGCTGGGGGTTATGGAATAGTAAAGTCAGGAATGCCATTGCTTCATCTACTGCTATGCCACTGCAGTTCTTTTTTGTGGGAATCAAGAATTGAGGTCACTCACAGGTAGGATTGGTGGTCAGACCAAAATGAGCTTCCATGCATACGGATTATGTGCTCTCATATGTCATAATTTGAGCTCGGTCTCTTTTTCTGTCTGTCTAAAGGAGGAACGATGACAGAGCGCTATGACTGCCATTACTGTAAGGAGTCCCTGTTTGGGAAAAAGTATGTCCTGCGGGAGGAGAACCCTTACTGTGTAAAGTGCTATGAGAGCCTGTACTCCAACACCTGCGAAGAGTGCAAGAAGCCGATTGCTTGCAACAGCAGGGTAATTCAATGCCTAAACATCCACAGATATAATGTACATAGAGCACACACATACACACAAGAAAATATGTGGTTAATCTTTTGTACCACTCTGTCTACATAGAACCTTACGATTGAATCTTAGTTCCTACATAGAACTAACCTGTGCAGAGGGAGAAATGCGCCACATACAGTAAACTTACACATTTCTATTCCTTTAAAATGAACTCTTTAGACTCAACTAATTAAATAATATACTATTTGTATCTCATGAGACAGCCCATAATAAATCTTACACACACAAACACACACACACACACACACACACACACACACACACACACACACACACACACACACACACACACACATTAGACTGTTCTAAATTATGTTATCTCTTTGTATAAATGACAAACACAACAGATTCAATGAACCTGTTAACGACTGCATCAGTACTATAAAGGAAATATCGCAAACACCACAAACTCTTCCATAACTGAATGTCCACAGGACCTGTCGTATAAGGACCGCCACTGGCATGAGGACTGTTTCCATTGCTTCCAGTGTAAGCGCTCGCTGGTGGACAAACCGTTCTCCACCAAGGACGAGCAGCTGCTGTGTACCGAGTGCTACTCCAATGAGTACTCCTCCAAGTGCCATGAGTGCAAGAAGACTATTATGCCTGGTGAGAGAACCCATTGAGGGACACCCATAGCCTACTGTCTGGCTTTACTTTCATTTAATACATTTATTTCCCTTTTGGAGAAAATACCGACACTCCAAAAGTTCACACTCACATGACTATTGCAGGCTGATACTGTAAATGACTGTATATCTAGACTGGGCAAACAGCCTATAGATCTATGGGAGTATAAAACCTTCCCCAACATAGGAATAAATATATCACTTGAAAACAACACATTACGCTATTACCTTAGGCCTGGAATTATTTTAGCGTACAAATTAACTTTACACCCAGAAGAAGTATAGCAGGAGACAAGAGTAAGAGTACCACAATGCGATCCATTAAATTAGTCAATCTTTAGGTTTAGTCAGACTAAGGCGTCTGATTGGTTGGAATGCATCCACTGGACTTTTCTGGATTAGATTGGACACCCCTGTTCTGGCACTTGGATAAGGCTGAGCTTGCACTTGTAAAATTCAGTGCAAAGATCTCTATTCGGAAACAAAGAAACTTTAACTGACTTAAGAAATCTTAAGGAGTCTTTCTCCCCTATAGTGTAGGCACTGTTAACAAGGTGCTTCGGAATAATCATGAATACTACAAAGCTGGTAGTAATTACACGGAATTTAAAGGTGGATTTCATTCCTTTTGGTACTTAAAATTAACCCACTGAATGAATATTTACTCAAATGCAGATTATGATGTCTGGATTAGAGCATTGGGAACGAACTTAAAACCACGGCATGAAATAAATAAATAAATAAAACAACTAAACAATGCAGATTTGTCCCTTCTGTGTATAACTAGTCCCATTGGACACTGGGGATTGTAAGGATGTCTTTCTATATTGTTTAAAAAGAGAATTTGCTTAATTTGCAAATTCTTTCCTTACTTTAAACTGCATTTTGCTGACTTTTGACAAAGGTCATGAATCACATCAACATGCATCAAGCTTGGATTGCATTTGACAACATCAATCTTCATTCAATTCTGTCCTTATCTTTTTTGCAGGCTCCAGAAAAATGGAGCACAAGGGCAACAGTTGGCATGAGACCTGTTTCACCTGTAAACGCTGCCAGCAGCCCATTGGAACCAAGAGCTTTATCCCTAAGGACAATAACAACTATTGTGTGCCCTGCTATGAGAAGCAGTTCGCTATGCAGTGTGTACACTGCAAGAAGGTAGACTGGTTTAAAGCTCAGTTCAAAACACACCTACCTTAAACGTGTGCCAAAGGGAAGGAAAAGAATATATCTTTTCTTTGTGGTTATTTTGCTGATATGGTGTACTAGCCACCTGTTTTCTTAAAGCGAAAGGTCACTGAAAATCAATACAAGGTTATTCTGACTGATCTTTAGTCAATGATAAAACAGTTCACTTTTTAGCGTGCTTTCTTCTACGGTTGTGTCATTATTACAAGAGGTAATTACAGAATGTTGCCTGAATGGTGTAATGAGCATCATCATCAAGACCATCATTAAAGCATTAATTATTTTGGAAGTGTGCTGTTCCAGATAGTGTAAGAGCAATTCTGGCATGGGCTATGCCTTTATTGGCATGTTTCAGGGTTGTGTTCTATTTAAATTGGTCACTCGCCTGTACAGGTGATAATACGACTGGAAAGCTGTGAATTCTGGGAGAACCTCCAACAGGCAATGATGACAGTGTTTAGCACCTTCTAAAATAAGCATCTTGATATACAATCTTTCACAAGAATGGAAATGAAGTGGACATTGAATGAGCTTCCTGGACATTGAATGAGCTTCTCAGGAACACAAAAGTAAAATGTATGTTCATGATTTCTCGTTAGCCCATCACCACCGGAGGTGTGACCTACCATGACCAGCCATGGCACAAGGACTGCTTCCTGTGCACCGGATGCAAGCAGCAGCTCTCTGGCCAGCGTTTCACATCTCGCGACGAATTTGCCTACTGTCTCAACTGCTTCTGTAACCTGTATGCTAAGAAGTGTGCCTCATGCACCTCCCCGATCAGTGGTATGCAATCGGCTGTTTCCTGAAACCACAAAAAACTAATTGTTTAGATCGAAAACTCTATATTTCATATCTATTAGGAAAAATACTGACCAAAAACGACACGTTTGCATATTGTCTGTGTTTTAGGGCTTGGAGGGAGCAAGTATATCTCTTTTGAGGAGCGCCAGTGGCACAACGACTGTTTCAACTGCAAGAAATGCTCTGTGTCGCTTGTCGGCCGTGGCTTCCTGACTGAGAGAGATGACATCCTGTGCCCTGAGTGTGGCAAGGACATCTAAAAACAATTCACATTAAAAGAGAAAAATCTAAAGCAAAACATATATATATATATATATATATATATA
>JAOUQX010000040.1:15061031-15073496 GCA_028566295.1 Liobagrus marginatus
CAAAAACTCACACACACACACACACACACACACACACTGTAATCACAGCCATGTACTTTAACCACTGATTATAAAAGTGTATTATTTTGGAACAAATTCTATTTTACATTTTATCCTGAATAGAAGCTTCGGCAATCAAATAGAAATTGTAGTAAATGCCACCAGGTATATTTTGCCTAGATGTTTATTTCCTTTATGGCATGAGCAATAAAGGTCCACAACAGCAACAACAAAAAATATTAGGTTAGACACTGTACAACTAAATAATGGAGAATATTAATACATTAACCAGTTTAAAATTAACTGTGATAGTGAGTGCAGTATTTGATTCCTGTTTTACATAATCAATTACGGTGAAATAAATAAAATAAATAAAAACTCTACCTGGAAATATAATTGTGAAGATTTCCCCATTAAACATTAAAATTCTGAGTGTTTGTCTGGCATTCCGTTTTGTAAATAAACTCACCGATAACTTATTGATGGATCATAATGCAAAGAAAGAGCTCCATCTAGAGCACCGTGTGGGAAACATTTGACGGGCGAAGAAGGAAAAATCCATGTGCCCTAAAATGCACTTTTGCCTATGTCTTTATACATGTTCAAGACATGTGTTTTATACATGTTCATGACACAAAATGGCAAACAAAAAAACCCCTCCTCATGCATACATGCAAATAATAATCGTGTATTTTGTCTCTGAATTCACCACCATGCCTATTTATGCAGTAATGTTGTTGATGGGGTGTATAGTTTAATTGATGTGATGAACAGATCATTATTTATTCAAGTAAAAAAGACATTTTCACAAAGTTTTAAAACGAGAAGCCATCCTTGCTGTCTTTTAGAGCCGCATATACAACACCGGTCGAAAGATGCTTAGAGGAAAGTCTTTGTTGGCACTCTGTTGGCAGGTCCGTACAAATCTCATCGTGCAGGTGGGACAGTGGACGTCCTAATTCAAATACCTCAGCTCAATTTCCCCCCTTATGGCCTCTCCTGCTACAGGACACATGGCCCAGAGAAACAAACGCATCACATTAATGAAAGGCACTTCTTCCTGTTAGCATTTCGGATAAGTGGACAGAAATCATGGCCATGTGACATGTTGAATCTTCTTTTTCACCTCGGGTGACCTGAGCTCCTGTGTCAAGACAAAGAGTAATTAATCATAACATAGTAACACACAACACATTCAGGAAATATAATCTTTTTACCTAAAATACAGAACAGAGCACAAATCCTCCGATTTCTGATGAGTGTATTATAAAGAGGAAGGTAAAATGTATAGATTTGCAATAAGCCTAAACTATATGGACAAAAGTATTGAAACACCTCACCATCCTATCCATAGGTGTTTTTTTAACACTCTATTCAAGATTTATTTCCACTCTCACTTCCATAATAATCTCCACACTTCTGGAATGGCTTTATTTTTTTTTTCAGATTTTAGTGTGTGGCTTTGGGAATGTTCCCATTCAAGACACTGATATGAAGTGAGGAGGTCTTTTGTGCAGGCAGTGTTCTATTTCATCCTTAAAGTGGGGTTCAGTGGGGTTGAGGTCAGGGCTCTGCCCTCTGCATCTTGATGGACCTCAGGTTCTTTGTGCATGCAGGCATTGTCATGTTGGAACAGTGTTTGGAAGTCTTTGCTCTAGTGAAGGTATAATGCAATGCTAAAACATACAAAGGCATTATAAACAGCTGTGTGTTTCCAACTTTGAGGCAGCATTTTGGGGAAGACACGCTGATGTGAGGGTGCTAGTAAGGTGTCCGCAAACTTTTGCCAATATAGTGCATCTCCAGGTCTATACCTCACCTTTGCTCCCTACCATCTCCAAGTTCAGATTCATTAAAGTTGACATTATTATTCATTAAAATATCTATGAGGCTATGCAAGTGGATCCACTTCATCAAGTGGTTTAAAAAAAAGCTCTGTAAATAAAATAAGTTAATGCACGTGTTGTAACTATACTCACTGGGCATCCAGGCACTCCTGTGCTCGATGCTCCTCGCTTTAGCTTTGTGCTTATGCTGTTGGACTGTACTGGGGATGGACCTGAGGAGCTATTCAGACTGCCGTTTCCTGTAGGACTCCTAGCACTTTCCACTGAGGCCCGGGAGGAAGACGAGTTTGTGGAGGACCCTGAAAGTTTACGTATGGGGTTACTGAGAGCGATGCTGGAAGGTGGGGACTTTAATCGATCTGTAACTGGTACATCATCATCTCTTCTTATTTTAACGCTGCCAATTTTGGTGGAACTGCCATCAAACACGATTAAGGGCCGCTTCCTGCCACCATCACTGCTAGAGCTGCAACAAAGAAATTTAAAAAAAGTTATGCGTTAAAAAGAAAATACAAATAAGCTAATACAGCCTTTCATATGAGCATAAATGATCACAGAATAAAAGTTTTCAGGGGTGGTTTTCACCTGCGTAAGGTGGTCAAGCTCTGTCGTGGATTTGTCCTCTCCACTCTTTTCCCCCATCTGTTATTGGGGAGTTCACGCTGAGGGAGTGGGATGACATGCTGGAAATACAACTCTGTAAGGTGGTCAGGGTCTTCACGATCATGTGTCTTTATATTTTTCTGAAAAAGACATCTCATTAATTCGCCTAACTGATTATCCTGTAATTGCTTAAATGATTTATGGGACAGATTTCACTAATTATTTTGGTCTGATATCCTGTACATATAGAAACTTGAATGTTGGTTAGGTTGCCGGGCAGGCCTACCAGTATCATGCCTCTGATCTCTTGCATAACATTGTAACAAATCCAATTCACTGTTAGATTTTGTTACTTTTCATTTTCAGATCTTATTTATCACATACACATGCAGTGAAATGTTTTTATTCCGCATACCCCAGCATATGAATTTGAAGGCTGGGTCAGAGCGCAGGGTCAGCCAGAACGAACAGCGCCCCTGGAGCAAGTGAGGTTAAGGGCCTTGCTCAAGGACCCAATGATGGTGGCTTGCCTGGTACTAGGCTTAAACCCCGGACCTCTGATCACTGACCCAGAGCCTTACCATTGAGTCACAACATCCTTTGATAACATGAGGATAAAATAACTGGCTCCTCCAGAAAAGTTATAATTTAGCAACTAGTTAAGACAAACATTTTAAATGCATTTAATCTGTGTAGAGGGTCATACAGAAACAATAACTTATTAAGATGACTTTCAGTTCTGTTGGAAATATCATAATTACAGAGTCAACACACATGCACACACACCACAATCTTGTAATTACAACTAGAGAAGTCGTATATTCCTGTAAGCCTCCACTGTCCAATTTGGTGGCCTGTCAAAAATAACTGTCAAGTTATTTTATCACAAAAAAACCCAAAGTGAACCCTTAACTGTTCTGATTAAAACCCACGAATACACTCAACGTGGTAATAATCACTAATTCGCACGGATTTTCGCTGAGAATTTGAACGCATCATATAAACAAGCGGTCTGTTATATGGATTCTACAATCTGATTGGTTAAGCCGCGTTCAATGTCGATGTAAACATATTCTATTCTCACGCGCATGTGAGAACGCGCATTACATTACATGAATGGATTAATACGCCCTGTTTTAACCCTCGTATTGTCTTCCCAACCATGAAACATTTGTCCTCATGATTTTATTGTTGTCCGTCTGATTTAGCCGTTTATAAAACATGAAATAGAAATTGAACACCATGTAAATTTCGAGCAATTACATAAAAATACAACGCGTCAAATTTATCCCGAAGACAACAGAAATAATAATGCCCTAATAAATCTTGCTAAGTCACCAAATCTTACTGGCGGATGAATATGTTCTTATGCGAATATTATGAACAATTAAATGCAAAACATTTGTTGAATATTGTTCTTTTCAGGATAAGTTTTATCAATATTCAATATCTGGAACCCTCTTGTTAAAAGTATGATACAGTGAATAAATCACGTGTGAAAGGTAATCATTTTGCGTACTGTATATTACACAACCGTGTTAAACAGGTCCTATTTAGTTCGCAATGTCAGTAGCCACTGGCTAGCATCGTTTAAAGCGAGCGAGGTTAGCATTGGCTAATCGAGAGCCTGGTTGGAGATTTGCCGAAGGGGTGTACACTATAATCTAACCTCGTGTAAAACGAGTTTGAGAAAATCCCGAGACAGAAGTTCGGGATGAAGCAACAGGTCTGTTCCTGAAACATCTCCGTCAGACCTTCTCTTTTTCTCGTCCCGTCTAACGCTGCAAGAAGCCATTCCACTTCCGGAGAAACACGGAAGTGCCGCTTTTTTTTATGACTATTAGCAGAGGATTAGCAATGCGCCCCCGACTGGCCTGGTCGAAAACTCTTTAATAATCTACAGTTTCGAGTCTGTAATATTCAAATATATTATCTTTGTTTTTTTTTGGTCCAAAATACCTCCAAAAACAAACATGATAATAACAATAAAAATATATCACAAGCCGGAAATCCGTACTGACCAAATGCTTAGAGTTAATACTACGTAACAGAGCTTTGTCCCAATTTTCTGTATCATTAGTATCATATCTAAATCAGAGTTACTTCCAAATCTAAAGGTGGATTTAATACAATTTTATAAAAAGAGATGAAATACAAATCAATTAGAAATCAGAACACATTCAGAAACAAAAATGTTTATCATTAATTTAACTACTTGCTAACCTCTTAGTAGAATTCATTCATCTGCAGTGAGTTTTTCTTCGGCTCAGTGTGCCAGTCGATTCAGAACCACGTACTGTATCACTATGTATACATGGGAGGTAGAATGACACCAAGAGGAAGCAGAAACCCAATGCTACCTGCTCTGCCACTGTGATGCCTTCTTAGAAAGATTTAGAGACGGATAAACCTGCTTAATTGCAGGATGCGGAGCTCAGAATGCACAATTACAACCAACTGATTGTTTTCTGATATTGTTTGTTTTCTGCCATGTTATAAAAGCTGCAACTGAGCTGCCAGCATCCCTGGCTGTCTCAGTCCATCCTGACACGTGCCAATCCACGTCCTCTGGCTGGAGATGATTGTCGCTGACTGATGGACGGGTGTACAAGGACGAGTCAAGACTGAACATATGTTCATATGCTTACTGTATATTTAGACTGCATATCACCTGTAACTACACATTCTGATGTCCCCCACATGATGATGGGTTTCACCTTGAGTCTGTTTCCTCTCAAGGCTTCTTCCTAAAATTACATTAGGGAGTTTTTCCTTGCCACCGTCGCCTCAGGCTGCTTATTGGGATACGTTTCGCACTATTGTTTAACTCCTGTAAAGCTGCTTCGGGAAAATATGTATTGCTAAAAGCACTTTATGAATAAAATTGAATTGATTTGACTTAGTTTTATGTCATTGTCCACTTAGACCAGCTTAAAAGAAAACCATTTCTGTTTCAGTTTGCTTACTGAAAAATCGAAATGTTATATCAGTCCCCTGAACAATGTATATGTATACCATGTATAACCTTTTCAAGTGTAGCTTAACCATGCGGAATTGTTGCATTATTTTATTGCAGTATTAAGATTCAGATCACAAAATTCACAGCAACTGCTTTGTTTTCCAGTTTTCATGTTTTACGACACAGTTGTGACATGTATCATACAGCACAAGTTTGAGACGTGGCTTCCTTTTGCCTGTTTTGCACTGATGAAGCCATCAAACAAGTGTGTCCATGTTGCTATTTAGAGCTAGATTATATCAAAATACACAGTCTTTTTTTGTGAACAAGGGTGTTTTATTAAACTGCAGACTGGGTGTCGCTGCTACAAATATAAATATTGCTGGGTCGTATGCGCCTGTGACTTCGACCAGGGACCTTGGAACAGAGCCTACAAGTCTTGGGCATGAAATCTAAACAGGCTTCACGAAATTTGCGGATCCTCCAGCAGTAGATGACCGGGTTAAATACAGCCTTTAGGTAACTGAGCCACAGAGCCCCTATGCTTACTGGATAAAATGCTGGACTGATGTAGAATCTGCGACTGAAAACAGCCATTAGGGACACTACAGTGTGAGGCATCCAACAAACAGAGAAGCCAATGAAGAGGATGAGAATAGTGGTAAAGGCCCTGGTTTTGAAGCTCATGTCAATGTTGACCTGTGGGGGGCGCTGCAGACCTGCAAGACCCAGCTTGAGCCCTGCACAATCTTCAGCAATGTGGGTATGAATACGTAGTGCATTTCTCCGTACTGTGTTCAGAATGCTAATGTAGGAATACAGCATGACACCAAATGGAACAAAGAAAACTGCCACTGCTAACAGGACCATGTAACCCCGTTCCGCCAGTGAGTTACTATATCCCACGATACACTGCGGCACCCGTTCCACGATGAGACCTGTCCTCCAGCTTATAAGTGATGGAAGTGCCACACAGAAGGACAGAGCCCATGAGGCTGCGATCAGAACTTTGGCACGATGTGGTGTTAACTTGTCCTGCCTCTGCACGATGATGAGAAAGCGATCCACGCTGATAATAAGCAGAATGGAGACTCCCTCAAGGACAAACAACCAGTAAAGCATGACCGAGGCTCGGCAGAATCCTATTCCGAAGCTCCAGTCTGTGGAGGTGACAGTCACAGCAGTGAAAGGCATACACAGCAGAGATAGCATAATGTCTGAGAAGGCGAGAGTGGCTAGAAGCAGGTTGATAGCTGATCGCATTGCCGGCTTCTGATAGACAATCAAGCACACTATCGAATTGCCCAAGAGACCAATGGTGATCATAAAGAACATGATGGCCGCTAAAGCCACCCTAATGACTACTGGAATTAAACTGGTCTCAATCATTGGCAGCTCAGGCTCTGCAGATCCAAGCGGGACACAATGTTCCTCAGAGCTGGCATTACATAAAGACATGGCAGATGCTACCAGGCAATGTCAGTCCATGTTTGAAGAGATGCCACTAATCCTTTGTCTTAGTCCACTGATACCGGTAGATACTTTTGGCAGTCGCCAGTGAAAATAACCTAAAACAAAAGAGTTTATCAGGCTTAAGTGCACCATATTAGAACAATTCTACAGGTACGACTAAAATGAGTTAACAAGCTGACTATAGAGCTCACTTTCATAGCATTACAACATAACAACAAACTAGAATTAAGAGTGAAAACTTAAACATAGTTTAATTTTTCTAATGTATAATATTTTCCTAAAAAGCGAGACCATGCAGAGTAGCTATGATATTTATCTAGCAATAAATAAATAGATCATATAGGTGTGTTCAGCACTCAGCTGATTGATTAGAAAATAAAAATGGATAATAAGGCTAACAGCCATCACTTCGGATTCATTACAACGTTCTTACATAATACTTATGAAACATATTCATATAGAGGAAAAGTACTCTGTATGATTGGTTTAAAAACCAGAATGTGATGAATGCGTAAACCCACAGACATACAGACAGACATACAGACAGACAGACAAGGTGCAGTGCATTAAGTTTCGATTAAATACAAACATTCAATGAAATCTCACCTGATCGATACTCCAGTTGCCATGACTACTATGAGAACAGGAAGGACATTTAGTGCGTTTAAACAATGACCAGAAGTTAAAACAGTCTTGTTATCCACACCAAGTCAAACAGTTTCAAGTTAAAATATAAAGACACAGAAATATGAAAAAAAACCCAGAAGATAATTTTGTGAAGCCAAAATCAAATGTCTACAGAGCTCCACGTTTACCTGTGGTGAAATCAAAAACCCTCATCAAATATGTAGAATCAACATGAGAGCATTTATGACTGCATCAACAATGTCAGCAACTCGTATGACATTTGTTGGCAACATTTCATCAATCAGTTCAGCTGATGAGTAGGCAGTAATTTCTTTGCACCTAAGAAGGGGGAATAGTATAATGGATAGATCGTCAGAAGCTTGGACAGGAAATTTAGCATGTAAAACACTATTGCACTTTACTGTCCTGAGACGTCATTTAGAAATTAACACAGTAGAATTAGTATCACAATTTGCTCCAGAATCACTCCATCACACTTCTCTACTTCTAACAGACTGGAAAATGGATCTTTGGTTTGTATTCCATATGTAAAAAAACCCCCCCAAAAAAGTTTCAAATAAAACAGTACTACTACGGGGACACTCATTTCATATTTCATAAGTCTTCTACAATTTTTTATCTCTTTTAAAGAACTGCTTTACATTAGATGAGACAAAATCAGGACCAGATCTGAAATTGATATACTGTGTGTGTATATATATATATATATATATATATATGATATATTGTTATATATCGTGATGTACAGCTTAACTAGGCATTTAATAGTATTGTGCATTCTTAGACCACAGGATAAAAGTGCAAATTCTAATTTAAAGTCCTGGTTATTTATACTACATAAAACAAGTACAGATTGAATCATACGTTAGCGTTATCTCCAGTTCCATTTGTATGCACACCCAGACATAGGGTGCAGTTGAACACGAGATCATTCAGAAAAGCCACTTAAAGCGTTGCTGCATCACGTTATCAGCCTGTTGCTTAGATACCAGAGATAACGTTTGACTGGGTAGCATTCTGTCATAAGGAAATCCAGCTAAATAGGTTATCTGTGTGCATACACGGTGCTTTTTTTTGTCTCCATCAAAAGGATTTCACTGGAATCTCACAGATTTAAGGTTATTTAAGTATGTTGTACGTCTCACTTGTTGCGCGTTTGCTTTTACTGACCTGGGGTGACCAGGTCTAGCTACAAACATCCTCTTACACAAAAGGCATGGAAAAGCATAGGTCACAACCCTCCATCACGATCGGTTTTATACCATTATAATGTGATTAGGCTCGATTTTGCGTTCTTTTATTCCAGCACGACGTCAAATTGCACGCGCTTGTAATCGAAGCATAACGAAGTGGCTCGTGACTGCGCATTAAGCATGCGATGCAGAAGCACAAACGTGTTTTCTCAATTGAGTGATAGCTAATCAGGCATACAAACAAACAAACCAAAAAAACAACAACACGGAAAATAACAATCCTGCTTTAGTTCCTTTTACAGACGAATCCGTGCAGTGCATTGTTCTGCATAGATCCTGCTGTATTCCAAATAGCCAACGTGAGACGCCATATAAAACAACACACTGGTTTAGAAGCAACAAAAAAGCAAAAAGAGACACACTATACCTCTTTGGCCAACGATATAAAAGAATGTAGTTCGTCGTCTTTACGATGAAACTATGCAAAGCTTAGAACTTTCTCTCTCTCTCTCTCTCTCTCGCTCTCTCATGATCCGGTCCAGGCTCCCAAACCATGAAACTGGTGTAAAGAGACCGGTCAGGCATGCCCGACGTCTAACAACATTTAGTTTGATTAAAACTGGTTTCAAAATACGCCATATCAATATATCAATATACACCGACAAAAAAATCTTCCTTCAGTTTAAACCAGACAATATACTGTAAGTAAAATAACACACTATAAGCCCTTGAGGGATATGCGTGTGGCATTTACTCACCAGCATTCACTTACCATGTGAGTAAACACACGCGCTTAATAACCATATATGGCAGTCGGAAACGTAAACCATTGGTCATCATACCTGAGGCTGTCACTAGGGAAACCATTCAGTCTCCACCCAGTCTATCAAACACTCAGTCGTACACTTTGTACCTACAGACGTCACGTTGAGACACACAGAGGCCCGCACAAATAGTGATTCACACAACACACACACACACCCCACACAAACCACGTGATCGCGATTTAAAATTATCTTAAGTTTTAATTACGAGTTTTAATTATGAAATGCAAATTAACCCTGTAATGACAATATTAAATATATGTTCTGAGTTTGGCACGCAACAGAAAAATTTATTATTATCCACTTGGCCAAATTTGAATGATAAAAAAAAATCGGCCAAGTAAATAGAATAAGTGATTGAGATCTTGAATAAATGGGCGGTATCCTCTGCTCTCAAAAGCTGGGGGCGTTTCTGCTGGCTGCGCTGAAACCACGCCCACTTGCCAGAAAGCTGCTGCTTCTTATTTGTTAAATACCGCTACAGCCTGAATGGATGCTCCTAGCAGCTTAATTTGATTTATAAAACAATACATATTTGAGCTTCCAGAGCCAGAATCCAATTCAGAGGACTGGCAACATGAGAATCAACCTAATCACTCTCGCTCTTCAACAGAATGGTTAATTGTTGTTTTTTTGCACTCTTTTATGCAAGTTAGCAATATGTAGCAAAACTAGCATAACCTAACTTAGCCAAATAAAGCTCTCCATCAAGGGGGCTCTTCACAAAATGAATCCACCTCTTTTTTGAGATATTCATTATTATGAAATTTAAATAAGGACACCGAGATATTTTGTATGTTATCGCAACCAGGAAATACGCATTTCAGTGACAAAGGCATAGCTAGCTAGCAAACTGTTTACGCTGCAGTAACTGTGGTGGCAAAGTGGATGAACTGATGCAAATGTACTGTAGTTATAAAGTGGGAGGGGCCATGGCTGGGGGATTCAGTGCATCATCGACAGTTATTATAGTCAGGTGCGGGGCTAAAACGGGACATGACCCTGCCCTTCACTATCATTTATAATAACTATAAGTTATAGGGGAGGGGCCATGGCTCAGTGACTTCAGTTCCTCATCAGAGTTATTCTAGTTAGCGGCCAGGCCATGTCCAGTTTTAGCCCCACCCAGAGAATCCTACACACAGAATTGGTGAGAAACTGTTTAACGGTCTAACTCCACCATTGTAATCTATTTCAGCAAGACATTCGTAACATTTATAATACATTCAGAAACAATTCTGTCTGCCTGGGACAGTTTGCAGTCCACCACCTAACCAATAAGCTACCTCTTGCCTCTTTTAACAGTACAGTTCTGAATTTTTTGAAATTGTCTTATTAAACCCGCCAATATGTACAGTGACAAAATCTGACATCTATGCCATTGTTTTTCTTATCTGTTTTGTAGTGAAAGTCATGTAAATAGTACCCTAAATCTTTAATTTGCAAATAAATCAAATACAGTTCTGTGTATTAATTGATATTTCAGTTATCACTGTATAACTTGATGTCTGACCAGTATATTTCTGCTACAAATAGCTGTCATTTTATTTCTGACCAGAAGATGGCCATGTTGTCAAAGAAATATTTTTGCAGCTTCACGGCATAACTGTACTGTACTGTACATCCTGTCTGAATGGGTGCTATATTATTGTATGTCTGTCAACATGACAAAAACTAAATACTGTTCATACCATCATTTTACCCAACTGGCCACGCAGTAATCTAATAGCAATATACAACATTACAACGTGCCAACAACTTTGTTTTAATTCACAAAGACAAAAACTGGCCTTGTGGACACATTATACAGAGGGTATAAAATAGTACTAAAAGTAATCCTGGAATTTCCAGAAAGTTTAATAAGACTCTTAATTTGCTAAGTAGCCTGTCAAATGACTGTACAGAAGATGGTCAACGGGAGAGGACTTTTACTTTATCAGGATGCACTGTGGTACAACTACCAACAAACATAATGAAATTTTCTTATTTTATGTTTAAAAACAAATTAGGATGAGATTTTATTATAGCATTATGGGTGAATATGACTAACCAATATTGTATTGAAAACTTTCTGGGGAAGCTTAACAAGAGACTATGAACCTAACTATGAAGCTGAAGTGGAATATAAGTCTACAGCACATTTTCATTAATGACTAGGATTAGTCACCCTGGACATGAAAGCAGCACTTTAGTTACTACTGAATTACATTCCAACACAGGACACCGATAATTGCATTTAATTAAACTTAAACTTGCTGATGTGCCGCCTGTTTTCCATTCAGACATTTAAACTTCACAGAGTCAATGATCACTTCACAATGTTTTAAAATGTCCATCATTATTCTGCTTTCAAAATTGCAGAAAGACTCATACATAAGCGACAATGAATTCCGATCTGTTGCCCACACATCTGAGGCTGTCTCATTCTTGCTCATCTAGAATTATGCTTATCATCACAGTATATTTCCTTCTGAGACAGCAGAGCTGTTATGGATTTGAATCAAATGACGCATATTTTTGCATAATTCTTTAACATCTAGATCCTTCTAACGCCCAGTTTTTATAGACTTCTGGTTAGGGTTAGTGCAGTCATCTACTGAAATGGTTCTGTTCACTAGCACTGCTAAAGATATAATTAGCCACAGATGAAACTTGAGTGTGATCAAATCATTTAACATAATAATCAGACAACTTCAATTAATGCATTAGAACTGCATTAGCAACAGTAGAACATATTACAGCATGTTTGCAATATGTTACACACTCATTATACTTATACAGTGATAGTTTACAATTGATCTTATGTCTTTCCAGATCAGCAAATGGAATCATTTAGAATTCTGCGGTATTTTTCAGGAATGTTTAATAGTGCCCCGTGGTGTTGAATGGTACACTAGGTGGTGAAGAAATTAGAACAC
>JAOUQX010000040.1:15144832-15162030 GCA_028566295.1 Liobagrus marginatus
GTACACCTCTGCATAACATCGTGCTAACAGTGCTCTCTGATTTACTGAAATAGCATTCATAAAGCGGGACGATTGTAATAAAAAACAGTTCCTCTGGATCACGCGTGCCCCCCCAAGGGGGCGCGCCTCACTATTTGAGAAACACTGGTTTAGTAGCAGAATTTGGCTGTTCCAAATTCAATGAAGCCCCCTACACAGCAGTTTCTGTTTTAGTTAATGATTGTGTTTCAACCTACATATGAAATTGATGATCATTAGGACCTGCTTGGTAATTGGTTAATAACACACCTGACTCTGATCCCACTAAATGGCTGGCTTTGTGCAAGTGTACAGTGTGCGAGTGCAAGCAGTAGAACCAAAGGGTAGAGGTCTCACCCATACTAATTAGATGACGATTTTTTTGGTGCTTGCTCACTTAGCATTTTGTAAATTTATACATTTATATCTTAGAACGTATTTTTACTTCAAATCATTCCTTCACGCCTGCCGAAAACGTTTCCCAATACTGTATGCATTCGATGTTCTACTTATTTCTTCTTTTCTTGTTCAGGCAGTTCTATTTTTATTTTTACAGTTTTATACTATTTGTATGACAGGTAAAATCATTTTACTATATGTCACTGTGTATGGTTGGGTATAAGATAAATAACATTTGAATCTGAATTTGTATGGCAATAATATGTGAGGGAGAAATAATTAGCAGGAGAAAAACAATTACAGCACTTTGAGGCTTGTGAACTGATTCTCTCCCAGGAAATATCAACCTTCAAGCCTGATCAATAATGCCCAAAAAGCCCTACTAAGCACAGACAGGAGATGACTAATTAACATCTTTTCTATTACATGGCCTCTAATGTTTAAGAGTTATGGCTTCTCCAGCTGTTAACTCTGTCTTGCAATGACTTTATTTTTGGAAAGCGCCCTGTAACATTATGCTCAACCTTAAAGGCAAGAATTAATAGATTTATTTGAATATGTTTGTGCATAGTCTAACAATGGTCTACAATCAGAGTTGACCTGAGAAATATCTACACTGTAAAATAAAAAACCTGTGAAAAAAACAGTAAAAATACTGGCAGCAGGGCGTCCAGATAAATTCCGTTAAATTACAGAAAATAACCAAGTTACAAAATTACAAGCAAAAACTGTAAATAAATAAATAAATAAATAAATAAAAATACAGAATATACTTCACAGACACAATTCATTAAATTACAGTATATTACAGTTGGTGTGTTTTTAAACTATAGCAAAACTGAAATTACATCAAATTACATAGAAAAACAAGCAACTTTCAGGTTAATTTTTTATTCAATTTAATTGTTTTATTGAGTTAGTTTATACAGATAAGTGTTTAGGATCCTGCTCGACAGAGTTTATAGCAGCAACAGTCTCAGGTATGAACAATTTTAATCTTGCGGTTAAAAATTCTAATTATATCGGTTAAGCATTATTCATTTAAGGGTCACTGTATGGCATTTTGCTGACCACGAATCACCCTAATACACTTATGAAAAAGAAAACACCCAAAAATTTCAGCATTTAAAGGCAACATACTTAATCTATATCTACTCATATCTATTGTATTTACCTAAACACTATTTTTAAAGTGCTTTAATGCTGCTGCTATGCATTGCACTCGTCAGCAGATAGAAAAATGCTTTATGCTTTTGTAAGTCTGCATTTTCTATCCCCTGAATTTCCTTAACACTTAAAGCAAAGTGCCAGTGAGTAAATGTGGCGGTCTGGATGAACGTGCAACTCTGACAACCATGGAGGTGTGGAACTGCACTGAATAAGCAACACTTCCACAGCATAAATAACCTTAAATTCTCACTGAATGCAGTATAATTCCCCGACATCCACGGAGAACAGTTAATATATTACAACAGTGGGGTCTGACCCAACATCCGACATTTGAAATGAACAGAAATTTCAGGTTTTAAATAGTGTTGTTCAGTATCTTTCAGTTATCCATCTTTCAATTATCTAATCATTCTTATTTAAAATATGCCGTTCCTAGCTTCCTATTCAAATGTCAGCAAAACTGCAATATTGATCATGTGAACTGCATATTTTTCTCATGTCTAATCTTTTCTATTAAAGCATGTAATCAGTTGGCACATTAATCGTCTAAAGATGTTTATAAGGTTTTGTACAAACATATGGAGTCCATGCAGTTCAGTGGTTTTAATGCAAAAAAGGGGGTTGTACCCAACACTCTAATTATTATTGTAAAGATTGTAAATATTGTAAAGATTTCTAATTAAGTTCTTCATAATTTAGTTTTCATGAAATTGTTAGAAAAGTTGCAACATAAAAAATTTCACCAGTGCTTTTAGACTTTTTCGGCGCTTACTTTATATAATCACAGAAGACAGTAATATTGACCTGATAAAGGTCACCTTATACACAGAATATTTTTAATCTATTATTCAAAATGTAATAAAAACTAAAAATGGGTACACCATCATTTGCATGTAGCAAAAATGCATGAATATTTAGGATTACCTTTTTGCCAATGCTTTTGTCACTCTCTGTATCATCCAATCATTAGTCTAAAACTTCAGAGTGAACTTCTGCACTTGTCTTCACACTGTGTACACAGCAGAAATGTATACGAGCACCTGAGGGCATTCATGAATTCCTCAGGGTCTCCTGCACTACACATAGCCTGTAGCAGTGCTTCTGTAAGGGCGTTAATACATTATTCACCGTCAGATACACCTATGTATTTGATCATGCTGCGATTAAAAAAAATCCCAACCTTGAACAACTGAAATTCTTACTTCAAATGTTTCAAGTCTTGGACCTTTGAGAAGGAATAACGGTATTATAAAACGATTACTTAGAATGATTTTCTGGGTGATTTTTAAAAAAAACCTCCAAGTATCATGACTAAGCAATTGTGTTAATGCAACAATCAAACACAGTCCGTTTTTTTTTTTAAATCTCACTATAAAGCGACTGGAAAGACTTATGCCATTTTAAATGACGAATGACCTTATTCCGCCAGTCACAGCCAAAGGAATTTCATGCCCAGATAACTGAATTAACAAACATTTCCATTAGCGGTCATGTGGGACGTGTTCTTTAGTCATATTCTTAATTAAAGAACATACTCCTGCCAGCTTGTTTCCACACTCGCTGGTAAACGAACCATGTCAAGTTTGTCATGTAGGTAATTATGAATGCTAATGCACAGGGATATTTTTTTCAATCGAAGACCTTCTCAAAACATTGCTGCGTCAAACATTTGGATGGACGTTAATATTCTAGAACCAGATTATAGCGCATAACTCTTTGTTTCGAAGACTTTGCATTTGAGATGCGACAGCAGTACTGTTAGCACTCTAGGCACACTAACATTTGTAACTCGCTTTTTAAATCTGGACATAAATTAGCATTACTACATACATGTAATGTGTCACATTCACGGTTTATCCATGTTTTAATGGATAATCGGAGAAAGTGTAAAGTTACAAAAACTACAGCTAGTCCGATCAATTGCACTAAACAGCATCTCTTCTCCCACAAGAGACTGTAATTCCTGAATCCTTTCACTCCACCTCCTTTCATTTCATTCTCCATTTCTTCCATCTCCATCACTTTCGCCCCCACAAGACTTGTACTTGCTAATGAGGTGCTAACTCCTACATAGGCAATGCAACAAGACATTTTACTACTTTTTCTCTCATTTTCAACTCCTATTTGGTCTACTGATACTTTTCTGACAACTGAAAAGTGACTTTCACCTTCTAGCTGTGTTCGTATACTGGATCTTGAGGTTGACTAATGATCATTTTCTCCCAAAAGACATGGTCATAACGCAGTATACTGATGATGTTCCAGCATCCTGGAACACGCACATGCACAAGCACACATTAGTGGGCTGATGAATTTATCCTGTCACACTTACACGCTCTCTTTCTCTCCCCAAGTGTGAAACCACTGGCGTTCTCCCGAAAGATGGTTGGCTCTGTATCATAATCCATCTGGCTTTATCATCAGCCAGAGTAAATGCTCACTCAGTGTGTTATGAGCCTTGGCCTTTAGCTGTTATATAAAGTTTTAGGGTACAACTACAATAACAATAGTCTTGCTTGTATTTCTGATCTAACTATGTCTTGGTAAAATCCTTCATAAAATTATTACTTGTTATTTTGCTTATTTTCCTCACAAGTGAACACTTAATATGCTTTAGTAAGGTTTAGGCTTTGTCTTTTAGGGATCAATGTCAAAGGGGGAAAATAGATGAGATGTGATGAATATAATAGTTGCAAAGATTTATTTTGGGCTTACTGTAAGTGATTTATAGTAAATCAAATGCACATACACAGAGGTATACAGGTCCTTAATATAAGTGCTACAGATGTTAGATTTAATTTTATTTGAATTGTGGATCATGATAACGCAACGAGTTTATGAAAGTATATCTTGCTCGTTCGCTTAGGCTGGAAGGATGGCACTTGTTGGGCATCTGTGAGCTCGGTGTAGATTTCACTCTCTACCAAGTGTTGCCCTAGAACACTAGATGATTGGCAGTTTAAAATTTGGTGGTGATATGGGGAGCAAATTCAAATCATACTTGTCACATGCACAACCATTCACAGTACAACATGTGGCGAAATGCTGTTCGGCTGTCTATGTGATAAAAAGAATAAAGAATAAAAATAAGAAACATTTTTACAAATAAATGCATAAAAGCATGACTTTCTTTACAAGCAAATGGAAACTATATTTAGAAAAAATGGTATAATTTATACTACTATAAATAAAGTACAGATATGTACAATTAGTGATTGTCCTAGCTTTTATGTTGCCCTGATGGTTTCTGTCCTTTACAGTACATTTTTATACTATGTGAGCATTATGTGGACCATTTTCTGCCCCAAGATGGTCAGGTATGACAATGTGAAATTAGATGAAAAAATAAAAATAGTGTGAAAAACCACAGGTAAAAAATTAACTGCCATGAAGTCTGTGTGACGTTTCAGTAAAAGGGAAGCAGATAAGAATTGGACACCCACAACGGTAGCGTACATTACGTTTACATAATACATCATTGGGTGAAACTATATAAAAAACTGATCAGTAAGAAAACATTGCATATCTTTAATAATGGTGAATTAGCTATCCATTAAGGCGTTTGGCAAATTTAACAAAGTGCATTTTTTTTTCACCTACTTTATGCTGATAGTGTGTTCAAGACTTATTGCAGTAGCGTCCAACTTACGAATGCAAATAGATTCGCCTCTGTGTTGGGTGAGATTACTGTGAAGTGCTGCTATTTGCATTTGAAAATGATCCGGATTGGAGTGAGCGAGAGGCGAGGTGCTGTTAGGGATGATTGGGAAAGAGTGCATGCCACGATAAGCTTAAAATTGTGTTTGCCTAAATGCTTGCAGCAGCACACCTTACAAAGGCGCTTTAATTTGCCCGTTCCATTTTTTTTTTTGCCTGTCTTTTTATATACAGTACGTATGTGCGGCTTTAACTGTGGCACTGTTCATCGGTGTTACGTTTTAATACCATGTCCTCGCCGGATCTACAGTCTGACACTATATCACCTCTTACTGTGGATTACCAGTCCAGAGCTTCATGTCATACAGAGAGAGCAGTAATAAAGGTCATTCGAGTCCGCTCAGAAATCAATGTAACTCAAACAAGCCAAAGCCTCTTACAATGTTTAGTCGAGGATCGTCAAAAGAAAACGTATATCTGGCCAATGATACTGAAGATGTGCTTCAGTACTACTGCACACATCTTCAGTAATATTAAAAGCGTTCTGTGTGTGTAATAAAAAAGATCTTATAATGTACAGGTATGTTGCTTAAAGTCAGAAATAATTGGTGCTACAGAAATAGAACGTTATAGGACGAAGCTTGTCTTTTCTCCCCATTAAAAAGACAATTTCAGGAATGAGTTGTAAAGTAAATATCTCAAAGCCTGCTAGAACAGCCATCCGAGAGTACATGTACTCACATGGGTGAGACAGAAGGAGATTGGAAAGACGACTGTGCATTCATTTATAAATCAAGTCAGTTAATCCTAGGAGGAGAAACGCCGTCTGATGGTGTATCAAGTCATTTTTGTGTTAGAAGCTTTATGCTAGTAACAATACGTCGCAGTTTTCTAGATGCAGACAAAAAAGTTTGTATTTTCATTCATGTTTTCTCATCATACAACAAATTTCCACAGTCATAATAAGCTTTTTTGCTGTCGTATAATATGTTACTACACAAATAAGGATTCTTAACAGCTGTTTGTGTTTGAGACATGTTGGATCAGCTCATGTGTGCTTTAGCCTTTGAGAATGTGGCGTGACTGCTGTATAAAGCTCTGGATCAAATCTGGGAGAACTGAGCGTCTCGGTAGAACACACACTGCTGGTTGAATCGCATTAAGCCTGCACCAGCATTGGGTAATGGGATCGGCCATGGGCTTTTATGTTCCCCCACCCCCGGCCCACTCACTCCTCTCAGCCAGAAGAACGCGCCACGGCCCCAGCCGCCGTCACAGATGAATATTCATTACCACAGCTTTGTGCACATTTTCTTCTGGATACTGTTGCCCCCTCACCCCTCTCTTTCTCCCCTCTGCCCCCTGAGCAGCCTGACTCCACAGAGAGGAAGCGGTATAGTGAGAAAATGAGCATGAGTGTGTATTGGGGTGTGACTGATTTTTGCATAGCACTCCAGAGTCTAAAACATGCATGTACAATTTTTTATTTCATTTGTCTTCTATTCTTTATTTTAGATACATTGTTGCTGTAGAGTTTTGCATAAAATATGCATATTTTAACAGAGTTATTTTACTTACTAAGGAAACATCACTTTCTTTGTTAAGTGGCAGGTCATTTGGTTTTATGACCATGGCAGTGGCTGAAAGTGTTAATCATGCATATAATACAAACGATGTTTGTGTTTTTTCTTTTATTATTAATTATGTTTTAAGTCCATCTTAAAAGTTTATTTAAATGCCTCAAAAATCTCCTGCACGCCAAACTAGAATCACATGAGGTTTGTTTTAAACTTCCCATTTTAGTGAAACATTAAGTATTTAAATGTACATTTTTTTACAAATATTTTTTAAATAATTCATTTTATTGTAGGTTTAACGTTCAATTTATAATTTTTAATTTTAAAAGTTAATTTACAGTTCACTTTAAATATTCACATAAAAATTATTATTTTGAAATCAGTACTCGGTCAATAGTTCACACTGTCAGTTTCTGACCGCTGATTAATAAAAATAAAAAACATGATCTATCTTTTGCAGAGAATGTCAACTTGAAATTTTAAAAATGTGTGAAATTGAAATGTAATTAAAAATGTAACTGAAATTTAAATGTTAAAAAAATAAATGAAAACATTTTAAAACCATTCAAAATGGTTTTATTCAAGGCATATTTATGAACATTCTAAGTCAAATCATAGTGATAAATAAAAAAATTTCATTAATAATTCATAAGTAAGTATTAGTACTTAAGTAAAGTACTAAAGTAAAGAAAGTAAGTACTTCATCACATTTGTTTTTACTTATTTTCTTATTTACGGTGTTACGGTGTAAGGCCTACTGACTGGAAGATCATGGGTTTAAATTCCAGCTGCTACTGCGAGACCCCTGAGCAAGGCCCTTAACCCTCAACTGCTCTGTTGGCTGGAAAATGAGATGAATGCTCTGGATAAGGGCATCTGCTAAATGCCAGAAATGTAAATGTTGAGCGCAGACATCGTCCTAAAAGACAGATTCTTTATTTCAGTATTGATTCATTCTGCTTTCTTGGCAGCCAAACTCAGCTATGTTTCTTATTAAGTACAAAGCCATGAATAATTTGTTTCAATTGTTCTAACTGCCTTCTATAACAGTTTTTAAATTATTATGAGGGGAGTACCTAAAATAATTGTCGAATAAGTTAACACCAAAAACAGGAAGAAGAAAGTCTTTTATATGTCGAAGTATTTATTATTGGCCATTGGGTAAAAGCTGTGAAAGGCAGCGGGTTATTAAAATGCAGAGAATGAATGAGGTTAACGCTGACCTTTGGCACTGGTGATGGATGAGAGAGAAACTCTCACTGGCATCTAACTGCACTGGAAACGTCACCATGACAACCTTGACAGCAACAGCAGAGTCCATGAATATGTAAGAGCCACATCTGGACAGCTGCTCAGTCAAAAATGCTCCTGCTGAGGGAAGAGTGTGTTATGGGCAGGTAGGATGGACATCAGTAAAACTGTGGGCATAATAATCTCTATATAATCTACATGAAGAGACAGTGTGTGAAAGCTCTGTATACAAAAAAGGAAATATTGTTTAGGTGAACAGAACTCACCTGTGAAAGAGGTCTGGGGTTTTCGTGCTTTATAATATCGCTGAACCACTTCCAGATAAACCAAAAAAAGAAATGTCTATCAACAACAGTGACTAATTTTAAGAAAACATGCTGACATTGTGCATAAATGGTATTGGAAGAAACACTTTCCTATTCAGATACAAAGAGCCTTTAAACAGAGGTTTTATTCTCCGTGAACAATTTACAGTGTTTCGGACAAAATGTCCTCAGGGTTTATTTTTACTACTCATAATACAATAAGGACTCCATCAACTCACAGCAGTTTGGTGTGATATAATTACTAGCAAGTCCTCGGTTTCAGACCTGTTTTTTATTCAGGTTATTCAAATGTAGAAATACAAAAAATCAAAAATTGTAAATAAATTGTAACAAAAAAAAAGTTACATTACTAAAAAAAAATAATAATAAAGTTATGTGTGCTGATTATTTGTTCTTGGTGAAACAAGCATTGCTTATGCTATTACATTCAATAGAAAATGAAAGAGTGAAGAAAAAGGGTAAAAGATAGAGGGGACAGAAAGACCGAAAAAGGTTTAAGAAAGAAAGGAGAAGGAGGGAATATATACAGAAACAGAGAGAAAAAAAGGAGAAAGTAAGGGAAAATAGGAAGAGAGGGAAAAAGAGAGAGGGGGGGAGTGAGGGAGAGAGAGGGAGAAAGGCTTTGTTACTCTTACCCAGTGCACCTCATTGAATTGTAAATAAGGTGCGATATTTTTACAGAGGGGAAAAAACGTGTGCAGCCGGTGCACAGCAGACAGGCTGTCTGAATGTCTGCCTGCATCGAGCTTTTTCCACCACACACTCACAAAACACTCACACAACCAGCAGTTCTAGCCAACACATATCACGAACATTTTAGTTCAACTGTCACTTAGACCTTGATGGCCTAGATGAAAAGCAGTTAAAAAAAAAATAAATAAATAAATAAATCATTGGATACTTTACATTTGGGTTTAATTCTCAGCACATACATTTTTGCTTTCAATATTATTCAAAATGACTTAAGTAAAATTGATTGTGTTATTAAATAAATCAACAAGAATAATTAAAACGACCTAAAGTCTTAATGTTTTTAATGATTTAATTAATGATACATTTAAATGGGTGCTCGGAATTATAACATTTGTAATATATAATTTCAAATAGAATAAGTTAATTATTTTAAAGCGCATACCTAGGCGTCAGATAAAACCATCTTTTAAAATGGCCCTGTCTAGGCACCAGTGTAGGTTCCTTAAAGAAACATAAACTAGTATTTTCGTGTCCAAAAAGGTTCTCCTTAACAGTACATAAAAAAGTAGAACCTCTTCTACAGCTATGAATGCTGGATATAAATACCCGATAAACTCTTATCTAAAAGATTAGTGGTAGCACAATAACATTAATACATACATACATGCATGCACACACGTACACAAATGTAGACATTTTTTAACTCTAGAAATAGTATAAAAGCACTTCTTTTTATATAAACTTATTGCTGAAACTTCAGTTTGCTTTTAAATGAATAGTTTCAAATAGAATAAATTCACTGAAGTAAACAGATTTAAAACTGACCAACTTACACACTTGGCTGTTTTATAGTCGAAATGCATAGTCAGCCACATGACATAATGGTAGCTTTTTATATCGAAAACATTTACAAATATACGGTAGATCACGGGGATAATCAGTACCAAAATAAACAATTTACAAATCACAGTATAATATCCAAAAATACCTAAATAAAAACAAATAAGTCAATCGAGCTGTTTCCAACTATGCAATAAAACCTAACATAAAAATTGACGCACAAGTAAAAAAGATCATAGCATTTTACTTCATTTTCAGCTCATAGACCTTGATGTTTTTATCTTATTTTTTTCCTGATCCTCCAGTCAAGAATTTTCTGTCAATATCCTCCCAATACGGATACTGTATATCGGCCGAGTGGCACTGCTTCTTTCCCAAACACATTTTCACTAAAAATGTACTATGTAAATTTGTTGGAGCGCATCCTAAATACGAAATGCAAAAAAAAAAAACTTTACTTAATATGTACATAATAGAAGCAAGTTTACTTTAATATCTTTCCGTGCCATGTGTGTTGTTTTTTTCTACTTTGTGCACTCTTACGTATTACACATCATATATTCTATACTGTATGTTTCCCCTCATTATTTTAACTTGCTCAAAAGAATCTGCTCACTTTCAGGCTCATCTAAAGAGCAGCGACACAGAGCTTCTCCATTCCTTCTGTTTTCCTTTCTTTTGTAGAACTCGGGGTCAGAAGATGGCTAAAAGCATTGGATGGGCAGATACCAGCATGGTGTCCACTTTCTCTACCATACTAGGGCACTTTCCTATTCTCATCGCACTTAGCTCTGTATTCAGTTGTGCACTCGAACCATTTTTCTTTCTACATCCTAGTACTCTTCTTTCAAAACTCTTCTGCCCTCCTTTCACCTTCTCTTTCACTCGTCAGCTATCTTCTCATGTATCCTTTACCTCTTTTGAACTATTCTTTTTTATTCCGATCCTTTGTCCTGATCTCGCTCGGCATCTGAAGGTCCTATGAAAAGGGGGCACTTGTAAGTAGAGCAGAGAGCAATGGGATGACCTTGTTCTAGAGGTCCAAACAGAGCTGAACCTGCTACTCTGAAGAAGAAGAAGAAAAAAAAGAGAAACATTTAGTCTGTACTTGTTTGAAGTAGAGGTGAAAGCTACTTTGAACTGCGGCTCTCATGAATAGGACTCTGCTTAAAACAAATACAATCTGCAGTGATGATAAGCTCTTATACGGCTTACAGAACATCATATGAAGTATCATCACAGACAGATTATTGAATTAAATGCAGTAGGCGTTACTCTTGTAGACAAATTCGTTTATATATTTCAGACATATACCACATTGTAGAGCATCTTTTTTTTTTCATGCCTAGCTATAAATATTTGATTAACCGTAACGGTGCGCATTGCGTTCCGATCGCGCGTGCAATTTTCATAATACGTCAACATGCACATTCACTTTTTTTTTTTTAAATATGCGATAATGAAAGTTATCACGCATAATAAACATTGAACACATTGGCTTTTTTCCATCAAGGATTACTCAGCATTTACAGAGATCAATGACTATAATGCCTGATTAAAGATTTTCAAATGAGAATAATATCTGTATAGCCACAGCAATGATAACTTATACAAAACACTATCACACAGGGGTCTACAAGATAAGACCTTACAAATATATGAAAGTTGTTGATGTCTTTTACTGGAGGCATCACAAGTACAACAAAGCATAGCGCAAGCAATACAGCACTTGTGAGATGCTTAACTAGAAATGTCTATGTATGAGAGGTGAAACCGGGGGGTGATTATGAATATTCCAAAAATAAAAAGCAAAGTAAATTATGGTTATTTATGAAAAACATTTTTGAACCCTCTTGAACTCTTTGTTGTTTTTCACAGCTTTTCGAGTGCTCATCTTTCTGAAGTAGAGAGAGTTTATTGTGAACATCAGCACAACTTTCCCTTTGTACACACCAATTAATCCTCTGGCATTTCTCTAGAACAAACACATCAGTGAACCACAAAATAATCTATCCCTTACAGAAAATAACACTTGTTTTGATTATTCACACTTACACATGTTTTAAAAACACCTCATAGTGTTCACTCACATACAGTGCATGTTATAACTTACTCATGTATTATTTTACACATTATTTATTTTTACACTCTACTCTTTCAGACGTGATCATATTTCAATTGAGAATGGTTATATCATGTCCGGTTGCATTGTGTGGCACGTGTACTACACTACAGGTTATTCACATTCTGAAAAGAGCATATAATAGTGCGTGAAATGAATATGATGTTCTAATCTAGGTAGATCGAGCTAATTCCCGCTTATTAATACAAGTGATTCTATTCCTTTTTAATAACTAATAATTAAACAGGCAGGACAAGCTAACATTGTTTGTACTAATAGTAGCAAACATTTCACCATTTCTCCTGACCTTTCAGCCTCTGTGCCTGGAACTGTGCCCTCCACATGCCCTCTGTGTGCCAGAGAGACAGAGCTGCTGCCCACCCACATGCTCACCACCCGAACCACACAACCACCCCCGCACTCCCCAAAAGTGTCGCCCAGTCCTTCTAACAAGGGTGAAGGCCATATGTGACTCCCTCATTAACAGCTACATGAAAGAGACAAGGAGTACAGAGGGACATCTGGGCCTGACTGAGACCCAGAATAGAGAAAGAGAGAGAGAGAGAGAGAGAGAGAGAGAGAGAGAGAGAGAGAGAGACTGTGGGTGAAAAATAGACAAAAATGAAGTGAAGCAGGAAAGTCGGTACGATAAAGCAGAGAAAGAGACAGAAGACTAAATCTACCTAGCATACCTAGCAACACATCCTCGCAGGAACAGTCAACTACTTTTCCTCCCGAAATATACAGGGGGTGTCTAATAGGACATCACCACCCAATCACTTCTTCCAGATAATGCTGACAGAGATGACAGCCACAGTGGTAAATACACACACCCAAACACGGCACATTGCATGCTGTCAGTGGAACAGATCTCGCAGCTAAATCAATCCCAGGAAGCAGTGACACTCCTGTCATTTCACACACCTTTATTCCCCTGAAGATGCACAGAGATAGTGCATAACTCCAGGTATTGGCAGAGGTCCCGCTAGCTAAGAGAGCTGACAGGACTGTTTAACGTCTTATAAATGTCTCTTAACACTTAATACTGCTCTGAGCCTTTACAGCGACCCTAAAAAATAACTACTAACTGACTAAAGCACACTAAAAAAATGTCGGTCAGGCAAACTATGGAAACTTTTTTGTAGCACTATGGAAATCTTGGTGCGATTGCCTATCGTGTTGGTATTTGTTATTTTGTATATAGGTTTTACTTAAAGCCGGCCACGATGCACTTTTATTTGTTGCTCTTTTGAGTGTTGGAACATTTTATTATATATACATTGCCAATCCTGATATGCTTCTGGTACTCTCTGCACCAATGCCTAGCTAACAAGTCAAGTGGACTAGCTAGCGAAGAATAATATTTTTCACAAGAGGTTATGTGCATAGACTTCACATTTTATTACCAATATTGCAAGTCACTATTTACACACGTGCACAATTACAACTACATCCTACCTTTCCTACCCTGTCTTTTTAAAATCCTCGACTAAATTGATTTTTTTCTCAACTTAAACTCACCACTGCATGAACATTTAATTGTTTAAAATAGTTAATGATTATTCAATGTAAAATAGTTGTTACATTTCTATTGTTGCCTTTTCTATTAAGGTTGAGTATTATTCACTGGAATATTTAATAAAAATAAATAAATAAATAAATAAATAAAACACGGGTTTTATTAAACAAAAGAACCTGCATGTACCTACCAGTTTAACAACAATTGATTAGTTGCATTGCTCAACTCGACTGATTTCATAAGGTATGAACGCTAAACAGGGAAATATGCAATTGCATCCTAACCCCCCTCCCCCCAAACGCGTTGCTATGTGCCTTGGTAATAGCAACACAGAGATTTTGAAAAACAGTTCTTTCTCATCCCAGACTGTCCTGGTCCATTGGACATTCAGTGGCTCCTCGGTTAGTGTTCAGCCGGATCAGTGGGGCAAGGTTAGGGACACACAAACTGAGGACCCCCAACCTGCTTAAGAACTCCTCCAGCCAGGCAACTGTCAGAGGGAACAGCTGGGCCTCCTCCAAGTTCCTGCCCCCTGCTTTTAACATCAGGTCACCTTGCCTTCCTTAACACTGCCATCATCCTCCACTCCCACAGTTCCTCACCTCCACACCTGAGTGCATGGGTGAAGTAAATACAAAGACTTCATATCTTAGGTTAATTGCTAATTGATATGCGGAAAAACTAAATGGGCCCTCAAACAGTTCTTTCACTTATTTTGTTGTTTTTAAGTTATTTTACGCTCTTTTTCGTTTAATTCAGCGTCCAATATATTTGTATTCAATTTTAGCTTAATTCATGTCAGAGCATCTTTTTCTGGAGCACTGTGTGACCCAAGTTGTAAGATGTAGTCTAATGTAACCCCAAAACATGTTATAATAATTGAAGATCTGAATGATTACTGACATTTTCAGATCTTATTTGTCACATACACATACATGCAGTGAAATGTTTTATTTTCCGCATATCCCAGCATACCGGTCAGAATACGCTGGGGTCAGAGTTAAATTAACTCTTAATTAATAACTTTACATCCATCAGGCTAGGAGGATAGCTCAATTAATGATGAATGAAATTTTAAATATTAGAAAATAAATTTATACCTAATCTTTTAAGTTCATTTCCTGCTATTTACAATTTCGCTTACCTTTAATTTGATTAATTATTTCCCTTTCTGTGGCCATGCGAAGACTATATAGTTCACTGCATATGGGTTAGACAGGTAGTAGAGGAGACCTCTTGCACAGGTAAATTATAACTCGTAGAGGCAGAACTCGTTAGTCGAACTGTCAATCAACGTGAAGCACGCTGGGGAGGCAATCGCAGTGACACTGGTGAGGAGGTCACCTATGAAGACATTTTTTCAATTCATCCCTCACATCTCCATCGAAATCAATTTACTGCACATCATTGACTTTGGCTTGCCCCATGGCAACCAGTGCCTTGCAGCTACGGTGCATTCGAACTACCCCACCTTATAGCACATCTGATTATGCAAACGTCGCAACGTCAAAAACGGAGCACTCAGCATTACCTTCATCTGCATCAAAACAGTAATCTCATGTTAAACAATGTCTGTAAATATGTGGCTGATTGTGATCATTATCTTAACAGGGAGCTCTTGGAGACTGTACTGCGCTGTGCGGCTGCGTCACCCTGTCTGTCTCAAGCGCTCACATACTCTCATTGAGATGCAGTGCAGGACACACAGGCCACAGGGAGATTCGATCAGTGGCACTAGTATTAAATTAGTTGTTGGACATTCTGCATATGTCAGCAGAGCAGTTCATTAACAGTGTTTGTTTTTAAAAACATGAAGAAATTTCATTACAAAAAAAAAATAAGAGAAAGGGGGAAAAGGAACAAGGAAGAAAGCAGCGAAAGATAAACAATAAAAGAATGCACAGCTGAGTCATCAGACACGTCAAGGGCAACAAAGCCAAGCTTTATGGGATACACCTTTGGGACTTGTAATATCATTAAATTTGTCTAAAGCGTCAGCCACCAATGTAAAGCTTTATGTATCAAATTTCTGAAAAGCTAATTCACGTCGAAAAACACATGAGCATAAAACAGGAAAGGAACTACACAAACAAACTACAGCAAGCAATAAGTCATCGTCAAATATAGCATCAACGGTGTCACTCACATACACATCTCTAAATTGAATAAACTGTATTAGCAGTGCTTTTCATTTTCTGTAACAGATGCCATTCTTACTGCCAAACAGGCAGGTGTCACCATGTTAACAGTTCAAATGTGTGAGAATGGGTCTGTAGGGTGACATGACAGGGTGGAGGGGGCACATATGCACACCAAACAAGCAGAAAATAACTGCCCCCCTCCTTCATCTTCTCTCTAGCTCTATAATTCTACTATAAAGCAAAATGAGCCAGCCCAGGGAGTGAGGGCTTCTCATCGGGCCACCGCAGACTCATTAGTGAAGAACTGAACACCTGAGATTTAATTAGGACATGTTAACGAGCCCAGGCAAGGCAATCTTATTAGTGGACCGCAATGTTTTAAGTGGATAGGGAGAGAGAGTCAAGGCCCTTAAATATATAATGAGAAATCTAATTTCAGAAAAGAAAAGAATTCAGGTAATGTCCTAGACTCAGATGTAAAAATGTAATCCAGTAGCCAGGATGTAACAGGGCTGGTACCAACGTCAGTGCTGCTGTACCTGGCTCTGGGGGGGATTGAGACACTTAGCATCCGGCAGCAGTGACACTCTGTTGTTAAAATTCTGTTGGGCACATTCTGCTAAAACTTCACCCCTGCTGAGATTGACTTGAAGATCAAGCGAGAATAATACTGGCTAATACAGGCTCACTGATGGTTTAACACAATTTTTATGGATTAAGCTCTAACCACAAGAGAAAGGAAAGCACAGGAAATGAAATATTGATAGATTTGATCTTCTGTTTCAGAAAATATTTGGGAAGAATTGAAACTAAACTCTTCTTATATGCATGTATAAGTTTAAATGACAATATGCATATAACGAAACACTGACCTTTATTGCGAATTTTACCGCAATAGACTTCAGCCTGATAAATAATAAAATATCACGGAATCAGTGGAAAGCTAAACAACGAAGAAGAGCATCTGTATGCCTATCCATCCTAAGCACCTATGCGCGACAGTCACTGATGTCCACCAATCTGTATTGCCATCTAGTGGCTAAGCCTTGATCAATATGCTAAAGTCACATCTAAAATCTGTAAGATTCCACAGCAGCCTTGCGTTTATCAAACACTTTCATGTTAAGAGTAAATCTAATTACCTCTGTTGATTGCTGAGATGGTGTGGAGGTAAATATTACCCAAAATCAGGATGCACTGATTCAATTGGATTCGCTTTCCCCTTGTACATACTCACTCTGCATGCATTTTAGGACCTGCAAGCAATCAATTATTGAATAATTAACCTCTTTTGACATGCCTAGCTCAAATAGATCAATAAAGATCACTTAAAGAGTGGTGTAGAACATGATGTACCATCAGTCCGCTTCTACATGATAAGTAGTAAGAACCACGACAACATTTCATTAGCTGTAAAGGACAACTTTAAATTATGATAGGGGGAGGGATTCATGTGCATTTGTTTTGCATAGCTACAGGGTATGC